>CM034531.1:51429025-51545230 GCA_020002185.1 Paraescarpia echinospica
CTGCCCACTACCCTACCTGCCATACCTCTACTCTACCACATCCTCTACCCCCTTCACCCACCCTTCTGCCCACTACCCTACCTGCCATACCTCTACTCTACCACATCCTCTACCCCCTTCACCCATCCTTCTGCCTACTTCCATACCTGCCATACCTCTACTCTACCACATCCTCTACCACCTTCCCCCATCTTTCTGCTTACTGCCCTACCTGCCGTACCCCTCTACCCCCTTCCCACATCCAAGATATCTTTAAAACTGTGCCATCTTCACAATCTCCATACAACATAATCATCAGCATGCATTGCCATAAAAAGGAACAAGATGAAGAAGCTAGAACCAGGCTGGCCAATGTAATATGTATCCTATGCCCATTTAGTTTTTTAATAATTGTGTGCAACCAATTACAATTTATGTACCCAGTACGTCGTGATGTGCCTACATTCCTCACAATTTTGGGCCTTTACCTTTGCCACCAATTTTGATAAAGGTCATATACATGACATACTATTGGTGCATGGCATCTCATAAATCAAACATTCTAGTTTTCTTGGTGTTCAAAATTAGCCTCGTTCTGTCCTAAGCTTCTGTGAAAATGTCTACTATCTTCTGTAGATCTTCTGTGTGACTGCTGAATTGAGCATCATCTGCATAGATATCAAAGAACTTTCAGCTACACTGCCACTGGTAGATATCTTATTTTCGATCTTCAGTCTGCTGAAATTGAATAACTTCCCAACAGTGTGACAAAATTATTTGTACACCTGAGTTTTCCAGCAGTAAGTTGTAACATTGCAGCAAGAAAGATGGACAAGAGCATTGGTGCTACGAGACATCCCTGTTTAACACCAGTTTTTATTGTGAACAGATCTGTGGTAGACCCATTACATAGAATTCTTATAGATCTGCATGTTATCATGTAGGATTAAAATTATGTTTGTCAACTTTGTTAGGCAGCCCTATCGCTGAAGAATCTTCCAGAAAGCGTATGTAAGTTTGTATGTAGTGATGACTGACTTGATGACATCACTGGTGAAATGTCCGTTAGGTTTCTCTGCTTGCCTCACAGTTGCAGAAGTTTATTTCCCCGATCAAGTGTTGTCCGATTAACTTCCAGTAATTCTCAAATTGTTTATTTTAAAGCCAGGGGTATACACATTCCCCCTAGCAGATCTCCTAAGCATTGTATGAAAGTTAGCTGAATCAAATTAGTAATTGACTTTGCCGGTCGTGACTTCCACCTGTGAGAACAGTGCCCCACACATTATAATTCAAAGATGAGTCCCTCGACTTCTGGGAATCCCAATAATGATCATCTGTTAGACCATTCTTATAAGCGGCTGAGTGGTATTGCGTATTCAAATAATGACTTCTTCCTCAACATTACACATGACACGAATAAGAATTGGCTGAAATGAAAACGAGTCGAACAGTTCTGCTAACGTTATTGGCTGAGCTTAATCTTGGTGTTTCGCAAGGTGATCTAGCAGGGGATACAGAGACTGATGTAATCCGCAGCGCCCCCTAGCATGTGAGGATGGTTTTAATTCTCATCACTGGGTGTTGTGTATTTTGTATACAACTGATAACTTGATTGTTGAAAATGTTTCATTTAATATTATTATAATTTTAAAATTGTTATTATGTACATTCACTGTTACTGTTGTCCTTTGTATCTAGCTATGAGGCAAGTATAAGTTAGTATTATATGGGAGTCTTCCAGTATAGATCAGGCACATACACCTGTGTCCCTTGGTGCGGTATACAGGAATACTGTACATATCCATATGTATCCATAGCATACAAAATTTTGTTTGTCATGCAGTTACAAATCTCCAGACTTCAGTAGCTCGATTATATGATAAAATATGCTGCACACGGTCATAGTGCCAGTTTTTGACAAATGCATGGAATTAATTAATGATCAAATCTGCCTGCATTGAATACATTTACAAATACTAATCCCATACCTGTGGCAATATCTTCTGAGCACCCATTAGTCTGGGTTCACATTATTGCTTCAGGTCACAGCAAATGGACATCCAAAGCATAATGAAGATGCATCAGTTTGCATTACTTACTTGACAACTTATCTAATTATCCTGCCATTTTCCCAGTACATATTTAAATCTATTATCTTTATAATTCCCTAGACTGGCTTACTTGGGTTAGAAAATATACATAAGGTAATCAACAAGTTTTATATTGTAAATTACTAATCATAAAATAAACTAATCATCACGTTGCACTTCATAATGGTAAATTATTCTCCAGATGTTTGTATATACAAATTCTGTCCTTGTGTTTAAATATAATTTATCTTTAATGTCAACAAATCATAGATGAACATTACTTGTTCTGTTTGGAATGATGTATGCTGCTCAAGGCATCTTCATATATAACATGTATACAGCGATTATTATGGGATGTTTTTCTATCCCTGACATGGATGCCAGATAAAGGTGTCAGTAGAACAGACCTGCAGCTTCTAATATTTAATTTGAAAGACTGTCCCTTGGGTATTTTCAATCTGCCTTTTTTAGCAATGCAATTGAATATGAATATGATTACTCAAACATTTTCAAAAGGTTATGCTTACCAGTTTCAATGACTCCATCTCTGGTAACAGGAAGTGTTGATTGACAGTGCTATCTACTGTTGTAGCAAACTCAACTTGTCAACTGAGTATGGCCTTGAACAGATCCCCTATGTCTTGTCTGGCACGGACAACATCAAGACAATGGAGGTGGAACTTCAGAGAGATCTTGAAGAACTCAAGATAAAAATAGAAGAAAATGAACAAGTCTACGGCATTATCAACCCGAAATACACCAGGTAAGATACAGCATACTGTACTTAATGGAATCACAGTGTGCTGGATTTATTTTGCTGTTAAGAATCTGGAGGAAAATTTGCATTAAGTATTTGTACATGTAAAACATTTACCTAGTAGGTCTTAGTGTTTTGCAATGATGTCCATTTTTATAGACTTATTATTAAAATATGGAGGAAATGTTTGATTTGCTAGATATTTATCACTTAATTATTTATAACATATACATGTTACATGTACATTTAAATAAAAAAAAGATTGAAAATGTACTTAGAATTATATTTTCAAGCAAGCCTTTCATCTAGGTAGGTCTTATTGTAGTGTAATTTGTACAGGTGGAACTTCTACAAACTGTAGTGTTATAGATCGACACAAATATTGTTAACCATCCGACAAGATGATGTCAGCTACTGTGAAATCCATGACCACAATCTAATCCTATAGTGGATTATGTTAATAACTTAATATTACATTGATTAAATCGCGGTTATCTGTTCCATTACCCAGAATCACCTAGGGTAATAATAGGTCATTATTAGCAGGAAGTGTGCTGAATCAGTTGCACTTGAAGGTAATTGCTGCCATTTTGGCAGGTAGTGTACTTTCAACAAATTTATTTAAATACCGTAATTACCGTATGTATTCGGACACTTAAAAATAATTCAATTATCATCTGTCCCAAAACATACGGTGCACAAAAATAATTCTCAGATTCACTACCCCAATACTTCGGGACACAAACAAGACCTGACGTCATGTCGTCCTCATCTATTACCCTGTTACTAACTATTTTTGAGTGTCTCAATGACCCTATATTCCGTGTTTTCGAATACATAGGGACAACAATAATCATATTTATTGAGGTGTCCCAAAACAGAGTGCAGAAAAATAATAATTTTTCTAGAATTTTAGGGTGTCCCAAAACATACGTTGTCTCAATACATATGGTCAACGGTATTAGTTTGTTCTATATAGTTTATTTAACAACATTATATTAAAACACAAGGGACAGTCAACCTGTGTTTAATACATATATGAACTCAGAATAAATTTATTTGACCTATAAATACGATACATATACAATGAATAACGTAAGTAATAGAAAAGGTCGGGAGACTCCCATTAAGATATATAATATCACTAGCACAGGAGCCACCCATAAACATAAATAACAAAAAAATTTATATGACACAAATCAGAATAGCATATGACTTGTTTTTAGTCTTTTGGGCCAAAGGTCCAACAGACTTATGCCATCTCTGTGCGTCTGCTGTGTGCCGTTAGCTGCCGTATCTCAGAAACCGCTCAGCAACTTTTTCTCTAATTTTCATAGACATATCTTAGGGTACTGCCACTATGTACGAGAAATCTGTATTTGATTGAATCATTCTTAGGGCCCCATAGGGCCCCCAAAACTGGTAAATTTTCTCATTTTGCCTAATTTTTAAAACTCTTCGGTAACTTTTTCTCTGATTTTGCATAGACATTTCACTTGGTAGTGCCACTATACACAAGAAATCTGTATTTGATTGAATAATTCTAAGGGCACCTCAGGGCCCCCCAAAATGCTAAATTTTCCTACTATTTCCCTACGGCTGTAAGCTTCCTGCACTGATCTTTATTTATAATTGCCATTGATCTCTATTTATAACTGGATAGTGGACTTTGCCCTATCTCTGATCACTGGGGTTGCTGGGTGGAGCGGACAGCTGTAAGCCTGTGTGTATTGGGCTAGCCTCGGCTCACTGCCTGCCATTATCCCAGTGTCAAACAGAATGCCTTCATGTGGGATGTAATTATAATGTGTAGTGGGAATCCCTACTGCACTGGCAGAACCTGAGAAACTTTAAACCAGCAATAAACACAATTATCAATGCAATATAAAGATATGATCTAGGATTAAAATAAAAAACTAAGGTATAAAATAATATATAAAATAACTTAGGTATACTCGAAAAGGTTAAAGCATATTTAGTAAAAATTATAAGGAATATTCAGATGTTTTACCATACATGTTGCAACTATTACTTCACTCCAATTCAATCAGTATTATGTCATTAATTGCAACTGTTTTTAAGTCAAAATGCATGCTACGTATATGTACCTTGTGAACAAATAAAGTTTTATTATAGTTCACCTCTCTTCGTTTCCATTCTGGGGGAGGGTGGTAGGGGCAAAATGAGAACAGAAAATGTGTGCACATTTTCTTAAACAACCTTTAACTGTGCTACAAGCAAGATTGCAGCTCACCAACTCTCCTGCAAGGTTTCCACAACCACTGGAAATCAGCCTAAGTAGCAGAGAATTGGGATAAAATTCTACAGTATTTTTATTAACACATTCACTAATATATACAATCTTCACGAAACGGTCTACTCGAATTTTTTATTTCCAGGTATATCTTCACTGGCATGCATATAGTCTCCACTAAACATATGAACATTTTATTTCCATCATAACTCTTAATGATCTGTAACTATGATTCACCAAAAAACATTTCATTAATAATTACAAACTCACAATATAGTCCAAAGGACTTCAGGATCTCTTGGCCCATTTTTATAGTTGATAATAACTCAATGTATCAACATACATACAGAATACAAGGACTGATTATATGTACTCGTGTGCACATTGACGTACATATGGATACTTAGGTATATGTTTCAATATGTATTACGAATTTCAAATAAAGCAATTATGAATACGACAACTGGATTCATTGAAACTTTAAAATAAAAAAGTTTTTTTGTGTATGGTTGAAAAAACTATATAGACTGGGTGTAAATTTTATTAATGATAATACTTGGTGTATTGTTAACTGTCTCTACTATGAATTTTTTGGCAAATTCATGTTTGTATCTGGACATAGACAGATTATTTCTTTCACATGTGTAGTGCTGATGAATATCATAGATGTGTGTATTTGGAAAAAAACATTGAAGTTGTAGGGTAAAAGATTGTTAATTAATTTATAATAAAATATTAATTGTTAGATTTTATAAATGTCATCCAACCTTAACAACTGAAGTCTTTTAAAAATAGGACTTGTGTGAGCATTATAATTACTTAAGGATATTATTCATATTGTTTTTTTCTGTAATTTGAAAATTTGATGTGCCTGATGACCCATAAAAATAAGCCATAATTAATATGAGGGAGAATAAGAGCATTGTACATAATATATAATGTATTAAATGGTAAAAAAGTGTTAATTTAATATGCCTATTGTTTGAGATATTTTATTTGCTATTTTGTTTGTATAACTCTGCCAGTTTAAATGGTTATTTATTGTGATGCCTAAAAAATTGAAATCATTTACACATTGAATGTGTAAATGATTTCATACAGTCATTACGGTATTAGATTATTCTGTATAGTTTAGGGCCGAACTTTTGAAGTTCGGCCCCAAACTATATGATTGAATAATGAATATATACCGGTACGTAAGTGCAAACCCAAAGATAAATTAGAATCTTAGCATAGTAAATGTTATCACGGATTTATCACTATGTGAGAGAATCATGAATGTAGACCAGAAAACATATAACAATATTCAAATCCAATTACGGATCATGTTAATATTACCTATAATGATGCGTTCACAGGCGCCACAGAACTATAAGTATCTCTTGGCAAATAGCAACATTAACAGCAGTTAGTGGTGCACGTAATTACCTTGTTGATGACCAGGGTATTCAGGGAGTGTAACGTCCATTAGTACTTAACAAAGTCACTAACGATTATCCAAGTACCTCTAATTGGCAAAGATTATTCTATATTTATAACTACATGGCTTGATGACAAATTGCTATAGTTATAATAGACAGTTGGTTGTGAACATTGATTAAATGTCCCTAATTATAATTGAGCTAGCACTTACCATATATTTTAACATTTTCCCTCTAGATGGTTTGTGTCTCAGGTGCTAAGCTTTCAGGGATTCATCTGTGCTCAGGGGTAGAACTCCAGCATTTATTTTACTGGACAGCAGGACTAGTAAAGACAAAAGTTTACTAGTCCGCCAAAAGGTTTACTAGTCCTGAAAATATCAAAACACAACACAAATTTAAATCGCAACAAATGTGTTAGACCGTCCATGGTGGCCGTGTTCAGCGCTTGAATGGCTCGCTTGCACACTGTGCAGAACATCAAACCCTTCCCCTTTGTGTCTTTTGTGACTGTCTTCGTCGTAAGACAACAACCTGTGGTCGCGCTCCCAAACCGTCAAGTACCCATGCAGTCATTTCTGCTGGTCGTACTGCATGTCCCATTCTCGCTTTTCCAGCATGCGTTTCACTGCTGGTTTCGCAACCTCAGTCAAGTAATGATACATTGACTAATAAAGCAATGTAGATGTAAACCATATTTGGAAACCATGCAATTGAAAATGGCCACCAATTGCACTTATTAGCCGTACTCCTACCAGATACGCTAAACCAAACAAAACTGTCATTCAGCCCTCTAAGTTAGATTTTTGTCTAGGAGCCAACTGGCTCCTACCTACATTTTTTTAGGAGCCAAATTAAAAAGTAGGAGCCAAGTAACTGTGTGTGCATATGTATGCAATTGTGTTTTCAGTACCAATTTAATCCTAATTAACCACAGACGTCAGTTTGAAATATAAATACATTTAAAACGTGTACGAATATGTGGCCGGATACTAACTTTATATATTATAACATGGTACACTGGCAAATCAATAACAGTCATATGTGGAATCCTGTAATACTGTACTTATTTTGGCCTGTTTGCTTGCTGGGAGTGTAGGCCTGTTGTCTATTTATGGCCATTTTCTCAATTTCTCACACATGAATACACAGACACGCACACACGTACACATTCACACACACACGCACCCGCACGCACCCGCACGCACGCACACACACACACACACACACACACACACACACACACACACACACACACACACACACACACACACACACACACACACACACACACACACACACACATACTGCTGTTGTTATACAATACCATATCTGTCATAATATGGTAATTTATTCCATTACAGTTCCCAGCCCCTCCCACCAGATATCAGTCATTTTCAGAAAGAAAGGGAACAAGTCTTCAAACGGGCTCTTCAGGTACGTGCAATCCCACAAATGTGAAAAAACTAATTCTGAAAGTGTTACTGCTACATGGCTAGATTGTAAGATTTTGAATGTAAACTGCATCTTCAAGTTTGCAATCGGGTGCAGTAGATGTTAACTGGTAAATATTTGTAGGCATCATGTCACAATGTGACCACTGAAAATCCTCTGTAGCAAACTGTTCCTATAAAATTCATAACTTTGCTAATATTTGTCATAAAGATATGAATGAGGTCTAATTTTATTGCTAAAGGAATGCATTATTATAATAAAATTATAATAACTATATCACATACTCAAATTATGGGGATATTACTATCTGAACTTCATCCAAAAAATAGTAAAAAACAAACATTTCTGCTGCCAGATAATTACTGAGTGGCTGTACACTCTACACCCAGTGAGACAAATGTAGCCATGTATGTTAGCTGCCAAATAACACAAAAATGAAACAAATCCATTGAGAACTTAAAAAAAATTATTTTATGATTTTTTCCGACATAAAAATAGGCCAATTCAAGCAGGCCGATCACTACCGCGCTTGTTACCATTGCAACCCGTGCACTCGCCCGGAGAAACATTGCGCTGCTAATTTGTTGAACGTTCATATCAAAAAACACCCCAACATCGTTCTAACTATCTGAACTAACATAATAACCTTATTTATGAATACTGTCAGGCATTTTGTCAAAATATTGACGCAGAAACTTGAGATAATCCGAAGTAAACTTTCGAAGTGGAAAAGTTGCTGGACACCACTCCGCCATTTTGTTTTCGACTTTCGCTTTGGAGAGCTGATGACGCTACATATGAAACCATTGTTCTGAATTGCTGAATTACGTCAGCCCACTGATGTCGTTTTTTTTGGCAGATCGGCCAATGACGGAGCTTTCCATCAATAACACGTGTGCAGGGGTCTAGACTTTATGAATGGATGCATAAATTCAGTACGCAGGACGTAATAAAATCACCAACATGTGGGCGTCAACCTCATCACTTGTTTTGTAAGCTAGATTGTGAATAGTTGTCATTGAATCTGCTCATGAATAAATACACACAATCTCCAAAAATCTGTCGGCTATTCAGAGATACTAAATGTTCGTGTGTCAGTTGCGCGTGACGGAAATAACAATTGTTACAACAAAAGCAGGTACGGTTGGGCCAAATTTCGCCACGAGGCACTCCGAGGGT
Organism: Paraescarpia echinospica; assembly: GCA_020002185.1. Taxonomy (NCBI): domain Eukaryota; kingdom Metazoa; phylum Annelida; class Polychaeta; order Sabellida; family Siboglinidae; genus Paraescarpia; species Paraescarpia echinospica. The sequence goes on from CM034531.1 coordinate 51,438,164, forward strand.
TAAAACCGATTAATTCAAATCAATCTTTTTCTGTTTTGAAAGGAGGCAGTTTGTTCCTAGTTTTTCATTTATTAATTATTGTAATGTTCTTAAGACTTTTCCAGTTGGAAAAGTCTTAAGAACATTACAGCTGCTCCCCCTGGAATTTTTCTAGGGGGCAGACATGGCTCTGCCCCCCAATAAATGTGAGCATGAATGTTTGTTTTCGTCGCGTCAATGGCGGGTAGAAATGTAAATTTTATGCAAAGATTAATGTGTGTTTTTGTTGACTGTGAAAGGTGTGTGCAATTGGAGGGCAAACATATGGTTTTCTGTCCCCCCTTCTTAGTAATAGGCGGCACAGTGGCGACAAATTTGTCCTGTGTCGTACGCCAGGTGGTCTTTTGGCATCCAGGCTTTCTTTTCCCAGGTGGTGTCCATTTCCACTTACTTAGTCCATTAACTGACTTGATCGTCAGGGGGACATAAGCAACGCTGTAGCTGCAATATTTTGCCATTCTTGTCTGGTGATGTTTATTGGGAGATTACGCCTACGTCCCTTTAAATATGTTCGTCAGTTGATTTTTATGTGATTTGCCATTTCAAGCCTTGGGCAAGTTCATTCACTCTGCTTTGCTCCAGTTCTCTCAGTGGTATATATGAGCACCTAGCTACAGACGGTGGTGGATGTTTGTGTACGAATAGTCTACGCGCATTAATTGCAGCATGGCTGAATGCTTTTCAGAGAAGTCGAGATGGGGTTCGATTGAACAAGTCTGCTAGGTAGTAAAGTGTAAAGCACTTTGAGCAGTCCTAGGGCTGGATACTGCGCTATATAAGAACTTAACATTGTTTACCATTAACATTTGTAATGAGATGATTTGATTGGTGATGATTTCGATGTTGCATTCTTCACTGGCCACCAGGTTTCAGGACCGAAGCAACTCGCTGTTCAGTCAATAAAGATGTGTGACGAAATGAGGACAGCTCTTGGAAACGACTATTCCAGTGATGGTCTACCTCTACTTCTCCACCAGGTGGGGTCATTGCCTGTTTCTATGGAAACAGCTAAATATAGCACAAGATATACAAATAATCAAATAATAAAAAGATATGTAAGCTTGTATTAGAACATTCTTCAGCATAGGTCATATTCATAATATCTGTTGATGCTGTTGTTTTAGTTTCCCTGTACCAGATCCAACTGTTTGGAGTGCTGTTTCAGTTTCAACAGTGGCAGATCCAACTTTTGTGACATGGTTTAAATTTTACTTGTGCTGGACCCAATATTTGTCCTGTTGTTAAAGTTTTTCCTATGCTGGATTCAACATTTGTGCTATTGTTTAAATTTTAGCAGTGCCATTTGTGCAGTTGTTTAAGTTTCCCTATCTGATATTCACGTGAATGTTTCAGTTTCATTAGTGCCGAATCCAACATTAGTGCCGTTGTTTCAGTTTTACCTGTGCCGAATCCAACAATTGGTACAATCCAAGCACATGCACATGCTTCGGTGGAAGCGCTTTGCTGAGAACTCGAACTGCATAGACCAGCTGTACGTTAGCTACAAGGCCAAGCTCACGTAAGTGCAACTTACCTCGGTCTACTCTGTCATTGGTTCTTTTAGAGTACAGCAGTTGCTATTGAAATATAGTATCCACATTTAACAAGATTCTCACGTTGTATTAGTAGGATAACAGTTTGTTATACCAATACATCATATGTAATAAACGAGTGTCAGATTATTGTATATATCAATGTTAATTTTCTTACACCATGCATCAAAAACTTTTTTTTTTGGGAAAGTAAGGTCTTTTATTAGGTACTGTACGGTAGTGATATGTGTCAGGCCACAATGGTTTGGATCATAAAGTACATTTCACAGCCACAAGGAAGAGCCAAAATACAGTCGCAGGACTTGTGTGAAAATGTCAATTTTCATTTCTTTGCATTTTTGAGACAATCGATAATTTACTACCAGTTTGAATATGGTAATGACTACGTATGCAGACACCTATAATAATAAAAGTGTCAGCTATCTGAAAATATAAGTACTGAAAAATAATTCACAGAATCGCTGTCCAAATATTTACGAACATGAACGAGTCCTGACGTTGTGTCTCAAATGACTACACATGCTATTAATATGGCTTGTGAGAAGTTATACTTTACACTAGATCACTAATAACTGGTATATGATTACATAAAAATAAAAGAAAAAGTATTTTTTGAGGTGCCCCAAAACATATGAAAAAAAATTGTAATTTTGTAGAATTTTTGGGTTTCCAAAAACATCTTTTATTAGCTACTGTACGATAGTGATGTACTGTGACTGAATGATAGGGGTGACTATCGTGGATAGTTTTACTATTGCAATAATATTGTGATAGTTGTGATTACTATTACAATATTGTCGCGATAGTCTCATGATTATCGCGATAGTGTCATGGAAGCTAAATGTGCTTATGTTCCTATTTAACTTAATAAAGCTACATATCGCATGGACCCAGCAAGTGTATGTTATGATCAGTAGAACATTGACAATGTTTATAGTTTTTTATTGTTTTTATCCGTGAGTGATGTTGATTGGTTCGACAATTCTTGATGTTGGGTTGGCGGATAATGTAGAAAAATCACGTGTAGGAATAATACTGCAGCGACACAATTAAACATGTTAATGTGTTTGGCCAACTATCGATAATACTGCATCGCCACATCGACTATCGCAATGCACCGATAGTTCAATATATTGTTACACCCCTACTGAATGTCTCGTATTAGGTACCATACAGTACTGATCAAGGCTGTGCTGAAGTACTTTGTACTTAAGTACTTTCGTACTTAAAGGGGCCCTGTATAGATTGCGTTATTCCACGGCAGAAGTATTTTGTCGGCCGACACTTGGCGTCTGCGGCCATTTATAGAACAATCTCGTGCAGGCGACATGTTGAACAGTAGATTCAGCGCACGCTTGTCTTGTGTTCCCAAGAACTAACTACGGCAAACATGTCGCCTGCACAAGATTGTTCTATAAATGGCCGCAGATGCCAAGTGTCGGCCGACAAAATACTTCTGCCGTGAAATAACGCAATCTATACAGTGCCCCTTTAAGTACATTTGTAAAATAATATAACTGCTTTTTAAATACTTTTGAATTGTGATCATGTAATATCAAATCAATGGTCACCTCCCAATCCCCCTGGCCCCTGTGGGTGACTAGACAATAGGGGCACTGTGTATGTACTCAAGTACTTTTATTATGAAATAAATATGTAACATGGTCATGGATGCACTATTTCTTTTTAAAAAGTCTCAGTATTTGATAACTTATTTCATTTTAAAATTTCCTTTAACAAAACAGAGTACCTCCCTCACAAACAATAATATCCCGACTCCCTATTCCGTTACACAAATGGGTCCACCAGAAGTTCTTGTACTTAAGTGCCTTTGAAAAGTACTTGTCCTGCACTTAAGTACTTTCTTAAAGCCACAAAGTACTTTGTCTATGAAAAGTACTTGTACTTAAGTACGTTTCAAAGTACTTCGACACAGCCCTGGTACTGATGTACTATGACTGACTGACCGAATGCAGGAGGATCATGTCCGAGTACAACGACTACGTGAAGCGGGCGGAGAGACTGGGGGAGGCGAGACGAGCTCTCCTCAACAAGGAGAGTGCTGAGGATGTAGTGCAACAGGAGGACGTCATCATCTACCTGCGCTGGTTCATCTGCCATGTCAACTCTCTGCAGACATTCAACAAGTTCACCAAGGTACGCTCTAACTGAAGGGTTTCATGGCAAAATGCGATATATTTATTTTCTTGGTTTTGAGAAAAACACAATTTTGTGTTTCATCCATCCAAGTTTAAATAATAAGTTGTAAGTGAAGTTTGCGTATATTAGCAATCTAAAATCATAAAGAATGGTAGCAAAGTCTAAAATGTTTGTTGCAGATTTGTTACACAAAATGTGATATTAAATTGTTCTGTTATCCAAGCACTGTATGTTCTTACAGGGCACGCCGTCACTCCGCGTAGCTGCACTGGCGGTAAGGCGGTGCTGATTGGCTGAAAATGAATATATTACGTTTTGATAAAAAGACGGATGGCGCTTATCGCGTTTTGAAAACAAAAAGTGTTTAATGGGGATTTATCACATTTTGTATAAATTATAGCATCCTAGCTGAACACGTGTAACAAACGACTCTTCCTTGTTTAGACATAATTGACGTTTATCGCATTTTGCTCTGACATCCTTCAACCGTCACGCTCTCACGAACATGCCACATTTTCTTGGTTAAAATCCTATTTTTACTTGAATTTATTTAATTAAATTCATGTGACGCTTTGAAGTTATTAAAGAAATGCTATCCATTTGTTTTTATTACGAAATCATGGTTTACAGTGTAAGCTATATATTCATTATAACAACTCAGGCAGACAGCCCAAATGTGTTTTACTGAACAGTTTGTTATTGTTTAAATTTAATTGTCCAGATTAATTCCGGAAATACACCTCAAATTACGGTATGACAGCGAGGGATGAAAATATTACGGATTCTTACTTTGTCACAATGATCGTCAGTGACTTCGGTGCTCCTCAAATTTTGCTTCCATTATATTCAACAGGTGGCAGTATATACATATATATACGCAGCTTGTTGTGACATGGTTTTTCATTCGCTGCTTCTGGTTGTAATCTGACCAGTAGGAAACAGCATTACGACAAATTCGCATTTCTGCTCTCAAACAAAAAGAAGTCACGCTGCATGAAAATTATGGCGGAGATCGAAACGGCACCACCACCAGCCAAGAAGAAACGCCTGCTGCAAACGTTTATAACAGCATACACGCAGACATGTCCCGTACTGTCAAGTTCAAAGAAGGGGGCTGGCTTTACATACTGCTGTTTTGGGTGCAACTATCGTTGTAGTCACAGTATTATTAAAGTATTACTGACAGTGGTGTTCTTTTCCTGAGAATATCTGACATGGTTCTGAACTATTACTGACAGCAGGCCTATATTCCTGAAAATCAGTGTAAAGGGAAGATGGATTACTGACAGGAATTTGTTGGGGTAGGCAGGTCTGGAGGACTGGGTTTGTTTCATGGCAGTGCATCTTTGTCGAAGGTGTGGCTGCAGCACTGACTACCACTGAGATGGATATGTATATCACGTGATATGTCGTCGTGCCCCTGCCAGGTCACGACCTTTATCAGAATCATCCGAGCTAACTGTTTGGGAATTTGAGCGACGGCTCAGCAACCTTTGTGAACACTGAACTGTTGAATTCAAAAGTTGTTTTTGCTTCACTAAAACATTTGGGTGGCAAGTGTGTTAGACGTACTACATACGGTTAATTCAGTTTAACACTATTTTACAAAAAAACGAATGCATATCCTCCCTTTAAGCAACCTATAGCATTGTTATACTGATCAAATGACACTATCTACCACCAATCTTCCAAATATACCTACATCAAATAAATCCACTGGGCTTTGTAAAAAATCTGCTTAGTATCAAAATAATTGTTATCTTTGTAATTTGTATAATGTGTCACATTTATAAGTTTGTAATTTATTTTGGTCCCATGGTATAATGTGTCACATTTATAAGTTTGTAATTTATTTTGGTCCCACGGTATAATGTGTCACATTTATAAGTTTGTAATTTATTTTGGTCCCACTGTATACTGTGTCATATTTATAAGTTTGTCAATTATTTTGGTCCCACGGTATAATGTGTCACATTTACAAGTTTGTAATTTATTTTGGTCCCACTGTATAATGGGTCATATTTATAAGTTTGTAATTTATTTTGGTCCCACGGTATAATGTGTCATATTTATAAGTTTGCCATTTATTTTGGTCCCACGGTATAATGTCTCACATTTATAAATTTGTCATTTATTTTGGTCCCGCTGTATAATGTGTCACATCTATAAGTAATTTCATGTGGTCCTAAGGTATAATGTGTCACATTTATAAGTTTGTCATTTCTTGTGGTCCCACGATATAATATGTCACATTTATAAGTGTAATTTATATTATATAGAGGACGCTGTTGTGGCGACCTGGAGTGTTTGTATTTAGCCTCTGTGTTGTTTATCGTTTTTCGTCAGTTTTAACTGAAGGACGTTAAATAGGTTCGTCGAGAAGTAATATGAAGATGTTGTGCGGCAGAACAACCAAAGTTTTGGCAGTTTTATGGACCATTTTACTCGTGTGTGTGAGTGGTGAACCGATTTGGCAAGATGGCAGATTCAAGACTTATTCACGTGATGTGCTGTTGGCCTTGCGACCCAGTGTCACTGACAATCTTTCTGGTCCACTCCTGGATTTAAATGACTTTACAGTGCTCTCGGACAATAACAATAGAAACAACCCGCGATGCAAGCGGGGCAAGAGAGGCGGCATTCGCCAGAGATTTAAGAAAAAGAAGGTACACACCCTCCCCCTGCCCTCTATCATGTTAGCTAATGTCCGATCATTACGTTCGAAAATTGACGAACTTCAGACCAATGTTGCACTACAGTGGGCCTATAAAGAAGCTTGTTTGATATGTATGACTGAAACCTGGTTAGATCAAACATTACCGGACAGTGAACTTTACGTTGATGGCTTTGGTACCCCAGTGAGATTGGACCGGGACAAAAAGCTGAGTGGCAAATCACAGGGTGGAGGGATCTGTGTGTATATTAACCAGCGCTGGTGCAAGTCTGTCATCGTGAGGGAAGAACTGTGTACCCCGGACGTGGAGCTATTGTCAGTGTCGCTGCGTCCAACCTATTTACCCAGAGAGTTCGGACAGCTATTTTTAACTCTGGTCTATGTGCCACCGACAGCTAATGTTGCACGCGCAGCTGATGCAATCACTAGCTGTGTGCACCGGCGTGAGACAATGTCACCAGACTCGCCTAACATAATACTCGGAGATTTCAATAGCTGCCGACTAGACAAAACATTGCCTGTTTACCAGCAGTACGTGATGTGTCAGACACGTGGTAGTAACACCCTGGATCTTTGTTATGGCAACATTAAGGATGCGTACAAGTCCGTGAAGAAGATGGCACTCGGTACAGCTGATCACAATGTGGTACATCTGATCCCGGCGTATAGAACTAAACTGCAGAGACAGAAAGCAGTGCAGAAAACTGTAAAAACGTGGGACTTGAACTCGGTCGACGCCTTCAAGGGGTGTTTTGACTGTACTTTGTGGGATGTTCTTATTGAATCCAGTTCTTCACTTGAAGAAGCAGTTGAAGTTGTCACAGACTATATCAAGTTTTGTGAAGATATGATTGTCCCCATAAAGACTGTGAAAATCTTCTCAAATAACAAACCGTGGGTGAGTAAAGAACTGAAAAACATAATCAACGAGAAGAAGAGGGCTTTCATGTCTAACAACCGCACTGAAGCAAAAAGGATCCAGTGTACTCTAAAAAAGCAGATCAGGCACGCTAAACTAGAATACAAGGACAAAATTGAACGCCTGTTCCAATACGGCAATATGCGCAGGGCATGGCAGGGACTAAAAACTCTGTTTGGTGTTGAGTCCGGCAAACGTGTCATACAAACCTCAGAGTCAGCGGAAGAGAGTCTCAAGTTCGCTGAGGACTTGAATTCCTTCTTTGGGCGTTTTGACCGGCATGATTTCTCACGTGAGCGTCAGGAGGCGGTGGATGATATTGAGTCTCAGCTCACTGAGGATGATACTCCAGAAACAACTCCTGATGATGTCAGTAAGATCTTCAAGCACGTTAATCCTCACAAGGCAGCTGGGCCTGACAACGTCAGTGGCCGGGTCCTCAAGGACTGCCATGCTCAGCTGGGTGCAGTGTTCAGCATCCTTTTCAACTGGTCTCTGAAGCAGCATCGCATCCCCCCGGCCTGGAAATCATCAGTTATATGTCCTGTCCCCAAGAAACCTGTGCCATCTGTTCTCAACGACTACCGCCCAGTGGCGCTTACCTCAATTGTCATGAAGTGCTTTGAGCGACTCATACTTCGTCCTCTCCTGCAGCATGTTGGGGATCAACTGGATCCCCTCCAATTTGCGTGTAAACACAATCGAGGTGTGGATGATGCAGTTCTCACTCTATGTCATAGTGTGTATACTCACCTGGAAAGGCCCAAGTCGTTTGCCAGGATAGTCTTTATTGATTTTTCATCGGCTTTCAACACCATCCAGCCACACATCATGATGAGTAAACTTGTCAATATGCATGTGAACCCACGCATCATCTTGTGGGTAAACCAGTTTCTTACTGAGCGTAAGCAAGTAGTGCGCTATAATGGTGCTGTTTCGAGCTCACTCTTCACTTTCACCGGTGCCCCCCAGGGCTCGGTGATCTCCCCTGTTCTGTTCACACTTTACACAGACGACTGTCGTAGCAGCCAGGAAAGCGTCAATTTCATCAAATACAGCGATGACACAGCTATCGTCGACCTATCTGGCTCTGATCAAGTGTGTGCGTGCGCTGTAGCTGATTTCACAGTGTGGTGTGACAATCATTTCGTAGACCTGAACGTTCGTAAAACTGAAGAACTCATAATAGATTTTAGGAAAAATCCTACTTCTCCCAAGAGACTTCATTAACCGAGAGTGTGTAAAGAGAGTAGATGAATACAAGTATCTCGGCACTATCATTGATGCAAAGCTCACATTTGGTGAAAACACAGCGGTAATTAACAGAAAATGCCAGCAAAAGCTGTATTTCTTATGCAAGCTCAGGTCACTCAGTGTCAGCACACATGTTCTACAAACCTTCTACAGATGCTACATAGAAAGCTCTATTACATTTGGGTTTCTTGTGTGGTACAGCGGCCTGAGTATCGTGCATCGCAACACTCTGGCACGAACAGTCAGGGTTAGTGGCAAGGTGGTGGGAAAAAAAGCAGACCACTCTAGAAGATCTATACAGGCAACGGGCAGAGAGAAAGGGAAGGAACGTCTCCTCAGACCCCGGACATCCCCTGTTTCCGCGCTATAAACTACTTCCTTCTGGCCGCCGCTTTCAACTCCCTCACTGCAAATTGAACCGCACGCGAAACTCTTTTGTTCCCTCGTCAATAAGACTAATGAATAAGTAACTGACCTTCGTTCCCCTCCATCTCTGGCAGTCTTCCCTGCCAGTTTGACACTGAGTGAGCCTGAGATGATTTGACTTTTTAAAAACTGTTGTAACATATTTAACTTATTTATTTATTTAACCGATATAACTTTTATTACTTTTATTCTTTTTATTTTTACATTGTTTATATTGCATGTACATTTGTTTTATTTGTCTTAATATGCTGCTCTACACTCCAAATGAATTTCCCTTCCAAGGGACAATAAAGTATTGTGATTGTGATTGAATTTCTTTTGGTCCCACTGTATAATGTGTCACATTTATAAGTTTATCATTTCTTTTTGTCCTACGGTATAATGTGTCACATTTGTAAGTATCATTTCTTTTGGTCCCATGGTATAAAGTGTTACATTTATAAGTTTGTCATTTCTTTTGGTCCCACGGTATAATGTGTCACATTTATAAGTTTGTTATTGTTGTGGTCCCACGGTATAATGTGTGCCATTTATAATGTTTAAGTTATAAAAAAGGTGTTCCAATTGTTTCCATAAAAATTGCAGTCGGTGAAATCTGTCCCATCTTGAATGTTGTGCAAATTACTCAGCTCCATGAAAATTGCTGTAGTTTTGCTACTAGCTATGTCACATTAAAATTGCCCTAACCAATTAAACTGAGGACATTTATATCAAGAAAATGCACTATGAACAAACCAAAGGACTTGAAAGAGTGCTATAAAATACATTGTTGTTATCAGTGTTCTGCCCAGGTTCTCAAAAGGGCATGGTGCCATTTCAGAAAAAGGGCACAGTGACCGCGGTGAGCAATAGTTAAAAAGGCACGTGCGATGCTTGACTAAATAGTTAACATGACCCATATTTAACAGTGTTTTGCCCAGGTTTTCAAAAGGGCAGTGTGCCATTTTTATATTGAGATATACTGTTATGTTCGATTTTGAAAATTAAAACTACAAGTAATAGCAATTTTGAAAAATTATATTTAAATAAATATTAATGTGGACAAATGGATGATTATATAGTATACAGTGTATACATATAGACAACACAGCATATTTTATTTAGTTAAATTGGCATGTCTTAACTTTATTTAAGTTTTAAAAAAACATTATATCCAACATGACATAACATTTTATGTATAAATTCACATAATATTTGATATTCTCAGAGACTATTATATAAGCATTAGGTATGCAAGATATTGTTGGGCTAGGCTGAACAGAAATTTACATACAGCCTGTATATTACACTGCAAATAGTAAAATGTGTGATGTCAAACATTAAAATACTTATAGATATGCATAGCTAGTTTATAAAATTCCATTTTATTTACAGAAAACTACCCACACACAATCTCATTTTTAACAATCAGTCAATAAACAGAAAAATGTAATTATTACTAGTTTGAAACCACCCTCCGAATAATATTATCACAGGTAGCTACTGCTAAACGCTTTGGCAAAAGAAGACGCTAGCTGCCAGCAACCTTAGCACCCTTGGCTAGTCCACTACACACGCATGTGACGTCGTGACCTAGAAACGGCATGCTTTGCAACGAGCATGAGTGACGTCATGTGCCGGCGGGTCATTGCATATTGAGGGGGAGCAGGTTCTTTTAATGCGGACAATATGCAGTTATTCACTACTATTGTTGAGCTATGTCATACTAAGCATCGTTACTTATCATTATATATCGGTACATTAACAAATAAAGAGTATGAATAAACATCATTTCATAATCACGTATTTTAATAAGTTTTGCAAGTATCACACTAATCTAATGGTACAAGTCTCCCGGCGATCATACTTTAACTTTTGAAGATACAAACAAAATAAGGAATGTTTGGCGATATGTATAGTCGAGGCTCTCTGCGAAAGTCCGTCGCTCTGGTTTATTGTTTATCGATCGAGTGTCTGCAAGCGCCACGAACTCGTGACGCATCCATTCCCGATTGCGGGATGCGCTCAGTTGGGAACAATCTAACTGCACGTGTGACACTGTCGGGATGCCTTTCGAGATCGAGGTGGTCGCAAATTAATAATAATATACACGATCATGTAAACATTTGTAGCCACGAGTAGGGTTACGTGCAAAATAAAGCAGGGCGCCGTATAAAAAAGGCAGGGCGTTTTTACCCTTTTTGGGTACTAGGGCGTCACAGAAAAAGGGCAGGGCGTAACGCCCCACAAATTCGACCTAGGCAGAACACTGGTTATTATTCACATACCATGTTCGGCCTACATGTACTCACAATTTTTGAATTAGCAATCTTTGGGATCGATGTTGTTATTTCCTCTACACCAACATGGATGCATAACAAAAATAAAAGATCAATAGTTCTCCTTATGTCAGCAGACTTTGCTATGCTCACATATCCTGTTGACCTCATGAATGCATAAATGCCTGGTAATGCCAACCTAGGCCCTTTATTGAATCTCATCCAGCCATTTCCACTGACATGGAGATGAATTCACTTCAAAGTAGATAAAATAACGACATTTGAATTTTAACAGCACTCGTGGCCGACTATCAAAATGGCTACTGCATATTTGACACATTGATTGTTTGCATTCACAACATCTAACTTGTCTCCAATGTTTTATTCATAAACAGTTTTTAAACACATGGTAACCATAAATATTTGACGGAAATGTGAATCTCTCTAACTCGGACTGTACATCATTAAAACCTTCTGGTTTCAGACGGTTAAACAAAACTGCCATCTACTGTGGAAGAGTTCATTCATTGTCTTCAGAAAGTTATTTGAACAGATTTGATGACAATTTTCTGAGTCTCAGTTTTGTCTTACTGTAAGCTCAATAGGCTGATTATATTTCTCTCTTGACATCCCCAAAATGTGTGAAATATAAAGATACTTTATTTACTTTTGCTGTGAAAATAATTCTTTTTGTAATATGTGAACATTAAGATTCTTATATAGTGCGTAAGTAAATTATTTTTCTGTATTTCGTTTCAATTTATGGCAAGTTGACACATACAATAATAGGTTGGTTGTTAGTTATCATGTTACTAAATGCTAGACAGGCGATTAATGTGTGGCTCTCACATACTTTAGATAATGGAGTGGATGCCAATAGCCCATCGCACGGATATGCTTGGGAATGACATGCATAAACAGGACATGCACAGTTCTGATGGTCTCTCAGGAAAGGTAGGATATGTTATGTCTCTTTCTTCCTTGTCCTGTGTCCCTCTCCCTTGTCCTGTTTCCCTCTTCCTAATGTCCTGTTTACCTCTCCGTTGTCCTGTTTCCCTCCTCCTTGTCCTGTTTCCCTCTTCCTTAACCTGTTTCCCGCCTCCTTGTTCTGTTTCCCTCTTCATTGTCCTGTGTCCCTTGCCCCTGTCCTGTGTCCCTTTCCACTGTCCCGTGTCCCTCTTCCTTGTCCTGTTTCCCTCTACCTTTTTCTGTTTCTCTCTCCCTTGTCCTATTTCCATCTTGTCCTGTTTCCATCTTTCTTGTCCTGTTTCCCTCTTCGTTTTCCAATCTTCCTATCCCTTGTCCTGTTTCCCTCTTCCTTGGATTGTCTTCCTTCTCCTTGCGCTGTTTCCATTTCCTTGTCCTGTTTCCCTCTTCCTTGTTTTGTCTCCCTCTTGTCTTGTCTGCCTCCTCCTTGCTCTATTTCCCTTTCCTTGTCCTGTTTCCCTCTTCCTTGTCTTGTCTCCCTCTTGTCTTGTCTGCCTCCTTGCTCTATTTCCCTTTCCTTGTCCTGTTTCCCTCTTCCTTGTCTTGTCTCACTCTTGTCTTGTCTGCCTCCTCCTTGCTCCATTTCCCTTTCCTTTTTCCATTTCCCTCTTCCTTGTCCTATCTCTCTCCCCTCTTTTCTATTACATCGTCTCCCACCCTCTTTTGTCTATCTCTGCATACGGTGTATGTGTGATGCATGCATGCATGCGTGCGTGCATCCTTAAGTGTATTACTTCCTGTCTCTGTCTGTTCCTTGGCCCAATCTTTTTTGACATTTCAATTATCTATAAATATAACGTGAGTATATCACGTACATACGATTTATTAGTCTCTTATGTCTTATACTAAACCTTATTTGCTTCCATAAACATGCTAAAATTCGAGTTCAGATTATAAAGCAGATAATGCCAACCAACACTTAACATTCTGTTTCCATGGTTACAGGACTTTGCTACACCAACGTATAGTCGCCTGACAAGCATTATCTCGGACTGCAGTTTAAAGCACCGTTTCTCCGGTTCAAATGTTGACCCGGCTTCCATCACTTTGTCGGCATTGTCACACAATCAGTTTCCATTCACTCCATCACTTATTGGTGAGTTTTGTTATATCTTTGGATAAATGTTTAATATGTAAGACATTGACAAGTACAGCCAGATCAACAGTGGATAACTGCAATGGTACAACATCAGAAACTTGAGCATAGTGTACAGTTGGTAAATGTTTATTTCATTAGGTAAGTGGCCCGTTTCTTCTTTTAATGTTTAATTCTTTAAAGTTAGGAGATGGGGATGACATAACGTGGCCATTTTTGGGGCGGGTGTAGGTAAGCTAGTATGCTTTTACTGGTTGAGTACAGTGGGAGTGTGTTGGTTACATGATGTACTGGTTGAGTCCATTGTGACTGTGTTGGTTACATGATGTACTGGTTGAGTCCATTGTGACTGTGTTGGTTACACGATGTACTGGTTGAGTCCATTGCAACTGTGTTGATGACACAATATGCTGGTTGAGTCCACTGCGACTGTGTTGGTTACATGATGTACTGGTTGAGTCCATTGTGACTGTGTTGGTTTCATGATGTACTGGTTGAGTCCATTGTGACTGTGTTGATTACACGATGTACTGGTTGAGTCCACTGCGACTGTGTTGGTTACATGATGTACTTGTTGAGTCCATTGTGATTGTGTTGGTTTCATGATGTACTAGTCGAGTCCATTATATTGTGTTGGTTACACAAAATGCTGGTTGAGTCCGTTGTGACTGTGTTGGTTACATGATGTACTGGTTGTGTCCATTGTGACTGTGTTGGTAACACAATGTATTGGTTGAGTCCATTGTGACTGTGTTGGTTACACAAAATGTTACAGATTGAGTACATTGTGAGTATGTTGGTTATGAAGTGTGTTGTTACTTGTTTAGTACAATGGGATTGTTTTGATTATACAATATATTATTAGTTGAGTACATTTGTTACATGAGATGTTGTTACAGATTGAGTATGTTAGGAATGTGTTGGTTACATAAGATGTTGTTACAGATTGAGTCCATTGTGACTGTGTTGGTTACGTGCAGTGTTGTTGCATGTTGAGTCCATTGTGACTGTGTTGGTTACGTGCAGTGTTGTTACATGTTGAGTCCATTGTGACTGTGTTGGTTACGTGCAGTGTTGTTACATGTTGAGTCCATTGTGACTGTGTTGGTTACGTGCAGTGTTGTTACATGTTGAGTCCATTGTGACTGTGTTGGTTACGTGCAGTGTTGTTACATGTTGAGTCCATTGTGACTGTGTTGGTTACGTGCTGTGTTGTTACATGTTGAGTCCATTGTGACTGTGTTGGTTACGTGCAGTGTTGTTACATGTTGAGTCCATTGTGACTGTGTTGGTTACGTGCTGTGTTGTTACATGTTGAGTCCATTGTGACTGTGTTGGTTACGTGCAGTGTTGTTACATGTTGAGTCCATTGTGACTGTGTTGGTTACGTGCTGTGTTGTTACATGTTGAGTCCATTGTGACTATGTTGGTTGCGTGCGCTCCAGGTGTAGGAGTGCAGGAAAATGTGACGGTGCCACTGACTGTCACAGACCTAGTCAATCTCAAGCCCCAACTCAACCTGTTTGTTCATCTCTACAGCATCAACTTTGTGAGTTCAAACTGCATTATTTTTTACTATACGTAGTCATACGTGTGTCCTATTTCGGTAGTATTCTGTGTTTTTCTGTCCAGTTTTGATTTGTTAATAAATAAATCAAGTTCTTTGATGTGCTTGCATGTAGCTTACACCAATTATAAACTATTAATAGTCCATTAAAACTGTAACTTAGATTAAGTAACTTAACGACCGTATGTATTGGGAACCTTAAAAATAATTCACTGTCCCATAGGGACGCGAACGAATCCTGATATCATGTTGTCCCCGTTTTGTCACCCTGGTGTTAACTTCACCATAGTTACCTCGACTATTACACTGCTACTAGCTATGTTTTGAGTCGATTAATGGCCCTATATCTCATGAAACAAATGTTTTATGTAGGGACTACATCCTGAGCCATGTGAAATGTTTAGTCGGTTTCCTACACTTGTTCAAAGACTTTTTTATTGAGTGACAACTTATGCTGCATTTAACCGCAGTACCACCCAACAGGCATGGGTCAATTCCAATTGTTAATTCAATTAATTTAATTAATTAACTTTCTCAGGAGACACATTAACTTAATTAAGTTACTTTTATGGAAGAGGTTAATTTTATGTAAAACCTATAGTTGATATAATTAGGTTTGATGATCTTATGACAAAATCCCAAAAGATAAATGTGAAAAGTGAACAAAATTCGGCAATACAGTTTTTAACTTAAATTCTCGAAATGTGTTTTCAAGATTTAGAGATATTTCTACAATGTAACTGTACTTTATTAGCAGGCTTGCCCTGTTGGACATTTGTTCCAGTGGTGATTCATTCCAATTAGCCCTTTTAATTGGTATTTTTTGTCGTACATTAATTGTGAACTGAGTTGTAGTTAATTGGTAACTGAGTTGAAGTTACCCCGGGTAATTGGTAATTTAATTGAAGTTAATTGAATGGAAGTGAATTTAATTGAACAATTTGAGAAGGTAATTTAATTTAATTGATCTAATAAATGTGTGAGTTTAATTTAATTTAATTGGATAATATATATGTATGTATATATACAGGTATATATAATAAGGAGTTACTGTAATTTAATTAATTAACTTTCCAAGGTAATTGCCCCATGTCTGCTACCCATACCTGTATTACCACCCACCCCTGTCTCGGCCACATACAGAAACACATTTGTTATCTAATTGTGGAAGAAAACGTACAGAAATGCAACTAAACGTCATGTAATCCCTATTGAACTGCCTCTGGTATTAACAAGGTGTCATTCATTACACTGTTAGTAACTAATTTTAAGGTGGATGAATGTCCATATATCCAGTAAGAAAAATGTAGTAATACATATAAGCTACTACAGAAAAAAATAATCAGATGACTTCAGCAGTTTTCTTTTTATATGATTTGATAATCATATGCACAGCCCCAACTGTTAGTTCCATCTGGCTGCCATGGATTTACCATACAAGATCAGCTGGTTAAATGTTTCCCACTCAAACTGTGTTGTAAATGTAGACGCTCAATGAAAGATAATTGGCCAATTACCTGGGGACTTCTTTCCCACACCAGTGCTCTCGCCAGCAGTAAATGGGCCCAGGGTTTCTGTGGATGTCAGTAAACCAGATTTAACATGGGTAGTTAGTACAGCGTATAGCGTTAGAAACCACATATGACGAATTTTGTACAGGTAAAATCGACTTCAATGTGACGACAATCAGTGACTGAATGAGTGTTGTTTATGTAGCCAGCAGAATCATGTAAGGTGTCATCTGTTAAATTAACATTAAATTAAACTATCAAGAGCACATCGTTTTATAAATTTAGTACAAATGTTTTGTCGGAAATTTGACATTCCCAATACATATGGTCATTATGGTAAATAAATGTTCACATAAAGTCATAACAATTTAAGCTGTGTTTAAGTTGTGGGACATGGTGGTTGAATGGTCAGAGTGCTGTACCGTCGATTGGAGGAACTGGGGTTCGAATCCTGGTACTGATCGCTGGTTCGGTATGATGTCATTGTACATGTAAGATAGTTCGTAATTCCCCTTGTCTCAGTTGATTTTGTGTCCTGGCCTGTCTGATCCATATGGCTTCTTTTATTTTGTTGTGTTCTTCTGTTGGCTTCCTTGTCCACTGTTTTCGTTCCCTCCCAGTCTGATATGATTTTGTGTCATTGCGTGGTCTGTGAGGGTGGGTTTGTAGCTGACATTGATCTTTTTTCTCACTCCTCGTATATTTATCTTTCCTTGTGTTGTCAACATCTTTTCGTTGTTCCTCAAGTCTTGTTTCGAACAATCTTCCCATCTCCGTAATATATTCAGCACCACAGTTCTTGCATGGTATTTGGTACACCAGTTTGCCTTGTTCTTCTGGCTCCACTTTGTCCTTAGGGTGTACCAACAGGTGCCTGGGGGTGGTGTGGGGCGGCATGGATGTTGCTACCCAAGACTCCGAGACTCCCTCCACATATGGGATGACTACTTAGCTTCTTGTCCATTTTCTTTTTTCAGTCTTTTTCTTTGTTGCTATCTGTCACTTTTTTCAAGGCCCAGGACAGATAGCCACAAACTTTCAGGGCTCCTCTTAGGTATTTCTCCTCTTCCTTCTTGTCCCCATCTTCTGAAGTTATTGTCTCACACCGGTTCATCAGGGTTCTGACGACTCCTAACTTTTGGTGTTTGGGGTGGTGGGATGCACAGTTCAGGTATTGGTCAGTATGTGTCGTCTTCTTCCGATATACTGTAGACTTCATGCTGCCATCTTCCTTTCTGGTGAATTTAGCATCAAGAAAAGGCATGCTGTTGTTCAGTTCTTCTTCTCTTGTGAAAATGTTGCTGCCCGTGGGGACAACAGTGTTCAAGTGTTGTAATTTCTCTGCTTTTCCTGTATGTACTAGGCAGATAACATCATCCACATATCTCTTTCAGTTTCTTGAATGGCAATCGTCTGGTGCTGTGGCAATGATTGTCTGCTCCAAATCCTCCATGTACAAGTTCACAACAACGGGGGATACATGACTGCCCATGGCTACACCAAATTTCTGCTGGTAAATTTATCCTCCAAATCTAAAGTATATAGTCCCCAAGACAAATTTCAACAGCGCCACGATGTTGTCTACTGTTAGGTTGGTTCTCTTCTTGAGTGTCTTGTCATTCTGTAGTCTCTTTCGGATTACTTCACATGCTTCTTTTATAGGTGTCTTCGTGAACATCATGTGATACAAATGTTTTGCCATCTTCCACTTTTAGCTTTGTCAGCTTGTTCACCAATTCTTGTGTTTTCTGTGTGTGTTCTGTTTTTATGTTGTTGTAAGTCTCTGGACGCTGTATGCTATATGGTCTGTGTGTAATCCGCTATCGGTTGGATTGGTATGCCCACCTTGTGGATTTTTGACAAGCCATACATGCCTAGTACTTTTTCAAGCATTTAGCACAAGTACCAGTGCTGGTCTTTGGTGATCTTCCCCATCTTCTCCAAAGAATTTATCATTTTGATCAGTTCTGCCTTGTACTTCCTGGTCAGATCCTTCTTTAGTGTCTTATACGCTGTTTGGTCATTTAGCAGTTCCTTCATTTTCTTGTGGTATTCTTTCATTTCCATAATGACTGTGGCCTTCCCTTTGTTCATAATGAGTATGGTGATTGATTTCTCCTTCTAAAGTTCTTTTAGAACCGTTCTTTCCTGTCTGGTTAGGTTTGGTGTTGGAGCCTTAGCTGACTTTAGAACTCCTGCGATATCTATCTATGTTGCTTCTCTGCCGGTACAATGAGCTCCTCGGTCGGTACTTTCTCTTGTGTTACCATATGATTTAGCCCCTTCACTAATATCATGTTCTGATCATCGAACAGTTTGTATTTAGACAGGTTTATCACCCACTTTTTGCAGCTGTTTTCTGGTCATATCCACTTCTGTAGCTCTGTCTCATCGATTCTAGACGCTGAATCTTCTGTTGATATCACCATTTTGTTTTCTCGTGCGTAATCTCGCCGACACGTACAATGTGACGAGTGACATTTTGTTGATCTTCTCTTGGTAATAATGAAGTAAACAACTTCGTCTCTAAAACTTCACGTATTGGATATGATTAAAAGAACTCATTTACATAGAAATGGACTATCCTGGAGCATGTTTTAAAGAGAGAAATATTTTTACAGAATTACCACACTGCTTAATACTTTCAAGAAAATTCAACTGATGCCAGAGAGGATATAGTAATTACTTTCACTTTCAATTTGTAGAAGATCTCAGGCATGGAGAACCCAGCCCAGGAGATTGAACTGTACTCACTGGTAAACAGGAAATTTAAGACTGTGTTTGTCCGGCAAGAAAACATGAAGACTTTCAAGATGTATGACAGAGTCGAGGCAAAGGTAATGGTAGTGGAGAAATGGTGACAATGTATTAGCAATAACTACACAAATATTTACTTATTTTATTTACTTATTTATATATTTATTAATTTTATGTTAAAAATTTGCCATCGTACATTTTGTGGAGTTGCATAAGTGAAACAAATGTGAATCATATCATATTTGCAATGGAAAAATATACTTAATAATAAAACAAATATTTTTTTAGTATTACATGACCAGTAAGACATGAAGATAAAGTAAATAATAATTAATTTAATTTCGTCCTTTTGTTAATTGTTTTTTTTTTCTCACTGAAAATGATTCATCAGTAAAATGCTCACTGATATTTCATTTTGTTATACTTTATATTGATTTTTATTTAGAATTTGCTGATTTATTTGTTTAAATTACTGCCCAACAGCTTCTATCAATAATAATATTTGTGTATCACAATATTAATTTTAATATATTTTGTTCACTTTAAAAAAAATTTAGTTTGTAGTTAGCTGTATATACAAACAAGAAGCAAGACATTCTGCCACTCATCATTGATTAAAAACGAACCCCTCTCTGTGCCCCTGTTCCCTGTAGCCTGGGGAAGAGGTCTGGGGCACTGACAACCCGAGTCGAGCCCTGCTGCAGACGGCCAACTGGCTGCCCTTTGTGAAGCTGAAGCCCAGGAAGGACTTGATGCTGGAGAAGATGATGGTGAAACTAAATGCAACCAAGACAGACGAACTCTTCCACGTCATGTCAAAGTTCCTCGAAGTGACGGATTCCGAGGTGAGAGCCGCCATTACAGTCTGTGTTACCCTGGTGAGAGCCGCCATTCCAGTCTGTGTTACCACTGGCGAGAGCCACCATTCCAGTCTATGTTACCCCTGGTGTGAGCCGCAATTACAGTCTGTTATCCCTGGTGAGAGCCGCCATTCCAGTCCATGTTACTGTGTTGAGAGCCACCATTCCAGTCTGTGTTACCCTGGTGAGAGCAGCCCTTCCAGTCTGTGTTACCCTGGTAGAAGCCGCCATTCCAGTCTGAGTTACCCTGGTGAGAGCAGCCCTTCCAGTCTGTGTTATCCCTGGTGAGAGCTGCCATTCCAGTCTATGTTACCCTGGTGAGAGCCGCCATTCCAGTCTATGTTATCCCTGGTGAGAGCTGCCATTCCAGTCTGTGTTACTCTGGTGAAAGCCACCATTCCAGTCTATGTTACACTGGTGAGAGCCACCATTCCAGTCTGTGTTACCTCTAGTGAGAGCCGCCATTCCAGTCTGTTACCCTGGTGAGAGCCGCCATTCCAGTCTGTTATCCCTGGTCAGAGCCGCCATTCCAGTCTATGTTACCCTGGTGAGAGCTGCCATTCCAGTCTCTATTACCCTGGTGAGAGCCGCCATTCCAGTCTATGTTATCCCTGGTGAGAGCCGTCATTCCAGTCTGTGTTACCTCTGGTGAGAGCCACTATTCCAGTTTCTGTTACCCTGGTGAGAGCCACTATTCCAGTCTGTGTTATCCCTGGTCAGAGCCGTCATTCCAGTCTGTGTTAACTCTGGTCAGAGCTGCCATTCCAGTCTGTGTTACTCTTGTGAGAGCCACCATTCCAGTCTGTGTTACCCCTGGTCAGAGCTGCCATTCCAATCTGTGTTACTCTTGTGAGAGCCACTATTCCAGTCTGTGTTATCCCTGGTCAGAGCTGCCATTCCAGTCTGTGTTACTCTTGTGAGAGCCACCATTCCAGTCTGTGTTACCTCTGGTCAGAGCGGCCATTCCAGTCTGTGTTACTCTTGTGAGAGCCACCATTCCAGTCTGTGTTATCCCTGGTCAGAGCCTTCATTCCAGTCTGTGTTACCTCTGGTCAGAGCTGCCATTCCAGTCTGTGTTACTCTTGTGAGAGCCACCATTCCAGTGTGTTTTACCCCTGGTCAGAGCTGCCATTTCAGTCTGTGTTAGTTGTCTCCAGTGCTTTGCAACATTCTAATAACTGACTGACCAAGTGGTATATATTGTTGACCTTCCTGTTCTTGTCATCCTCAGTAGTCCCAAATTGAGACGGATCTGATATTAACATGATGTCCGAGTCACAAGGGATACACAGTCCACATTGGTGAGAGCCAGGTTTATACAGCAAATATACCATGCCCGGTCCAAGTGTTGAACTCAGAGCACTGGCATGCCAGGCATATGTGTTAACCACTACACTACTACACTCTCATTTATATCCATTCATTCATCTGTTGATAGATTGATTCACGATTTCATTCATTTCTTCATCCATTCATTGAATTATGAACTAATCAATCCACTGACCCATCATGTGACCTGCTTGTGCTTGTAGAGAGTGGTCGATGCACTGCGGGAACATGAGGGAGCAGTCAAGGAACCACTCAAGCCAATGCCAATCAACCTGAAGCCATTCCCACGCAATACTAACACGACAGAGAAACTCTGGAAGAAAATCTACAGCAACCCCGAACTCTTCTCAAAGTAAGATCCTCAGCAACCCCAAACTCTTCTCAAAGTAAGATCTTCAGCAACCCAGAACTCTTTTTCAAAGTAAGATCTACAGCAACCCAGAACTCTTCTCAAAGTAAGATCTACTGCAACCCAGAACTCTTCTCAAAGTAAAATAAACAGCAACCCAGAACTCTTCTCAAAGTAAGATAAACAGCAACCCAGAACTCTTCTCAAAGTTAGATCTACAGCAATCCAGAACTCTTCTCAAAGTAAGATCTACAGCAACCCAGAACTCTTCACAAAGTAAGATCTTCAGCAACCCAGAACTCTTTTCAAAGTAAGATCTACAGCAACCCAGAACTCTTCTCAAAGTAAGATCTACAGCAACCCAGAACTCTTCTCAAAGTAAGATCTATAGTACCCAGAACTCTTCTCAAAGTAAGATCTATAGCAACCCAGAACTCTTCTCAAAGTAAGATCTACAGCAACCCAGAACTCTTCTTAAAGTAAGATAAACAGTAACCCAGAACTCTTCTCAAAGTAAGATCTACAGCAATCCAGAACTCTTCTCAAAGTAAGATCTACTGCAACCCAGAACTCTTCTCAAAGTAAGATAAACAGCAACCCAGAACTCTTCTCAAAGTAAGATAAACAGCAACCCAGAACTCTTCTCAAAGTTAGATCTACAGCAATCCAGAACTCTTCTCAAAGTAAGATAAACATCAACCCAGAACTCTTCTCAAAGTAAGATAAACAGCAACCCAGAACTCTTCTCAAAGTTAGATCTACAGCAATCCAGAACTCTTCTCAAAGTGAGATCTACAGCAACCCAGAACTCTTCTCAAAGTAAGATCTTCAGCAACCCAGAACTCTTTTCAAAGTAAGATCTACAGCAACCCAGAACTCTTCTCAAAGTAAGATCTACAGCAACCCAGAACTCTTCTCAAAGTAAGATCTATAGCAACCCAGAACTCTTCTCAAAGTAAGATCTACAGCAACCCAGAACTCTTCTTAAAGTAAGATAAACAGTAACCAAGAACTCTTCTCAAAGTAAGATCTACAGCAATCCAGAACTCTTCTCAAAGTAAGATCTACAGCAACCCAGAACTCTTCTCAAAGTAAGATCTACAGCAACCCAGAACTCTTCTCAAAGTAAGATCTACAGCAACCCAGAACTCTTCAAAGTAAGATCTACAGCAACCCAGAACTTGTCTCAAAATAATATCTACAGCAACCCAGAACTCTTCTCAAAGTAAGATCTACAGCAACCCAGAACTCTTTTAAAAGTAAGATCTACAGCAACCCAGAACTCTTCTCAAAGTAACATCTACAACAACCTAGAACTCTTCTCAAAGTAAGATCTACAGCAACCCAGAACTCTTTTCAAAGTAAGATCTACAGCAACCCAGAACTCTTCAAAGTAAGATCTACAGCAACCCAGAACTTGTCTCAAAATAATATCTACAGCAACCCAGAACTCTTCTCAAAGTAAGATCTACAGCAACCCAGAACTCTTCTCAAAGTAAGATCTTCAGCAACCAAGAACTCTTCTCAAAGTAAGATCTACAGCAACCCAGAACTCTTCTCAAAGTAAGATCTACAGCAACCCAGAACTCTTTTCAAAGTAAGATCTACAGCAACCCAGAACTCTTTTCAAAGTAAGATCTACAGCAATGTCGGGACTATATATTTCAGTTTTTCAGTTTTCTGTGACAGCCTCACACACCCCAAAAGAGCTGTTTAGGTGCCAGTAAATCATGAGATATTTGCATGTTGATTGGAATGACTACAAATTGCAAATGTTCGTGGATGCAGAAGAGATGACAAAATTGACCTGGAGTTGGCTGAGCTGGACTCTCACGAACCCGACAAGAACGCATTGGCACGCGAGAAGACGTCGTCGATGAAGAAACACCGTGACAGCTACGACTACAAGCACACTGTTCAGATGCTTGGTGGGTGGTCCAACTATCACATGTGTGACAGAGTGTGCCTCGTGTGTGGCAGAGTGTGCCACATGTGTGACAGATTGTGCCACATGTGGCAAATTGGGCCACATTTGTGACAGATTGTGCCACATGTGTGACAGAGTCTGCCATATGTGTGACAGATAGTACCACATTTGTGACAGATTGTGCCACATTTGTTACAGGGTATGCCACATGTGTGACACAGTGTGCCACGTTTAATACAGAGCATGACAGATTGTGCCACATTTGTGAAAGATTGTGCCACATGTGTGACAGACTGTGCCACATGTGGGTCAGACTATGTGTGCCACATGTGTGACAGATTGTGTGTGCCACATGTATGACAGATTGTGTGTGCCTCATGTGGGACAGATTGTGTGTGCCACATGTGTGACAGAGTGAGCAACGGACTATCAGTCGAGAGAACCTGGGTTTGAATCCTGTGCTGCGGTGTTGAGCTTTGGGCAAGTTTGTTTACTCTACATTGCTCCAGTTCACTCAGCTGTATGAATGAGTACCTGGTTAGGCGACAGTGGTGGATATTTGTGTATGAATAGTCTTCACGAATTAATTGCAGCATGGCTGAATGCTTCCCTGAGAAGTCGAGATGGTGTTCGATTGAACAGGTCTGCCAGGAAGTAAAATGTAAAGTTCTTTGAGCAGTCCTGAGGACTGTATACTGCGCTATATAAGAACTTACCTTTTTTTTACTTTCCATGATGCAGTGCTTCGTGTGTTCTAGGTCTGGATGATGGAGAGGACATGGAAGGGGAGGTGAACTCCCTCACTGGAGCCTTCCTCTCATTCCTCCTCCTCCGACACCTCCGCATCCGCGACCTTCAGAGGACTGTTAGTTGACCTTCATGATTCTCAAAGAAAATATTTAATTAATTTTACATGTGACCTTGATTTGGCCCCAGCATAATTAAAAGAGTTATGGCCTTGTTATTTGTTCTCACAGCATTTGTTATTATTAGAAGCAATTGCGTTTTACTGACACCTTTTGAATTCTATTAATTAGAACATTACAATGAAGAGATGAAATAATTTTTTTGACACAAGCCCTTTTAAAATTATTTTTAATTTTTAATGCCTTTGCACAGTTTTACCTAGATACATGACATTAAATGTCTAACAATATTTATTATCACTACTAAATTGTTTTAATGGTCGGTTCTGTCTGCAGACTCTCAGTGTCCTGAACTACTTCCGGTCAGTAGAGAGGACACTGACCATCAACGACGCTGGACTGTCCTTGCAGGGAGGAGAGATGAAGGTTGTCACGTAAGTCTTGTACTGACCATGGAGACACAGCTGGTCATTGGGTCAGTATTGACCAGTGGTGTAACTGGGAACCAAGTTTAAAGTTTGTTTATTTGTTATGGTATTTTTACAATAACAGAAAATAAATGTTGCAAAAGTCAAATGCAGAAATATAAACAGAACACTGAGGGAAGATTATCGTATTAAAACGTTTCAAAATTAAAAACACAAGACAAAAAACAGGGCAAATGCTACGAAAATGTTAAAAGATTTTAGTAATGCAATGTGACAGTTTTTCTGAAGGGTGGGTGGGCCACTGCTCAGAACCACGTGCCTAATAACTAAACATGCCAAATGTGTAGAACACAATGGTTACCTTTACAGAATGTTTCTGATGTAAGCATATGTAGTACGTTTTGCGGTATTTTGAAATAAAATGTCATATGGTAGTTGAGCTGTTCGTTGTAATCATGCGTCTTTGTCTGGCCAGTCCACAGAATCATCGTCAAGGGATGGACGGGACTCAAGGCGGGGCCGGAGGTCTTGGATCACAGAACCACATCCACTACACGCCCAAGGACTACAAGTGAGTTCCCCATTACTCACCTTCTATGAGGCTTTCTCTTCCATGAAATGTTCTTATGCAATGTTGCTAAGTTATGTTTGATTGCTGTGTGTAGACGTGGTTTGTAGAGCGAGACTAGAGACTCTCAATCAAGAGAACCCAGGCATTTTCTAACTTAGAGCAAGTTCGTTCACTTCACATTGCTCCAGTTCTCTCAGCTGTATAAATGAGTACCTGGCAATAGACAGTGGTGGATATTTGTATGCGAATATTCTTCATGCAATAGTTGCAGCATGGCTGAATGCATCCCACAGAAGTCGAGATGGTGTTCGAGTGAACAGGTTTACCTAGGACTAGGAGTTAAGTGTAAAATGTTTTGAGCAGACCTAAGGACTGGATACTATGCTATATAAGAACATACCTTTACTTAATATGGTGTGTCTGTGTGATTGTTGTCTGTACGATGTGGTGTGTCTATGTGATTGTTGTCTGTACGATGTGGTGTGTCTATGTGACTGTTGTCTGTATGATGTGGTGTGTCTATGTGATTGTTGTCTGTACGATGAGTTGTGTCTATGTGATTGTTGTCTGTACGATGTGGTGTGTCTATGTGATTGTTGTCTGTACGATGTGGTGTGTCTATGTGATTTTTGTATGTATGATGTGGTGTGTCTATCTGATTGTTGTCTGCACGATGTGTTGTGTCTATGTGATTGTTGTCTGTACGATGTGTTGTGTCTATGTGATTGTTGTCTGTATGATGTGGTGTGTCTATGTGATTGTTGTCTGTATGATGTGTTGTGTCTATGTGATTGTTGTCTGTATGATGTGGTGTGTCTATGTGATTGTTGTCTGTACGATGAGTTGTGTCTATGTGATTGTTGTCTGTACGATGTGGTGTGTCTATGTGATTGTTGTCTGTACGATGTGGTGTGTCTATGTGATTGTTGTCTGTATGATGTGTTGTGTCTATGTGATTGTTGTCTGTATGATGTGGTGTGTCTATCTGATTGTTGTCTGTACGATGAGTTGTGTCTATGTGATTGTTGTCTGTACGATGTGGTGTGTCTATGTGATTGTTGTCTGTACGATGTGGTGTGTCTATGTGATTGTTGTCTGTATGATGTGGTGTGTCTATGTGATTGTTGTCTGTACGATGTGTTGTGTCTATGTGATTGTTGTCTGTATGATGTGTTGTGTCTGTGATTGTTGTCTGTACGATGTGTTGTGTCTATGTGATTGTTGTCTGTATGATGTGGTGTGTCTATGTGATTGTTGTCTGTATGACGTGTTGTGTCTATGTGATTGTTGTCTGTATGATGTGGTGTGTCTATGTGATTGTTGTCTGTATGATGTGGTGTGTCTATGTGATTGTTGTCTGTATGATGTGTTGTGTCTATGTGATTGTTGTCTGTATGATGTGTTGTGTCTATGTGATTGTTGGCTGTATGATGTGGTGTGTCTATGTGATTGTTGTCTGTATGATGTGTTGTGTCTATGTGATTGTTGTCTGTATGATGTGGTGTGTCTATGTGATTGTTGTCTGTATGATGTGGTGTGTCTATGTGATTGTTGTCTGTATGATGTGGTGTGTCTATGTGATTGTTGTCTGTATGATGTGGTGTGTCTATGTGATTGTTGTCTGTATGATGTGTTGTGTCTATGTGATTGTTGTCTGTACGATGTGTTGTGTCTATGTGATTGTTGTCTGTATGATGTGGTGTGTCTATGTGATTGTTGTCTGTATGATGTGGTGTGTCTATGTGATTGTTGTCTGTATGATGTGTTGTGTCTATGTGATTGTTGTCTGTATGATGTGGTGTGTCTATGTGATTGTTGTCTGTATGATGTGTTGTGTCTATGTGATTGTTGTCTGTATGATGTGGTGTGTCTATGTGATTGTTGTCTGTATGATGTGTTGTGTCTATGTGATTGTTGTCTGTATGATGTGTTGTGTCTATGTGATTGTTGTCTGTATGATGTGGTGTGTCTATGTGATTGTTGTCTGTATGATGTGGTGTGTCTATGTGATTGTTGTCTGTACGATGTGTTGTGTCTATGTGATTGTTGTCTGTATGATGTGGTGTGTCTATGTGATTGTTGTCTGTATGATGTGGTGTGTCTATGTGATTGTTGTCTGTATGATGTGTTGTGTCTATGTGATTGTTGTCTGTATGATGTGGTGTGTCTATGTGATTGTTGTCTGTACGATGTGTTGTGTCTATGTGATTGTTGTCTGTATGATGTGGTGTGTCTATGTGATTGTTGTCTGTATGATGTGTTGTGTCTATGCGATTGTTGTCTGTATGATGTGGTGTGTCTATGTGATTGTTGTCTGTATGATGTGGTGTGTCTATGTGATTGTTGTATGTACGATGTGTTGCGTCTATGGGATTGTTGTCTGTATGATGTGGTGTGTCTGTGTGATTTTTTAACAGGCTATGACAACGTGTAACTGAAAACAAGAAATTCTTAAAAATCACATATCGATTATTAGGCTTGAAATACTTATAAAATTTGGAATGACAAACAAATATTATAACTTGAACTTGTTCTTGAAAGGTATTGATACATTGGGAAATGAGTCCCTCTGAAGTGACAAATTACTGCTCCGGAACTACTTTCTTACTTTCCACATTGTAGGATCAGCGAGTCAAAGTTCATCCAGTTCTCTGAAGTGGAGAACCATGATGACTTCTACTCGTACGATGACAATCGAGTCCACGTCCAAGACCAGCGAGGCTTCTACATCATGTACGATGCAGCCATCGAAGACTACAAGTAAGCAAGACTTAGAAATATTACAATGCAGAATATTTGATGTGGGATATGGTTGGCAGTATTTGTGATATCATAACTCACAATGTTGTCTGATGTTGTGTTATCTAAACATTATCCAGTTGAGTACTTGGTAAGTTGAACAACTGTGTCCCTTTTGCTGCTCTTGATCAATATGATGTATCGGCTCCCAGACAGGAGGCTTCTAATTCTACCTCACTTCATTCAAGAGTGTTACATATCTTTTGTTTGGATATGTTATTTCACACTTGTTCAAAACAGCATGTTTCTCTGTAACTGTACATAAATTTGCAATTACACAACACACAAGCGCAAGTCTTGTGAATACATTAATATTGTTTTATTTATTCAAACTGCTGTTTTTTCTTCTAAATTCTTTGCCACATCATGATGTAGCTTTTGTACAAAACCGACAACTTATTTGATCAGACCATCATGCATGGAACATTGTTCTCTAGGGATTAGAGCACAGGACTGTCAGATGAAGTTCGAATCCACCTCAAGCCATTTTGAAAAAATGGCTGTTTTGTTCACTTCACTTTGCCTGTATCTTTCGGAAGAGTCACTAAAAGCTATTGGTCTCTTCTATCCAGTGTCAAGGAATGTAAAAGATCACACACAAGGAAATGGAAAACCTTCTGTGACAAACTCACAGAGCCAAAATAGTCTTGATCTACAGAAATCCATATGACACTCAAAACAAGTTCAGGACTGCTCAAAGCTCTTTAAACTTCTCCCTGGCAGACCTTCTCTGGGTAGCATCCAGCCAAGCTGCAATTAATGCATGAAGACTATTTATACACAAATCTCTGCCACTGTGTATAGCCAGGCACTCATTCATACAGCTGCGTGAACAAACTTGCCCAAGGTTCGACACGGCAGCACAGGATTCGGACCCCGGTTCTCTCGGTCGCCACTCTAGCCACTATTTAAGACTAAGCTATTTCTTTCCGGCAGATTGTCTTTTTTAAAGCGGTGACCCAACCTTGACTTTATCTGTGACCACGTGTCAGCAGACATTTGTAATTGTAGACACAGTTTCAGTACAACATTTGCATAATTACAATTGATTTGTGAACAGTGGTATTTAACTGTAACATTGAGAAACACTGTTCATCTTGTCAGGAACTTGGAGACGAACCTTCTGTTGATTGCATCATACTTCATTGACAAAGACACCATTTCTTCCAACAGAAAGGTGGGTTAAGAACTCTGACTCCTCATGAAACGTAAGATTTTCACATCTTAAAACAATTCATTGTATCTTGATCAAATTATCACTGGATTACATCTGCATGAAACGAATTTCAATTCTCAAACTACATTGGATTTGTGTTGGTTATTGTATAAATATATTTCCATTTTTATTTGTTCTAACAAATAAGATATTACATCGCGAAATGCAGTAGTTTGGCTGAATAAAGTCATTTCTATTAAAAGTATTATTCTGTATTCAATCAATCTACTTAATTTCACAACTTCACAGAATTTAAGGTTTTAGTGTCAGTTGATTTGTTTACTTTTTTCTTTATAGAACTTTAGTAGGTGTTGGAATGAACATATATACTACATAAAACATGGCATTAATGCCATATGTCACCAGCCCGTCCTTTAAAAACTACTACATATAGTGGAATTTCCCTTCAAATTCTTGGAAACTATAGCAACGTTTCCATAGAAACGTCAGTTTCACGCTAGCGCAGAGTGTAATTCGCTCGCCGTGAACACATCATATAGTCTGGCTATTCTAATACCAGTATCTTGTTTTATGAATATTACATAATTGCATCGCGATGTTAAATAACCAATGCTGTAGTAGTCTTCTTGTTTTGTGACCGAATGCCATTCCACGCTCGACAACGGCGCCATTTGTCAGTAACCGGGATTGACCCCTGACCAATCAGGTGCCACCAAAACACAGACTAGCCTACATAGCCAGTCGCAAACACGGAGTCGTTCGACATTTAGTCTTTACAGATACAGATTGCAGGGCCTATTTGGCAGGAAAAAAAGAGGATATCTCGAAAACAGATGTCTCCGTCAATTTGTATTAAAATAAACTGCTTGCCAATGAAAAAACGTCACATTTTATGCAAAACCCACCTATGTGGTGACATGTCTGTTATTAATGACAACCAGGAAGCATTACTTAATGTAATTTTTTTTAAACTGCAATAGTTACGATGCTATAACTTGGCATGCAAGCTGGCCTTACATGTGTGCCAAATTGTGCAGGATTGATTTACAATCGGTGAAGGGGTTGTGCCAAAAATACACTTCTAGTTTTGGCTGTCTTTCAACATTGTTGTAACATTTTTATGAAGCTGTAGCACACTTAATATACATTTGTTCACAAAACATACCCGTATGAATGTCAATAATTTTTTCTTTCAGCGTATTTCTCAAAATGAAATAAAATGCCATTTGAGGTGATTTTTTACATATTTTTAATTGTCTTTAAAAGCATGGAAAAATGTAATTAAACAACCTAGAAACTTAAGTCTTTTTGGACTAGAGTATTGCTTGATATAGGCAGAGTACGAGAAAACATTGTTATTCTATCTTCAAAACGCATCATTTGCAGGGATCTAACTTGCCAGCAGAATTGCGGGGACACAAACACAGTGTCCAGTCCGATGGTTTGGACATCTCTGCCTATGCTCACCAGTACTCGGACAGGTTCGGAGTGTTGCTGGACTTGTGGTCATGTGAAACCACCTTTCAAGAGTCGAAGAAGGAGGTAGGGTATCTAAAAGGGGGCTAGCGGATCAAGGCAGGTTCCTCAGGTGGATTAGCCCATTATGAATCTGATTAATTCGAAATAACTCGGCTTAATCGACTAAACTAACAAACATGCCCATCCACCAGATGGCGCTACATACACTCAGATGCAGAAGACGTTTTCCTTGAGTACTCGTAAATGATGTATATTATGATGGTTTTTCTTGTTAATGCAGGTTACTTTAAAACATCACAGAAAATACACGTAACATTATAAACAATCAGTTTATGTCTATCTAATGTCTGATATGAACCCTAAGACCGTTAAAACCCCTTCACCACCGAGGAATAAGATACCACACACACCAAAGATGCGTGCACACACAAGCCTGATTATAGATGGTTAGATGGATTGATTGACAGCTAGATTTGATTTGAAAATTGGATTTGATCGAGAGCATGGTTTTAGTGACAACTTGATTTGATTGACAGTATGGTTTGACTGACAGCTTGATTTGATTGGCAGCTGATGGACTGCTACCTTGAGGCGTACCACCACGTGTTTGACCGAGATGAGAAGCGTAAGTTGGCCCAGGTGATCACTAACATCATGTACATGCGACCACGCATGGACTTTGATGCGAGTTACTTTGCCTCATTCTACCGCCTCCAAAGTCTCTGTCTGCGCCGACAAACCTCTCTCGTCAAATCCATTCTCAACAAGCAGGTAAGATGAATGAAGTCCTAGTCATCAAGTTCATTTGTAAAATCATTTCTTAACAATTTGTTATAAAACTTGTATAGTTCTCGACAAAGCAGTACTTTCAAGTCTATTCTTAACAAGCTGGTATGAAAGCCATCACATTCTAGACATAAAGTTTACTAGTGAAGTCTATTCTTAACAAGCAGGTGAGAACAGTCAGTCAATTTCTAGGCATAAAGTTCACTTGTTAAATCTATGTTTAAAAAACTGGTATAAAACCTGTCAAGTTCTAGATGAAGTTTACTTGTCAAATCTATTTTCAACAAACAGGTATAAAACATCAAGTTATAGTAATATAGTTTACTTTTTGGTTGTTTTCTTAATTAGTCGGAAAGATTAGTCAAATTCTAAACAAAGGTATCTTGCAACTAACACCCATTAAGTTCTATACATATAATCAACCTGTCCATTCTTAACACAAAAATAACCAATTATAAAACTTGCCAAATTCTGTAAATTGGTACTTACTAGCTGATATTAATGCATTTGGCATGACCAATCTTTTAGATTGAAGACCAGAGAGAATACATCAAGAGAATATCGAAGGACACGCCCCTCATGTTTGGTATGCCAGATCCTATCATAGCGAAGCAGCCAATCGCATTGAACATGAGCAGGTGAGCGGCCAGCAAGGTCATGTGACAATTGGTCATGTGACAACTGTAAAAAAATTACCATCTGTTTTATAAAATAGCATGCCTTAATGGAAAGCTCCCTTTCAATACTTATTGTTCTGTGTACTTGTAATTTGAAGTGAATTAATCAGTAGTTATTTTGTATATGAAGGATACTCTTTAAAGCCATAATAAACATGTTATCCTGGTTAACACAAGGAATGATACATATACTTATCTCCCATTGTTGTAGTGATATGTTTTTCCTCAAATCTTTTGTGTAATGTTAAGTGTGCATAGTGGATCGTGTAGTTAAATTTGTGGAAACATCACCTTGTTTCAGTCCTGAAGATGAAGGGCAGGAGTTATGGTTTGTACAGTGTCCCGAACTATCCCTGTCTACCTCATTAAAATTATGTGTGCACCCTTAAATGTGTTGCTCATGTGTGATGTGTGAGGTATTTGTACAGGGCCATGAAATCCATGACATGCATGCATGTCATTACTCAAAACGTGGAGATAATGAATTTTGAAAAGTATGATAACAATACAACAAGCAATTTACAGAGAGTGAATTGTGCCCCAGTTGGTCGGGCAACACTGTGCCACATGACATGCCACCAAATTATATGTGCATTTAGACCAACAACATGTATGGACAATGTGACCTAGATCTTGGCTCATACCTCTCCATTTGAGCTTTGATGCATCACGAAATTATGAAACACTGTCAGCTGATAAAATGAAAACAAATTGCTTTTATAAACTGGCCCTTACTAATTAAAATTCACAAACATTGTTTATTCACAATGAACCATATCAAATATACAGTTTATCTTCTTTGAGTTGAAAACATAAATATACAATTAAATATATTAAGCTAAAAAATAATTGTTTCATATGAGAATAGATTGTGTGATTCAATAAATATGAATATATATATATATATATAAAACAATATATTCAACAACAAAAATTATACTAAAGTGTAGAAAGAATGTGGGTAAAATTCATAACAAACTAAATTTGTCCAGTGGTTATGGGTTTTGTGCATCATGGCTGTCAAATATAATATATTGCACAAATATTATTATGTTTTAAAAGCATTTACGGAATTACTCAGTGTAAATACAAATGAAGAAAACAACTTTGTTTAATTTGACAAATGTCACGCTAGTTTGTCACGGTTTTTTACACATTTAAGGTTGATATACACATTAGACTGATAATTAATTTTGTACATTTGTCAGATAGGAAAAACAGACTAGAGATGAGTTTTCTCAGGCAGGAAAAGACAAGGAATTAATAAAGTTGATCAAATGAACAAACCCTGGGTTGAGAACATGTGTTTTGTACTGACTAACTGTGTGTCTTGGATGGAAATGATCTATGTAACAAGAACAGAAATAGATTTGATGCCCTCAACATTTGCAGCGTTCAATGTCTGATTTTCAAGTGTTACATACTTTATAATTTAACACTCAGTTTCAACAAATTTCATGTATATATGATTTATTGTACAGCTTTTTAAAAATGTAAATGAATCTTCCTATTTAGTAATTGCTTTCCCTCCGCAAATGCTGCAAAATTTGGATTGGTGTCATTCTGGAAAATGTTGATCTGATGAAAATGACAGACGTTTTAATGATATTATCACACATCAACATTGTGAGATTTCTGTTGTTAGACATAGCCACTAGCTTGTGTGTGAACTGTTTGCGATAGTTTGTATATAGTTGGATTTCTGCTAAACTCTTCACTACAGGCACATATACCTAGGTAGATCGTATTTGAAACTTTTTCATATTTCACTACCGTAAATTATGTATTTGTAGCCACGGCTTTAATTGCAATAGTGTGTCGCCGAAATGATAACGATGATGGCAAAGTTGGGGTGCGGCTTTAAATATAGTAATTTGGCAAAAAAAATGTGAAAATTGGCTCACTGGGTTGTCAGTAGACTTGTGTAGAATCCGGACCCACCTCGATTTCGCCGTTATAACTTGAGTTTTACCTAACTTTGATACCTCAGTGCATTAGTTCCAATATTCAACGTTATCCCAGGCATATTTAAAATAGACACTTGTAATGTGTGGAATATTTAATACATTACAAGTTGACATTATTGACACTAGCAAAATCACCCGTCACCTGACGGGATGCCTTGGTGGTTGGCACTTACTAGCCTTGGTGGTTGGCACTTACTAGCCTTGGTGGTTGGCATTTACTAGCCTTGGTGGTTGGCAGTCGTGACAGTAATATTTACCAAATGTTACAACACAGCATCATTACATAAACAACAAAACGTGCTCGCATGTACTCGCATGTTCAAAATTATGAAGGTCGGAGGTAGAAGTCGTGGTAGTGTAGAATTGTTAAAGTATTCGTATTGCTATGCTATTGGCATGAGGGTAGACATAAGCATTATTGGGTAAGTGTCTACTTTATGTTGCCAAGTCCATGATGCAGGGGCTGTTTTCCCGTAGTATTTGCATGCACATGTAGTTCGTGTGATTGTTAAGTTACGTTTGATGTATTATGCACACATGCTTTACGTTCTGAACAACTGATTTACCCCATAAAAGGTTAGAATCTTGACATATAGGGGGCATTTTGAATGAAAAAATATAGGTCTTACATCCTAGTCTAGGGGTCATTTCTGAAAGTTTGGCACTCAAGGTTCAAGCCATCTAAGAAGAAAATGTTAACCTACCTGCATACATATGCATGCTCAATTATAAGTAGATTACAAGTTGACAATATTGAACTTCTAACATCTGTGTGCATATTTCTCTCTCAGTCCTGCCCTGAAGCCAGTCTATATGTTAGAGTTCCACCCGTCACTGACGATTGCGAGTCGCATCCCAGATGTCCTCAATCATGTATTCTGGGTAAGTCTATTCTTGGGGATAATTATTATTATCTACTCAAAAAAGAATGTCTGACTATACATCTGTGGTATTCAGTCAATAAAACATTAATTCTGAGAAGTCCAGATGGTGTTTGATTGAACAGGTTTGCCAGGGAGTAAAGTGTAAAGCGCTTTGAGCAGTCCTGAGGACTGAATACTGCGCTATACAAGAACTTATCTTTACTTTTTTAAATGATGACTATTTTCTGGTGTAGCACAAACATTTGTTTTGGCAATTCATTGGACCGGTTCTTACAAAGAAGTTCTTACATGGCGTGCAAGAAATAAAATCGCTATGAGAGAGAAGACAGTCTCCCAGAAGATGATAATTGGCCCAAACAAATGATATACTGGTGGTGTTAATGATAGCAGTGTGGATATGTATAAGAATAATTTTTTTACACATAGATAAGCAAATAAATGATAAACAAATTATTTTCTCGTTCTCTTGCTATCTGGAGTAGAGCTTGTTGCCTTAAATGCTCTTCTGTTACTTAGTTACTAAAATTATTCTATACATTTATGTTTACTGTTAATATGAAGCACATGTTAAATTGATTTTGAGGGAAAGTGCTAATAAGCAATATGCATCGACTGTCTCCCTTTCCATTTGAACTTCAGAAATTTATCATACATATATGTCATATGTTATGTACATATACTTTGTTCTTTGTTCAATTGGAAATAAAGTAGTTGAATATTAATATAGTCTTTTTGCACAAACTGCTGACTCCACTGTGCGTGATTCTGGCCGACTGTAGGAGATATACCACATGGAGCCTGCCAGCACTGCTACAGAGATGCTCAGCATGGAGCTCTGGATGCTGGACAGCGCCGTCAAGAAGTTTGAGAGGATGGGACAAAGTGGATCCAGTTACAACCTTGATTTGCAGAAGGAGGTGGGGTGAAAGGGAGGGAGGGAAGAGTGAGGGAGGGAGGATGGTAGAAGGGAGAGGGAGGTAGGAAGATGGAGGCAGGAAGAAGGGTGGAAGTGGGAGGAGATAAACGGTAGAGGGAAGGAGGAGAAGGAGAGGAGTAAGGAAGAAGGAAGATGCAGGAGAAATGTGTGGGAATCAAGAAGGGTGGAGGGAATATGGAGGAAAAAGAGAGAGGAGGAAGAGGAACAAGGGAGGAGGAAGAGGGAGGGAAGAAAAGGGAAGAGAGGAGGGAGAGGAGAGTGACAATGGGGAGAGAAGGAAAGCCGCAATATTACATTGACCAGAAAAGAGAAAAAGCATTATTGTGGTCATTGGAATTGTTATTAATTAATTTTGAAATGCTCATAAATTTGATTCACATATTGCATCAGTAGATATTAACAACCATTTTGATAGTAATCAATTATTTCACTCATTCAAACTCTGACAAATTACAGACACTCATTGAAAATATCTTAATAATAGGACCAGGATCCTAAACTCATACTTGGCCATGATGTATCAGAATCAAGAATTTGGGTTTTGGTTATGAAGAAAAGATTTAAGAGGCCATGACCCTCAAACACTTTCTGCACATAAACACTTCACGATACTGAAGAAATGTATTATGCCATCAAACACGCTTTACCTATTACAGACAGATTAATTGATAACCATGCATGTTGGCCCAGAATAGATACTCAAACAGATCACTGGCTTTGATGAGATGATAGATTTATTTGACTCAGTCGACCTGTTCTGATGTCCACAGTTGTTCAAGAGTACCTACATCAGCAACCCGACTCTGATGACCGAAATCGCACACACAGTAGTGTCGCCCCCTGGATTTGACCCGTCAGATATGTCGAAGAAGGCAAAACAGAAACACATGTTGGAGAGGATTGGAGAAGTCTTACAGGTCGGTAGCTTATTTAAACTGAACAAATTTAGCTAAGAACAGAAACCTTACAAAAACTGTTGAAAGTGATTTATGCTGTTTAGTACAACGTTCTTCTCCTTGTTCTCTTACAGGGGGGGGGGCATACCACTTCATCAGTTCCACCATCAAACCTGCCATTTGAAAATCTCCTGTCCATGCCAATTTTATTGCCTATAGATTCTGAGCTGCACTCTATTGGAGTAACACATTTGAAGTATATTTCCTGTAAAAAATGTACGACACTTATATCTGGCTGTCATTTTGTGACATGTCAACAGTTGGTGACGTTACGGAGTCGACTTATCGACATCGCGGAAGAGACCACCGTCTTGTCTAAGGTAAGTTGGCAACCTTCCAAGTTCCAAATTGAAAGTGGTACTTCTCCATTAAAATTTTGCAGATAAAACAAAATGTTAATAATTTCATTCAAAGATGACAAAATATATGACCAATACGTAGTTAGATCTACATGGAAACAAGGCGAAAATCGGCAGCGTTTCTCTTGACCGCATGTTTTATACCATCCAAAAGTTGTTTTTTGTGTGACTAGGAACATGTCACAATTTGTGTACTAGGCCCTAGTGTGCCGAATACCGCTTTCCGTCAAGGTCTTATTGTTACTGTCAAAATGTGTACTAGGCCATTAAGACCCATCCTATATTTTGGGCAGAAAAAAATGGCACTATTTGCACCTATTCACAGGGCTGCCTACCATAATGGATTTTCCGTAATCATTACAGAAATTGAACTCGGATTACAGCGTCACGGAAACTATTTCGGAAATAAAAAGCTCTATATTTACGATCTCATGGCGAGGTATTCTTTAGGGGAGGTATAGCAAGCTGGAAAGATTTTTTTACAAAAGTTACTTCATCATACGGCTACGACTAGGTGGTGACACAGTAGTCATTATGCGCAGAAATGTTGCTCACTACAAAGATGTCCTAAAGAGTGATGCAGACTACAACCAGGGGGCTCATACCAATGAGTGACATTTCTATGAAGAATGGCTACTGTCACGCCATCTGGTGGTAGCTGTGTAATTAAGGTTGCTTATGGCAACTGAAACATCACAGGAAAAAAGTAAATTTACTGTGAAATGAGTATTACCCATAAGTTATTGTTGTTTAAGATTCAAGATTCAATAACTTTATTGTCCGATTAAAACATTGCATTAAAAACATAAATTATCCTTTATCTACACATTGAAATGCCAGTGATTAAATTTGTAATACACATACAATTGGTAAAACACATTGTAGGCAGGACTATTTGATAAAACAAACACTCGTCAAACAATATATAAAACAAGAAGGTAAGTTCTTATATAGTGCAGTATCCAGTCCTCAGGACTGCTCAAAGCACTTTACACTTTACTCCTTGGCAAACCTGTTCAGTCGAACACCATCTCATTCTTCATACATGCTCTGCTGTAAACAGTTTACTTAAAACTAGCATTTAAGATTAAAATGGCAGAGGGAATAAACGATTTCCTAAAAAAGTTTCTCTTGCTAGTGGTACTTTCAAACGTGCTTTCATCATAAGCTGGTTCCTCTTATTTCTATCTATGGTTGTTAAGTTGGTGTTCTGTGTGACAGATCTACAGGAAACAGGCCACATTGCTGGGTCATGAATCCTGTCACCTCTATCTGCGATACGTTGAATTTGGGTTTGCCGATGCCAAACCTACAGCGCCACCGCCAGCATTCATCACCAATGATGACGATGATGAAAACATGATGACAATCGACAGGTACGTGTGCACATGCGTGCAGTGTTTCACATGTACGCGCATGCAGGGTAATTTCAGATTCATTGACATTTTTGTTATAGCCATGACATCATTAAAATAAATAAAGCAGCTTGTTTGAAACATTGTTTAAGTGTACTGTTGGTCATTATTGGTTCCAATTTTATGACACACATTTTTATGGTGATGATACTCAGATCTACATTTCGTTGGCTACCCCGGATATAAATCGCTCCCTTAACCAACTTAGTGATTGCCTTCAAGATATCTTCCACTGGATGACTGACAGCAAGATGAAATTAAATGCAAATAAAACTGAATTGATCATTATTGGTACTCCAATGCAACGTAGTAAACTGGATGGTTTTTTCCTACGCGTATTTTGAATCAGTATATCACGCTAGCAACCTCGGTCGGAATCTAGGAGTGATCTTTGATAGTAACTTCAGTTTCTGACAACACATATCTCAAACATGTCGCTGCTGTTTTTATTATATTCGTGATCTTCGCCGTATTCGCCGGTATATGTCATTTTCTGTTGCTAAGACTATTGCAACAGCGCTTGTTAGCAGCAGACTTCACTATTGCATTCCCTCTTTTATAATATCGCTAGCAAGGATATCACAAAACTTCAGCATGTCCAAAACTGTCTAGCAAGAGTAGGTACAAGATCTCCTCGTTTTTCTCGCTCTGTACGACTTTTGAAGTCTTTGCACTGGCTTCCTGTATGATATCGTATACTATTTAAGATCTGTATCATTACATACCAGGCACTGTCCAGTCAGCAACCATCTTATTTGCATTCTTTCTCCTGTAAGAAAACCTATCCAGCTTCGATCATCTAGTTCTGACCTACTTTTTGTTGCTAGAGTCAACACTAACATTGGAACTAGGGCTTTTTCTGTTGCTGCACCAACTCTTTGGAATATGCTCCCTCTTAGTGTTAGATCAGTTGAAAATATTAAAAAATTCCGTCATCATTTAAAAACTTATCTTTACAACCTTGCTTATCCACCATAGCTCCCTAGCGCCTTGACCCATCTGTTGACAACTGGAATACTACTTATGGATTTTGAGATTGACCAATCCTTTTGTTTTGATGCGCTTCTGAGTTTGGTTATCTTATTATTATTATTATATGTCATTTTAGGTGAAAACTATGATCTCTAGATTCTACAGGTTTGTTAACGAAATATATAATTAACCCATTAGACCCCACATGCCGCATTCGACTGATTTGTTAGGCTCCATCATCTGGCCATATTCCGCCACGTTTGTTGACTCGTGTGTGCCACCTAGTGGATAATGTTGCACTATCATTTGAATCCTTAGTTTATTTGCCATCCACTATGGTGTGTTTGTCGCTCTTCATTGCAAGTTACTGTAACATTGTTTGAAAATATTAAGTGATTACGTTTTGAACTATGTATCACATTTAGCAGTTACATTTGTATTTTGTACTGTTTGTGAATGTGATGTTATTATCGACTGCATGTCTGTTATATGTGTGTGACTTGACTTCAGTTTTTTTTAATATTGTAAAAAAATTGAAGTAGTCAGTATTGTAAAAAAAATTGAAGTAGTCAGTATTGTAAAAAAA
Source organism: Paraescarpia echinospica (assembly GCA_020002185.1). Classification (NCBI taxonomy): domain Eukaryota; kingdom Metazoa; phylum Annelida; class Polychaeta; order Sabellida; family Siboglinidae; genus Paraescarpia; species Paraescarpia echinospica. The sequence continues at coordinate 51,478,689 of CM034531.1, forward strand.
TTGAAGTAGTGATTATGCACAGAAATGTTTATTGCAGAGCATGTATGAAGTATGAGATGGTGTCCGATTGAACAGGTCTGCCAAGGAGTAAAGTGTAAAGAGCTTTGAGCAGTCCTGAGGACTGGATACTGCGCTATATAAGAGCTTACCTTCTTTTTTTACATTGTATGAAATGCCAGTAAACCCAAAGGTTTACAGGCATTTTATACAATATGAACTTGTTTTTCTTATTTGTTTATAGTGGCACTCAAAAATGACATACTTTTTATATTTCATCACTATATTTAGTGATTTGTTGTAGGAAATTCAATGTGTCATATTAATTGAAACTTTATAATGCTTCTCACTTCTTTCTCACTTCATCTCGTTGAATGGTGAGGTTATGTTAGATTAATTGATCTTAAACACATCTGAGCACTGAAGATAGAGACAGAATGCCAAATTGTTGACGGACTGCTGTCCTGTGTTTTGTAGATACTGCCCCCCGAAAGAAACCCTGGCCATCCAGGAACTGGACACAGAGGTTGGCAAAGTGTTGTTTCGTACTCGTGAAGGCATACTGCAGGTAGGTCATTCTGCACTGTCTTACCCACCTGTGAAGGTTACAAACCAAGGGGGGCAATTGAACGGTTTCAACGCAAAACGCAATGATATCTATACACAGTGTACATGGTTTTGAGAAAATTCACTTTTGTGTTTTATCCTCAAAGTTTAAGTAAAAACTTGTAAATGAAGTTGGTGTATATTAAGAATCTAAAATCAGAAAGAATGGTAGCAAAGTCTGAAATATTGATATGTGATATTAAATGAAATAAAAACGCCATATAACCATACAGCATGCACTGCCATTCTGCTTAGCTGCACTTGTCGCAAGGTGGTGTCCAATGGCTGAATGGATATATTGCGTTTTGATAAAAAAAGTTGTATGGCACAAACAATCGCTCATTTGTGCACGTCGTTTAATGGGGTTTACCTCGTTTTTGTATAAATTAGATAGTATCCTAGCAGAACACTTCTTTAAACAAACGTTTCATCCTTGTTTGGCTGAAATTTCGAAAATGATGTTTATCTTATTATGTTTTGTCATGAAACCCTTCAATTGTTACAGTAAAAGTATTTTTTAACTTAAACTCATTCCTGTGGCCATTTAGTTTCTGCTGTTGCTAACTGCATCCAGCAGATAATCATTTTAACACAACTCCACAGTGATGCCACCTGGTGATTGACTAAATTTGTCCACTGAAAAAAATTTAATAACTGTAAATAACTGCCATTGTTTTTCACATGCATCGCCGATTGGTAGATCAAAGGCCAATGTTCCAAGAAAGCGAGTGAACATGGAAAGTGTGAACCTTGGCGAAGTAGACTTTCAATGCACCAAAATGTTAATATTAATATATACATGCAAGTTTTCTGAAGCAGTAATATTAAAAATATTTTTTTACAATATTGTTCACCTCAATTTTATTTTTCCAAGCATCTCATTTCAAAAATATTTCATGATAAGTATAACTAGTATCCACTATCACATGCCAGCTCATTTGTACAAATCATATTATTTAGTTTTGGTGAAACCATTGGAAAAACTCCCACTGCTGGGCCAAGATGTATCAGCTCTGCAGTTGCCATGGTATGAATGTAATAGGTCTGTAGCATTGTACTGATGCCCCTCTGAGCTTGATTTACGAGGATTTAGACTCAAAAGAAGTGACCATATTATTATTATTCTATTCCGGTTGAGTATTGGTGACAAATTATACCTACATCAAACAAAATCACTTGTTTCACCAGAAATCTGCCTAGCAATTAATATAGGGATTGTGCATTGGCTACTAAAGCCATTCAATTTTACATCTTACAAACAAATACATATGCATATTTTAATATTATATTCACTTATGTAATGTATTTTTATGTTATTTTTTATTTTGTAAACACCCCTGTTTCTATTTTTGTTATATATGGTGTCAAAATAAATTTGATTTGATTTGATTATTGTTGTGTGATCAACACAATTAACACACTATGTACATATGAAACAGTTTTTTGTAATGAGATGTCAGTCTGCCTCCGAAAACCCCCAACAAAAATTGTATACAAGATATTTGCCAGATCTGACGTCTATTCTTATCGAAAACAGTTGCTAGGTTTATGCTACATCAGTTGTGGTAACATTTTGGACATAACTTTCTCAGTTGCTATGAGATTATACGCTCTGATTAAAATCGACTGAGGCACCACATAGTGAAATTTTGTGTTGTAGATGGCAACAAAGTCTGGCATATATGGCCTCCAGGCGGCGCTCATGTGCCAGGTGGTGAATAAGAACGGCCTGGTGGGCGCTGTTCAACAGGTGCACCTTTGTCAACCATTCTCAAACTCTGCTGATGTCATCAAGTCGTAAGTCACAGTTTTTATAGGTCGCAATAGTTCACAAAGTGCCTATCTGGGTGGGCGGCGGTTTAGTTGTCACCATATACACAGGGACAGTTAATTGCTACAGTGGCATCACCTATCACGTGAAATATTAATTAACATATTAATGCACGTTTACATACGCCATTGTGGACAGCAGGGCGGTTTCACGAAGGTTTATTAAAGCTACACAATTATTTTGTGTCACGTGTTTTCATAAACTCCTATGTTTGTTTAAAAAAGTGCAAAATGTACTAAAACAATCATCTTAGCGTTAATCGTTGAATGTTCTTAGCCGCTTCGTGAAATCGTTCCGAGAGCCAAGCAGCGTGGTTGGTAATGCCTTGGGGACCATGTCATCTTAGTTGAATCCGGTGGCTGGTGGTGGTGATTTTGGAAGCCATTTTAGATCTCTCAGAATCTTCATTTCCACATGTATTGGTGGAGGATGGTTTGTAGTTTTTGGCAAACTTGCGAGACTATCCCAGACTTGTGTCAAGTTTATTGGCTCAGTCTTGCAAGAGGCTTTACAAAATTATCCGTGCTGTGAAGGGACCACTTCTGTCATGACTCACATTTTTATGGGTTCAAGATACTGCTATGAAAACAACTATTTCTGATTTTTTTTATTTATGCCATATGCTTAACGGAGTGTTCAGTTGTGTCAAATAATTATGCCAATTATTTGTTTCCAGTTTAGTCATGCACATTTTTATTATTAAACCACTGATTGAATTTGAGCCTAGTACTTCCCTAAAGGGAATAAAAACATCTATGGCTTGAATTCATGTTAAATTACATCCTGCTATCTATTTCCATGTCCACCAAGCCAAAAACAAAAACAAAAATCAATGAATTAGAAATTCCACATTTAATGCTGTACATCCGGACATTTTCGAATATGCATATTTTTGGCGCGCTTTTCGGGATGCCGAGATGTGACGTCACTTATGACCCACACTCGCATCAGGCCGACCCTTTCCATGCATTCAGAGCATGTTTACAAGTATAGATTTTGGGTCGAAACGAGCGTCAGAATGAGTTATTGTGCAATATTCCGATGAAATACAAACACTAGTCATCATAGAGGAACAAGCAGTTATCTTACCGTTCCACATGAATCGAATTTTATTCAAAACAATGAATGTGAATGTGCCTACACGTAGACTAGGTTTCGCCGAGCTTGGGCTCGTTTTCAGAATAATTATCGAATGCAACCAACGAGAGATAATCTACACCAATAAACATAAATAGCAAACATATATCGTATCCAGCTACTGAAAGTAACGTGTATAATCTCATAATATCACTAGAATATCAATGTATGAAGGAGGAGTTGTATCATAACAACTTAAATCAGTGAGTGAATTTTTGTCGGACCTGCTAGCTCAGTTAGTAAAGGCGTTGGTTCCTCAGCATTTATTTTGCAATCGGGTGACACCGATTCAAACCCCACACCAAACCGTTGATTTTGTTTAGACAAGGCAATGTGATGTCGTGACAGTTTCTTTGCTAAAGGAGTCTGCTCAAAGTTCACAGGAGCTAAAACTAAGGTGTGACAGTTTCATCTGACCTTGATAGAAGATTAGGTAAAACAGGAGCTGTGATCAAAGCAATCACACCTTGCCCAGTATAGTTCTGTATTGGGCATTGTGCAAATTCTGTCACCCCTTCTCTTAGATGGACTAATCCCATCATAGAATAATGTACTTCTAATAGAATAGTGTTTGTTTGATGAATTGATTATCTCTTCTTTTATACTCTGTCTATTCAGTTCAAATTTTGATAGTTGCTCAAGGAATTTGTTGGTGGATAAGATATTGTTTCCCCAGAAAATGTGTAGTAATACTCTCCATAGGTCAAAGGTTGTCTGTTTGCCATCCCGAGTTTGTGCTTTTGTATGATAGTCTAGCTAAATCTTATTAATTAAAATCCCCCTAACCATAAGAACCATGATACAATAAGTAATAAGAACCATGTTTTTTAGAAGTACTGTATTTAAAAAAAAAAATACACTGCTTTGCTACAGTTAACAGTCATATTTCAATAGGCAAAGTTGAATAGTATTTCAAGTCATTCTAAAACAAAATTATTTCAATGGTAGCTAGGACAATTTGCCGTGAACGTGGCAAATATATTAAATGTCTAAGTCGACAAAGGGAAAATTAAAGTGAGTGGTATTTGAAACAGTTTGACATGACTATAAAGCAATTTATTGTTCCTACATGAGTGGTGACTCATTTTCTCTGGCTAAAGTGGCATGATGACACCATGGTGACATATTACTGCCCCCCCCCCAGTAGACACCATGGTGACATATTACTGTCCCCCCCCAGTAAAAACTACAGCCCATAACTGTTGTTGATCAGTGAGACAATGACTAGGTGTTGGTGGCAGAAACAAAGGCAGATGCTCAGACTGTTACTCTCATTCACACTTCTGTGTGTAGACAACTACAATGAACAGGTGTGAAAATAGGATTAACATCCAGCCTTGTAGTTCACTTGTGTATTCTCTCATCTACTTCAAACAATCACACACATTGGGAATCAAACACAATGTCACTGCATAGAAACCAGACAAACCACCAGGAATTGTGAGTTCTTTCCATTGTGGTGGGCTCAATGATAATAGTAAACTTTATGCCCCTTTTGACAACTAGCTGTTCCCAACACTTTCCCATCAATATGCCTCATGCTTACATTTGTTATTGTTATATACTTGATTCGTTACACTTATGAAATCCCTCATTACAGTATTAATCTGTATTTCTTCACTGGCAGTCTTAGGCGAAAATTCAGGCATGAAGTTGTGACATCAAAAAAGAACAGTGTAGAACAGGCCTGGTGTAGACAGAGTATAATAACATGCTGATTCTTACAGAAAACAAAACATTCAGAATTTCCCCTGGTATATGACAAGCAAGATAGGCCCTGTTGTTGTTTTTTCACTCATCCTAACCAATATTGCTAACATTAACAGTTTTTACCACATTGTAACTATCTATTTTTTTATCTTTAAAAAATGTTTTTTATATCACGATGAATGCACAATTAAAAATAAATTTTCTGGTTCATTATATCACGATGAATGCACAATTTAAAAGACATTTTCTGGTTCATTTTAGATGTTAGGTTGTTTACAATGTGCATTGTATGCCCTATCAGTGTCGGTGGGTGCGCTTTGTGTGTGTAGAATATCAGGAACTGAAGCTTACTCTGTGTGATTGAAACAAACATTACTGTGGTATGAAATAAAATTACAAAGTGGGATGCCCAGGACCCCTATGTGCTGTTTGGTGCTCGCCATGTCCCCACCACCATCTCACACACTTTTTAACCCAGGGGAATGAAACAGATTGTATGCTGAAGATTAAAACAAGAATTGATGGATATCGGCCACTCATAGAAGAACTAAATTGTTGGTCTCTTCTTCTTGATATACGCTACATCCCTCTTACAAAACTTGTTGTATGTGTGCACAGACATATTAATATATTGTAAGAGAACACATTTTAATATGTGGGGAAAAGGAAAAGTTTATAGACATCCATTTGAAGGAGGGAAAACTTGATAGCGAGAAACATGCAGGAAGCTGTTTAGTGACAGACAGGAGCTGTCATTTTTTGGATATAATCAAGAGGAAGAGACTGACATAATTTTGAACACTGAAAATAGACCAAACCTCAGATGCCCAACATTTGAGTTCCAGACACCCCAAACCCATCCCAAATGTTTCCAGCCTACCCACATTAATAAATTGTAACTGGTCACTGGCCCAGTTGTTACGATAACCTTTTGCCAGAAATCGCACGCGCTCACCCGTGTAACTGACGTAACCAGCAACAGGCAGCTGGGTTACGTGTCCAGGATTTTGTAATATTAATAACATAAAAACTAATACATTTGTCTGCATACACCAGTGACACATTTGTACATGGAATAATTACCTGTACAATGATATAGAAAAACATTAAATTCCGTGACTGGAACTCCACGGAATTGTTGCAGTGTGTTGTTTGCCAGAAGTAGCACGAGCTCACGGGGATGACACGGCGAATGCTTACGTGACCAGTGACAGGTAGACCTATTGCATGTTAACCACTGAGGATTTTGAAATGTCAATAACTTCAAAACTACTCGATATTTCTACATTTCTACATACATCCAGCGACATATTTGTATATGGCATAATTATCTTTTAGATGATATAAACAAACATTAAATTCTGCGGCTGGAACTCCATACTGAGCTTTTTTAAATATTGAGCCCCAAAAGTTCTCCACCCCCCGGACGAATTTAGAAAATGGCTACATCTACGAACCAACTCAATGGGCCCGGTAGATCACATGCAAAATGTCAGCCCAATACAAGCAAAACTGATGGAGATGTGGGTGCACAAACAGAACGAACTGTTTTATAATATAGATGAATATTATTAAATATTAAAACAGTCACATGCACCTATGTTTATTGTCAAGTTAAAGTAGCCTTTGCGATAATCTTCTGAAAAGGGCAGCATATCAAAAGAGGAAAATTGTAAAACCATCAAAATCTGGTAAACACAACTTGTGATGTATACAGAGGATTACTGATAGTCAGTTAATAGGATGTTGCTGAGGGCGTGACACAAACTAGACATGACAAGCTTTCAAATGTTTTGTCTCTTAACATTAGTAATACTACTTCATTTGCATTGGAAATCAAAATATGTACAGTATATTATATGCATACATACTTCATAAGTACAATGAATGGATATATTAAATCATATAAATATTGAGACAATTACAAATAACAATTAATATTCAAATACTATTAGTTAGTATTTGTATATCAAGTAATTACAATATCATGTTCACCTCACCTGAAAATGAATGAGCAAATATTTGTATAGTGAGAAGCAGCTGAATAAAATGCCATGTTAAAAATGGCTTTCATCCTGCAAGACAATCACCAAAATCACCCACATAGAACCATCCCCGTTCCACATGGCCGACTTTGAGATGTCCAGAGCTCAATTGGCTCCTGGCACACCTTTGAAGATCTCAGGTGCACAACCAAAACTGTCACACCTTCCTGTTCCAGTTGACCGATCACCCATTGTTTGTGCCTAGAAATCTTTGATCTTTATGAGTGAAGATGAAAGCAAAAATATGCCTTTTGCTGATGTTATCAAAGAGTGTAATTTACTTAGAAGCTGGGGTAGGTGACTTTAGCAAAGGGAATCTGCCTGGCTAATGGTGTCTAGTTGCTGACCAGTAGAGCCTATATAAGTTGACTGGTCAGTGGTGATAGACGAAACAGTGTCACTGTCAGTGCCACATGTCACAAGTGTGTTTGAGTACTATAATCTGAGTAGCAAGTATGTCTACTTTGTCACCAATGCCTGAAGAGAACAGTTGGAGCCCGGGCTCCGTGGAGTGTGCCCGCGACTACCAAGACAGCACCGACTTCAGTTTTCACGCCATCACTGACAATCTCGTAAGTTTTACTCGTTTTCTTCCATGATTTATAATTATACAGTTCACCTTACTGGCAGCCATTTATTATATCCTCCATGTTAACCAAAATGCATAGTTATTTTATTGGTTTATATATATATTTCAAGTATTTATGTTATTAAAATATATGTCATGAAATTAATATCTTGTATTTTTTTAATGTTGGCCCCACTGATTTGATATATGATTAATTTATTTAGTGGCTGTCAGATCTTATGGTAGAGGTTAGCTATGTTGTTATTGCGTTAACAAATATTGATATTAATGTGAATATTGCATGTGTTGGTCCATTTTCAAATATGTTTAGATAAAGATGAAATAGTATATATTTTATTTTAATGTTGGCCATTTTCAAATATATTTAGATAAAGATGAAGGAATAACAATTTTAGTTGCAGGTAATGATGAGTTAAAGTAGGCTTTGATCCGGTCAGCTTTAAGCATGATCAGGTAGGCTTTATGCATGACAACAGTGAAAGAATATCCATTTAATAGAAGCAAACATATTGACTGGGACACAATCACTCCATATTCTAGTAGAATCAGAGACATGATATAATCAAATCTGCCCCAGAGTGTTTTTATTTAGCAAGGTCCATTACTTCACTCCAATAATATACTTCTGCCTACAATATGTATTTCAGTAATAGTAGTAATTAATAAGTACCTGTACATTTAAATAATGCCATAAATCAAGACAAGGTGTAATCACAGGTGCTTGAAATATCCCTTTTAGATAATACATATATATTTTATACTAGCAACATGTATTATACAAACTGCCAGAAATTTAATTAATATATCTCAAGTAATATGTTTGCTAAGTGCACAATCCATACAGTTCGTGTATGTTGACATTATTTAATATAACAAAACTACATACATTATATTTACAAAAAGGAAACTAAATACTACTACACTGTAGTTTTATTTTTATAAAGAAAACAGTTTCATAAAAAATATTTCTTAAGATTTATATTATTTATTGCATTCTTTTGTTATTATTAAAACAAATATTCCACCCCCTTTATTCTGAAGAGAGGTAATGTCATCTGAGTTTACATATTTTAGTCCTAACATAACATTTCCTTGCATTTTGATAGACGCGAGGCTAATTTTGTCTATGTTTAACTATAGACTGCTAACATTGTTTATTAACCTTGCAGACTCGTACAATTTTGGCATAAGCAATCCAACATGTGGCATAAGCAATCCAACATGTGGCATAAGCAAACCAACATGTACTTCATGTTTATATCCTGGCCAGAAATTAATTCAAGTGATTCTTGAAATGGGAATCTTGACGCGATGCACGATATTGATGTTTCTATGTTGATGATTGACTTTCCTTGTTTTCTAAAAAAAACATGTCAACAAATTCATTGGGTTGGCCTGACAATTGGCTTAGATAACAAGATGTCAAGTCAACATTTTTGACAATTTACACAAAAATTGCACTTTTTAAATAAAACCATAGCGGATATTTTAAAATATTGACACATTACGTATTTTGACATGAAAGACTGGATTAGTGAAAGGCTAAACCTGTCGAAGAGGCTCCTTTAAAAATGATTGTATTCTTCCTATCCTACAAAATTGGAACCCAAGTTGAGTTTATAGTTGATCACACACCCGGATATGACCAGCATTATTATCTCCCCCTGAGAAACCATCAAAGTGGAATTATATCCTGTGGTATATTTTTCCCAGCTTGGAAATATCTTCTGATGGGGTGAAAGATTTCCATTAAATCAGTTTTTTAATTGACCATCTGTTCCTTTCTGTTCATGTATAAACTGTCTGGTTGTGATGGTATCTACATTCTCGTGCTCCTTGAGTCAGGTCCGTAACATTGTTCTTCTTTACCTAGTGTAGATACGATTACCACTCTAGCATGAGCATACAGTCTTTAACCATTTTCCCCATTGTCTGTTGGATATGCTAGTATTATCCTGATATGTGTTGTCTGAAAGTTGAAAAGTGATAACAACTAGTCAACGTGTCTACATCTTTAACATGGGATGGTGACCATGCCTTTGGATTTTTCTGTGTTCTTGTCTTTACTTCCTTTTCTCAATCTTTTCTGACTTTGCTGTTCATTCGTCCAGTTTACATATCTGAATAGTTTTAATGCTTTGCTTATGTGCTTCACACGGTTCCATCCTCCTTCCGTACCATTAGTCATTGAGTGTATCCAAGAAAGACAGGGACTTAACACTTCTTCATGCAATTAACTTCATGCTGCCTCTTGTACCATTGTTGGCCAAACTAGTTGTCTATGCCATGTTCCATAATTGTTTATTTTTGTAGAAATGCCCAACTTGTTATCTCATATTTCAAAGTCCAGGTTAATTTTTTTGACGAATGATCCCAAACTAATAAAATACATGCAATTATGAACTCATAGATCACATCTTCTATAATTTTGGTGATGTCTCACATATGGGACAGCGTGCTTGCCATGCCAAGAAAGAAATTAGTTCCAGATTTCAGAATTTATAATCTCTAATAGTTATGTCATATGACAATGGCATAATGTGGATTCTTTTTCATAAATTTGTTGTTTTATATTTCATTATCAAACAATTAACATAGATTTAAGTATCAGCACTGCTTTTGTCAAATATTTAGTACATTGTGAAATATGGTTTATCATAAACCATATTATAATTGGTTTAATTTCAAAATACTTTATAGTCTCAAGGGTAAGGAAGCAAATGTTTGTAGTGAGACATAATGGAGCTAATACTAGCTTGCAACAGCTTCTACTTGGACTTGGCCATGTGGAACGTCTGCTCAGCCATGTGGAATGTGTGAGTCAGTCATGTGGAATGTGTGAGTCAGTCATGTAGAACAACTCAGTTCAACACAATTCAGACCAAATGGAAATTTATAAATCTATCAATCAATGTCCATTTGGCATGTAGATTAAATTAATTTTATAGATTAACAAATTTCATAGGCCTGTATAAATTTGATAAGGTTTTTATTTGGGTAACAACCTAATTATTATTCAGTAATCTGTCCCTGACCGAAATACTACGAGATTTACTAGTAAAGTATTACACTTGAATCTGGTTAATTTAACACAAACTACAAATGAGCCGGCATGTTGTAATGGATACTGGGCACTCTAAGGGTTAGCTTTTTGGCAAAACGAATTTGAAATGAGATGAGTGTAACAATTGACTTGAAGAGGTATGTCTATGCTATTCACACACTACATGTTTGAACAAAACTGATGATGAAATTATTTGAGCAGGGATTAATCCATATATGACTGGAACCGTATGTGTGCATTTCTATTTTGCAGAGTGCGTCTTTTATGGCTCCAAATGAAAGTTCTGGCTTACTCAGCACCCAGATGGAGCCACCGACATTCTGGTCTTCCTCGCCCGCAGTGCCCCTAGTGACAAGTCCCATCAGTTCAATCGGGAGTCCGCAAAACGAATTGTTACCATGCGCCTTGCAGTTCCTGTCGCCTGTACTAGATGACAGCACGAGTCACAACATTGCGAGATGCGACGCACTGTCATCGCCTGTCACCACAACGATATCGCCACCTGCTGTGCAACAGCAGTACTACCCAAGTACCAAGGTTTCTACGCCATCAAGCGTGTCACCACCAGACGTCTCCGCCTACTGTTCTGCTGTTGGATCGTCGCACTCATCTCCTGACATGCTCGAGAAGCTCGAGTCGGCTCTCCAGGACGTGTATCATCAGAGCGCAATCCCGTTTGCGCTATTGAGCAATTCCGAAGCATCATCTGACGCGAATGATGTGGCGCCAGTGTCAGTTCGCGTTGGTGTTCTCCAGATGCATTTTATGATGCAAAGCACAAAGTCGAAGACACGCATCACTGAGCTTCAGCAGTTTTATCGCGTGCAGGCAGCACAGTTGGAGTCAGACCGCTATGCTGCGCTGTGTCACGCCCACATGACACCATGGCTCGTGCCAAACATCAACTCGTACTTCGACCAACAACATCATGCGCTGATCGACCGCATCGAGAAGAGTCTCCACCTGATGGAATTGCCAGGAACTACAAAAGTCCCAAGCAGCAACAAACGCAAAGCCGAATCGCAAATCATCGACACCACGCCGATAAACCATCGCAGGCCATCGACGTCGCCAACTAGTGTTGCATTGCCCGTGGTGCACAAATCGATGCGGACTTCGCCAGTGTTGAACGCTGTCGCTGTACGAATCATGACAAACTGGTACGAACGCAACAAAGAGCACCCGTATCCGAGCTACGCCACAGCAGAGGTGATCGCAAAGGCTGGAGATGTCAGTGTCGAACAAGTCAAGAAGTGGTTTGCCAATCGCAGGATGCGTGGCAGGAATACAAAGACCCTTACACAGATTGCCCAGCGTCGTCAGAAGAAATCTAAGTAGGCGCTATACCTGTCAGGTAGTAATCATGTACTCTTTGTACAGGGACATTTGTGGACACATGCTGCTATAAATATGGCTTCGTTTTTGTACATATATTTATTTATTACGAGGTAATTTTTTAAGTTGTACATATGAGAAATATAAAATATTCATGATGTAATTAACAAGCATTATTATTAAAACATTGTTTGAAGTAGATCTTTAAAATGTGTTAGAATTACAAATCTGCATTTGAAAAAAGTAATTAAGATATCTGAATAAATAAAATGAAGATTATATATGAAAGAAGATAATGCAGGATGGAATATGGAACTTGTTATACTCAGCTGACATAGGAAACTGCTTTGAGCTGAAACCTTTGTATTTGTACAAAGCTACATGTGTATATGGTTTTAGTTCCTTGTGTAATTAAAACTACTTAAAGTGGTCAACTGTGTCTGATGACTTTGTAATTTATTCGTGATGCATAGAAACCTTGATAACTTGAATAATGTTGATAACTTGAACCACGTGCCATATTTTTAACAACCCTGAGTGGAACATCTGTAAATGAAGAAACAAAAATCCCTAAAACCTGCAATTGAACCCACTTTTGACCACTTGTATCCCATACATGCTCAAAAGGATCTTGCGATGCAAACTTGATATATTGATTGGACCTCACAAGACTTGACACCATCCTTTCGAGCCAGGGGCGCTGCTACTAATTACTTCTAGTTCCTGAACAGTACGTATAACATTAGCCACGATTGGCCCAAACTGGCCTACCTTTGCAGGCAATGAGAGCCTTTCTTCCATGATTCAACAAGACAGTATGTCGGGGAGTACTGAGGCTGATGGGTACTGTGGTGTAGCTGGGGTATGGGTGGTCTTTATTGTGTTCTTATCATGATTTGTACAGTGACAACATTCAACACTGGTCCACGTCGATGTCCCCAACATTCTCATCAATCTCTCCCTGGCATACTGCCTTGTTGAAGTAACGCCTGCAAAGTCAGACCAATTTAGGTTTGTGCTAATGGTGGCTGATGTTACACATTCATGCTACTAGCACCCACATAGTCAGCAGATAATATGTTCCATTAATTTACAGTCCTTTGTAAAAATGAACTTTCTTATATCTAAGCTACACTGCTCCTTTACTAATGTAACTTTGTGTCCTCTAGTCCTTCTATCTTTCTTAACTGAAAAAAACCCATTTCTATCAATATTTTCATAACCATTCAATATTTTAAACACTTCTATCTGATCTCCTCTCAATCTCCTGGTCTGTAGTGTTGTTAAACCACATTCTGTTATAGTACAGCGGCTAAGAGCCACAAATTTAACGAATTGTGCACTTTTTGACAAAAGCATGAAAATTGGCACACATGTAGTTTATGATATATGTATTCATATAAAGCTAGGTACCCATCGCCATCGACATGGTATCTTACCCAAGTTTCTTGGCATCTAAGCAACATAGAAACACGGTCTTGGTGTATAAACCATAATTTTTAGGGTGAAGGAATTCATTTCTGCCATATTCCGTATCCTCAGATGACCGCCATATTGGAATTCAAGATGGCCACCATGGAAACGTATTAACTTCGTTGCTCAGCTTCTAAGCAACATAGAAACACAGTCTTGGTGTCTAAACTATCATTTTCAGGGTCACGGAATTAATTTCTGCCACAGGCCATATCCTCAGATGATCGACCGTCATATTGGAATTCAAGATGGCCACCATGAAAATGTATTAACCAAGTCGCTCATCTTCTAAGCAACATAGAAACGTGTTCATTTTCAGGGTCAAGGAATCCATTTTCGCCACATGCTGTATCCTCAGATGACCGCCATATTGGAATTCAAAATGGCCGACATACAAGTTCTTATATTTTATTTTAATTCACCTAACTGGGAATACTAGCTAGGTACTCATTATGGCTATTAAATGATGACCATGACTCTCATACACATGTTAAAATAACAGTCACATTTTATTCACTGCATGCAGTATAAGCTATCGTATAGTCAGAGATGTCAAGGGTCGTCACACGCTCCACTGCAGCTACACAGCTTGGTGCATTGCAGACTAGACGACATTTACACTTGCGTCTACACCCCTTCTTGCACCCACAGTGCACTAGCTCGTAGCAAGACATTGATGCCTCTGGTAGGTCAGTCCAGAATGGTTTCCATCCTGTGTCACTTGGACTCCAACCCCAGTGTCCAGGACTTGGCAGGTGGGGAGCTGACACAAGAGCTGACCTGTTACACAGCCCATCTGACATGCTGGAACAATGCAGCTTTGGTTGGCGGGACATTCTCAACGGTATGGGATCCCTGGGCGAAGACGTACTTTCTTGCCTAGTCCACCTTACTAAGTGTACGCCTAGTGCTGTACATGACGACGATAACCTTTCGATCTCATCTAGAGTAGGTGGGTCAACTTCTTCTGAGTGTGATGAGAGTGTGAGGAAGGCATCTGTTACAGACGGACATGCCAACCATGCCGTCCATGCCAACCATGCCGACTTCTTCCCTCGGCCGAGGAAGCAGGAGACAGTGTCACACTCGCTCAGGGCATGGAACAGCATTAACAGACCTGCCTACCATTCCGGATTGTCCGGAATCATTCCGGAAATATACCTAAAATTACGGTATTACGGCATGGGATGAAAATATTACGGATTCTTTCGTTGTCACAATGAGCGTCAATCAATTCCGTACTCCTCAAATTTAGCTTCACTTTAATCAACAGGTGGCAGCATATATACGCTGCTTGTTGTGATATGGTTTTTCATTCGCTGCTTCTGGTCGTAATCTGACCAATAGGAAACAGTGTTACGACAAATTCGCATTTATGTACCACTACCAGCCAAGAAGAAACGTGTACTGCAAACGTTTATAACAGCATGCACGCAGACATGGCCTGTATTGTCAAGTTTAAAGAAGGGGGTCGGCTTTACATATTGCCGGATACGTGAAATTTATTTTCCTATTTCACATGGTCACTGACACTGGTGGCCGGGATAATTGCAGGTACTGACTATGTCGTTAGACTAGTACTAGTGACAGAGCAGTGAGTGTTGTACTTGTAGTGTTAGGCCAACTGACTGTACTAAGAGTAGTAAGACTAAGTTAGTGTATTTATTGAGTTTAGTCTCATTTACAGCCTATAATAAAGGGATAAGCTTATATACTAGAGTTGAGTAGACTAGACTCGAGTCTAGACGATGTCGATGACTAGCGTAACGTAATGGTTTTGGCATCCCCTGGCATGACTGTCTTTGATCTACTATACTGTGTAGTCTATTGCCTAGGTATACCGGCTACTAATATTAATCTTAATCATAGGCCAATGACACCACAAATAGACAATGACGTGATGCATTGTTGTAATTTGTCAAGTTTTTGTAGTCAGCATGCAGTTTTTGAAATTTACATAAAATCAGAATTACAATGTGGATACACTCATTTACATTACAGTTACGCTTCTTCACGTTTGATTTCCATCAATGCTGGTTATGAACATCTATCTTACCTTGTTAACTGAACACTTAAAAACACCTCATAGTTTATTAGAGACAATTATGTTTTGGGTGCAACTATCGTCATAGTCACAGTATCAAAGTATTACTGACAGTGTCAGTGGTGTTCTTTTCGTAATAATATCTGACACGGTTCTGAACTATTACTGACAGCAAGCCTATATTCCTGAAAATCAGTGTAAATGGGAAGATGGATTACTGACAGGAAGTTTTTGGGGTAGGCAGGTCTGCATTAATGTTCTAGATTTCAACACACCTAATTTGTTTGCAATAGCATGAATTGCAATATGAAGAACGTGAGTACCAACGCTGAAGTTGACCCACAGTTCATCAATCCCAAGAGCATGGAAATGGCCTACTGCCAAGACAACCTCATCTGCATCCACTGTCCGGATGGCCACTTTGTAAAGTCTTTGTTTCACGCAATGTGCCACATGGAGTAACATGCGTGTGTCCGCCTCCTCGTGTGTGCACGGCTGAAGGTATTCTGTGTCTACAATGTCATTTTGGTTTGCGGTCACAAGTGTGTCATCTTTTGTGCTGATGAGTGTCTTTCCACCGGCATCGTATGACCTGATACATTCTGACAAATAATGAAATAGCTCATCTATGTTCTGCTCAATCCTCAGGAAACGACAGGAAGTTTGCTGGAATAGGGGTTCTTGCAAGAACTCTCTGCCGTTGTATTGTTCGATTATGCACTCGGCGTTCCCTTGTTGATTGTTTGAGACTGTCAGCAAAATACCTATCATCATCAAATGTCCGACTAGCCCCTGGCCAGAGCATGTGTATGATGGCAGCACCATCCAAAACCTTTGCATCGACATCTGGAGCATTCTCTGATAAGGAATCAAATTTTGTTAGGCATTCCAATAAGTCAGATTTCGGTCCATGTCGGAGTTGTCCCATATCAGAAATAGACGGAGGACACACCTGATTTTCATGTTGAAAGAAACGGTCCAGGTCTCCTTGTCTGTTCTGGCAAACTATGTAGAGCCTTGCAAACAAATTGCAGTTTGTCTTCAGTGATGCAAATTGCTCTTTGCTACTTGATGTTTGCTTTGCACGAGGCGTACTAAAGAGAGGCAATTTGTTTTTCGAGATAATATCACTGAGTGGTCTGTTAGGTGTGCATTTAGTCTGTCCTCCACGTAGCTTTTGTATTGTCTTTTACCGATATCCGTGGTTAATAGAGTTCCATGGCGGCCATGTTGAATTCCAATATCGGTCATCTGAGGATATGGAATATGGCTGAAATGAATTCCTTGACCCTAAAAATGATGGTTTAAACACCAAGAACATGTTTCTATGTTGTTTAGATGCCGAGAACCTTGGGTAATGGATTTCTATGGTGGCCATTTTTTAAATCAAGATGGCGGCTAGATACCATGTCGATGGTTTTATATGAATATATACATCATAAACTATTTGTGTACCAATTTTCATGCTTTTGTCAAAAAGTGCACAATCATATCCCTTAGCCCCTGTACTATGAGGCGTATTCCGTAACTAAGGTCCCTCAGTTTTGGTATCCCATAAATATACTAACTTATTGCAAACTTAACAGGAATTTTCATAATTTTTGAGGGAATAAAATAAATAGAAACATAGCTTTGAGACTTATGAAACAGCTTTGAGACTTATTTAATTAACAGTTAACTATTCACATTTACTGGTGATTCAAACATATGCATACACATATGCCGTGTACATGGATACATTCACACTCAGTTTTATCTAAGCAGTTAGATCAAGTTAAATCAGTACTACTTGAATCAGTATTGTTTCTGAGCTTACTCTCATGTTGAAGTTTCCTTATAAATAAAAATTGGCTGAAAACGTATATTAAAATTCAGGAAATAGCACCTACGGAGGAGGCTTGGTAGGCCAATGGGGACTATTTGCAGTGGTTATAAAGTGCAATTGTAGGTGAAAAATAATGTGTGAATCAACAAAAATATGAGCACAAAAACTGTTTTGTTCACATTTGAAATGGTTGATGTTGCAATGGTTAGAATCTGTGTAGTTCTAGACTGTTGTCTGACAAACCTATTGAACTACAGGAAGTTTCTGGCAATGAATTTGTATTGTGCTCTGAGTTCTTCTGTTGTAATAACATTTACTGTAGGTGTCTCAGGTAACACCTGTCTTGAAATACTTCCTTTGATCTGTCATGCAAGTTGGAACAAACAGGAGCTGAACCTAAGGTGTGGAAGTTTCATCATCAAACCAAGTAAACACTGATACAGGATTAGGTAAACCAGGAGCTGTGATCAAAGAAATCACACCTTGCCATGTATAGTTCTGTATTGGGCATTCTGTAAGTTCTTTGATCCCTTCTCTTAGATAGACTAATCCCATCATAGGATAATGTACTTCTAATAGAATAGTGTTTGTTTGATTGATTTATTCTCTCTGCTTTTATACTGTTTGTATTTAAGTCAAATTTGGATGATCCCTCAAGGAATTTGTTGGTAGATAAGAAATTTTTTGTTTCCCTATAAATTTGAGAAATTTGGTAATAATACTGTAAATAAATGTATGTTATATATCACAGTTTACTTCAAAATTCAATAAGCTTGACATAAAATACATGACATCAACATAAAAAATAAAGACATTGAATATATATCTATAGCTGTTGAAACTATTAAAATTTAATGGTAACATATTAAATGTATATGATTTTCTCATTTACAAACAATTGACCCACCGTGACAAGATAATTAAAAATATGCTTCTTACCAATCTTAATAAAATGCATTGTTCAGTTTAACATTAAATACATTGCCTGATTAAATTTTTTTACTTTTCAATGTACACTTGTCCACATGTATAATAAAATCATAGTCAGTGCTGTGTTTGAGATAGAGCTATGAAAGCAGCTATTTCCAATTTATTTTACATAGGCCAGTTGACTGATTGGGAATTCATTTGCACCTAGATAATTTGTGGTAATTTTTTTTCAGTTAAGTCATGCCCACTTTTTTATTAAACCACTGGATAAATTTGAGTTTATTTTAATAAGTTGAACACTATTACATTGATCTACTGTGCACATTCAGAAAGAAATCATGTCCATGGTTAAATGTGTGTATTTTTCAACTTTTAGTATTAATTTTCTTTTATAGACAAGGCAATGTAATGTGGTGATTGTTTCACTTCTAAAGGAGTCTGCTCAAAATTCACTTGTGGAACAAACAGGAGCTAAAACTAAGGTGTGACAGTTTCATCTGACCTTGGTAGAGGATTGGGTAAAACAGGAGCTGTGATCAAAGCAATCACACCTTGCCCAGTATAGTTCTGTATTGGGCATTGTGCAAATTATGTCACCCCTTGTCTTAGATGGACTAATCCCATCATAGAATAATGTACTTCTAATAGAATAGTGTTTGTTTGATGAACTGATTATCTCTTCTTTTATACTCTGTCTATTCAGTTCAAATTTTGATAGTTGCTCAAGGAATTTGTTGGTGGATAAGATATTGTTTCCCCAGAAAATGTGTAGTAATACTCTCCATAGGTCAAAGGTTGTCTGTTTGCCATCCCGAGTTTGTGCTTTTGTATGATAGTCTAGCTAAATCTTATTAATTAAAATCCCCCTAACCATAAGAACCATGATACAATAAGTAATAAGAACCATGTTTTTTAGAAGTACTGTATTTTATATAAAAAAAATACACTGCTTTGCTACAGTTAACAGTCATATTTCAATAGGCAAAGTTGAATAGTATTTCAAGTCATTCTAAAACAAAATTATTTCAATGGTAGCTAGGAAAATTTGCCGTGAACGTAGCAAATATATTAAATGTCTAAGTCGACAAAGGGAAAATGAAAGTGAGTGGTATTTGAAACTGTTTGACATGACTATAAAGCAAGTTATTGTTCCTACTTGAGTGGTGACTCATTTTCTCTGGCAAAACTGGCAAGATGACACCATGGTGACATATTACTGCCCCCCCCCCAGTAGACACCATGGTGACATATTACTGTCCCCCCACAGTAAAAACTACAACCCATAACTGTTGTTGATCAGTGAGACAATGACTAGGTGTTGGTGGCAGAAACAAAGGCAGATGCTCAGACTGTTACTCTCATTCACACTTCTGTGTGTAGACAACTACAATGAACAGGTGTGAAAATAGGATTAACATCCAGCCTTGTAGTTCATTTGTGTATTCTCTCATCTACTTCAAACAATCACACACATTGGGAATCAAACACAATGTCACTGCATAGAAACCAGTCAAACCACCAGGAATTGTGAGTTCTTTCCATTGTGGTGGGCTCAATGATAATAGTAAACTTTATGCCCCTTTTGACAACTAGCTGTTCCCAACACTTTCCCATCAATATGCCTCATGCTTACATTTGTTATTGTTATATACTTGATTCGTTACACTTATGAAATCCCTCATTACAGTATTAATCTGTATTTCTTCACTGGCAGTCTTAGGCGAAAATTCAGGCATGAAGTTGTGACATCAAAAAAGAACAGTGTAGAACAGGCCTGGTGTAGACAGAGTATAATAACATGCTGATTCTTACAGAAAACAAAACATTCAGAATTTTCCCTGGTATATGACAAGCAAGATAGGCCCTGTTGTTGTTTTTTCACTCATCCTAACCAATATTGCTGACATTACCACATTGTAACTATCTATTTTTTATCTATTACAAATGTTTGTTTGTGATATATTCCGATGATGGCACAATTTAAAAGTAATTTTGTGGTTAATTTTAAATATTAAGAGCAGTCTGAAGTAGGAACTCAAGCTGTAAATGCTCTTACCCAGCATAACAAGCCAGATATCAACCGTTGCGGGCAGTGCCAGTCCAGGCCACACCAATATCCCTTGTCTGTGTATTATCATATGTGCATATACCTTCTGGACCATGTTGGTTTTGTGGATATACCTATTTCAACTGGTTTTGGTAGAAGTTTTTGTTTTCATTTCACTTTCTCTGTGTACAATGAGTTCATTATAATAAAGTACCAATTATATTTTACTAGCTGAGTTACCCAGTGTTGCCCAGTCATATACATCCTTTAGAAATCTAAAAAAGTATTGTTAACATAATTTTGAGCACTGAAAATAGACCAGACCTCAGATGCCCAACATTTGTTTTCCAGACACACCCAAACCCATCCCAAATGTTTCCAGCCTACCCACATTAATACATTGTAACTGGGCACTGGCCTAGTTATTAGGATAACCTTTTGCCAGAAATCGCACGCGCTCACCCGTGTAACTGACGTAACCAGCAACAAGCAGCTGGGTTACGTGTCCAGGATTTTGTAATATTAATAACATAAAAAGTAATACATTTGTCTGCATACACCAGTGACACATTTGTACATGGAATAATTACCTGTACAATGATATAGAAAAACATTAAATTCCGTGGCTGGATCTCCACGGAATTGTTGCAGTGTGTTGTTTGCCAGAAGTAGCACGAGCTCACGGGGATGAGGTAGACCTATTGCGTGTTAAGCACTGAGGATTTTCAAATGTCAATAACTTAAAAACTACTCAATATTTCTACATTTCTACATACATTCAGCGACATATTTGTACATGGCGTAATTATCTTTATGATGATATAGAAAAACATTAAATTCTGCGGCTGGAACTCCACGTAGAGCCTTTTGAAATATTGAGCCTCCCAAGTTCTCCACCCCCGGACGAATTTAGAAAATGTCTACATCTATGAACCATCTCAATGGGCCCGGTAGATCACATGCAAAATGTCAGCCCAATACAAGCAAAACTGATGGAGATGTGGGTGCACAAACAGAGAATGAATTGTTTTATAATATAGATGAATATTATTAAATATTAAAACAATCGCATGCACCTATGTTTATTGTCAAGTTAAAGTAGGCTTTGCGATAATCTTCTGAAAAGGGCAGCATATCAAAAGAGGAAAAGAGGAAAACTATCAAATTCTAGTAAACACAACTTGTGATGTATACAGAGGATTACTGATAGTCAGTTAATAGGATGTTGCTGAGGGCGTGACACAAACTAGACATGACAAGCTTTCAAATGTTTGTCTGTTAACATTAGTAATACTACTTCATTTGCATTGGAAATCAAAATATGTACAGTACATTATGTGCATACATACAAAGTTAGTGGTGGAGGGGACAGTTCCCGTCGGCAGACCAAGGAAGAACTGGCACAACTCCGTGTCTGCAGACTTGAATCTGATGGGTTTCGACCATCGGGATGTACGGGACCGTGTCAAGTGGAAAAGGGCAATTGGAAGAAAGGCGAACCCAGCAGAGTCTGGAAACACCGCCTCTAAACGACGATGATGACTTCATAAGTACAATTAATGGATATATTAAATCATACAAATATTGAGACAATTACAAATAACAGTTAATATTAAAATACTATTAGTCAGTATTTGTATGTCAAGTAATTACAATATCATGTTCACCTCACCTTAAAATGAATGAGCAAATATTTGTATAGTGAGAAGCAACTGAATAAAAAGCCATGTTAAAAATGGCTTTCATCCTGCAAGACAATCACAAAAATCACCCATGTGAAACCATCCCCGTTCCACATGGCCGACTTTGAGATGTCTGGAGCTCAATTGGCTCCTGGCACACCTTTGAAGATCTCAGGTGCACACCCAAAACTGTCACACCTTCCTGTTCCAGTTGACCGATCACCCATTGTTTGTGCCTAGAAATCTTTGATCTTTATGAGTGAAGATGAAAGCAAAAATATGCCTTTTGCTGATGTTATCAAAGAGCATAATTTACTTAGAAGCTGGGGTAGATGACTTTAGCAAAGGGAATCTGCCTGGCCAATGGTGTCTAGTTGCTGACCAGTAGAGCCTATATAAGTTGACTGGTCAGTGGTGATAGACGAAACAGTGTCACTGTCAGTGCCACATGTCACAAGTGTGTTTGAGTACTATAATCTGAGTAGCAAGTATGTCTACTTTGTCACCAATGCCTGAAGAGAACAGTTGGAGCCCGGGCTCCGTCGAGTGTGCCCGCAACTACCAAGACAGCACCAACTTCAGTTTTCACGCCATCGCCGACAATCTCGTAAGTTTTACTCGTTTTCTTCCATGATTTATAATTATACAGTTCACCTTACTGGCAGCCATTTATTGTATCCTCCATGTTAACAAAAATGCATAGTTATTTTATTGGTTTATATATATATTTCAAGTATTTATGTTATTAATATGTATGTCATGAAATTAATATCTTTTTTAAATGTTGGCCCCGTGATTTGATATATGATTAATTTATGTAGTGGCTTTCAGATCTGATGGTAGAGGTTAGCTATGTTGTTATTGTGTTAACATATATTAATATTAATGTGAATATTGCATGTGTTGGTCCATTTTCCAATATATTTAGATAAAGATGAAGTAGTATATATTTAATTTTTGTGTTGGCCATTTTCAAATATATTGAGATAAAGAGGAAAGGAATACAAATTTTAGGGTTGCAGGTAATGATGAGTTAAAGTAGGCTTTGATCCAGTCAGCTTTAAGCATGATCAGGTAGGCTTTATGCATGACTACAGTGAAAGAATATCCATTTAATAGAAGCAAACATATTGACTGGGACACAATCACTCCACGTTCTAGTAGAATCAGAGACATGACAGAATCAGATTGTTCTGCCCCAGAGTGTTTCTATTTAGCAAGGTTCATTGAATAATGAAAATTTTACTTCACCAATAATATACTTCTGCCTACAATATGTACTTCAGTAATAGTAGTAATTAATAAGTAACTGTACATTTATATATAGTGCCATAAATCTAGACAAAGTGTAATCACAGGTGCATGAAATACCCATTTTTAGATAAAAACATATTTTATACTAGCAACATGTATTATACAAACTGCCAAAAATTAAACTAATATATCTCAAGTAATATGTTTGCTAAGTGCACAATTCATTCAGTTCGTGTATATTGACGTTGTTTAATATAACAAAACTACATATATTATATTTACAAAAAGGACACTTTAATCTATATACTACTACACTGTATTAAAATCAGCTACAGTTTTATTTTTATAAAGAAAACAGTTTCATAAAAGTTTCCAAAGTGTAAATTTTACCAATTTATTATGACTGCATGTTGGTCTCTGCGTAGGATATTTGTTTGATTTTGATATTTCTTAAGATTTATATTATTTATTGCATTCCTTTGTTATTAAAAATATTCCACCCCCTTTATTCTGAAGATATCTTGCTGCGTGAGTATAGATGTAATTGTCATTCTTGTGCAGAAAGCCTTTGTTATTTATCTTACCATTCTGCCACTTTCCGTATTTCATCTCAGGTTTTGTAAATATAAACCAATTTCAATAAGAATTGGAGGTCGGTGGATTGTGGCAATATCTGTGACGCAGTTGTTTTTGTTGACATTTTTGTCTTTACAAAGCATGGTATTGGCTCCCAGTGTAACGTATTGTTTTTGTTGATGTTTTTGTCTTTACAAAGTCTTCACTACCCGACATTTTTGTCTTTACAAAGCCCTGTAATTGTCTCCCAGTCTGTGACGCAGTTGTTTTTGTTGACATTTTTGTCTTTACAAAGCCCTGTAGTTGTCTCCCAGTCTGTGACGCAGTTGTTTTTGTTGACATTTTTGTCTTTACAAAGCCCTGTAGTTGTCTCCCAGTCTGTGACGCAGTTGTTTTTGTTGACATTTTTGTCTTTACAAAGCCCTGTAATTGTCTCCCAGTCTGTGACGCAGTTGTTTTTGTTGACATTTTCCATGATTGATAATTTATGTTCAATCATAGTTGATTTTCCTTTCTGTTCATGTGTAAACTGTCTGGTTGTGATGGTATCTACATTCTCGTGCTCCTTGAGTCAGGTCCGTAACATTGTTCTTCTTTACCTAGTGTAGATACGATTACCACTCTAGCATGAGCATACAGTCTTTAACCATTTTCCCCATTGTCTGTTGGATATGCTAGTATTATCCTGATATGTGTTGTCTGAAAGTTGAAAAGTGATAACAACTAGTCAACATGTCTACATCTTTAACATGGGATGGTGACCATGCCTTTGGATTTTTCTGTGTTCTTGTCTTTACTTCCTTTTCTCAATCTCTTCTGACTTTGCTGTTCATTCGTCCAGTTTACATATCTGAATAGTTTTAATGCTTTGCTTATGTGCTTCACCTCTCTTTCTCTCACTCTCTCGCTCACTCTTGGTCATTTGGATGTAGTGGATAGTGACAACTAAAGTTCAGTAACTCGTCATTGTGACTGTGACTTTAAATATATTAGGAGTTTCACACGGTTCCATCCTCCTTCCGTACCATTAGTCATTGAGTGTATCCAAGAAAGACAGGGACATAACACTTCTTCATGCAGTTAACTTCATGCTGCCTCTTGTACCATTGTTGTTAAGATGATTTGTCACTTCTTGTCGACATCCCTTTTTCCCTATTTCCATCACATTTTCCACATGTTTGACGTGCCACAGCTAAACAAGTATTAAGAAGCACTCTTTAAGAGCACAGGATTTATCCTGGACACGATCCAAACTAGCAGTCTATGCCATGTTCCATAATTGTTTATTTTGGTAGAAATGCCCACCTTGTAATCTCATCTTTCAAAGTCCAGTTTTTTCTCGACGAATGATCCCAAACTAATAAAATACATGCAATTACAAACCCATAGATTAAAAATAGTTTGCTTTAAGTTTAGCAATAAATAAAAAACTACTGAATATATATATCAACAAGGAGGTATAATTTTAAAGCTCATGCTTTGTGCAAACAAAAAAGATCACATCTATAATTTTGGTGATGTCTCACATATGGGGCAGCGTGCTTGCCATGCCAAGAAAGAAATTATTTCCAGATTTCAGAACTTCTAATCACCTACGCTTGACCATTTCGAGGATATCATGCATGACGACTCTCTAATAGTTACATCATATCACAATGGTGTAATGTGGAATCTTTTTGATAAAACTGTTTCTAATTGTTTTGTATTTCAATATCAAACAATTAACATAAATTTAAGTGTCGGCAATGTTTTTGTCAAATATTTAGTACATTGTGAAATATGGTTTATCATAAACCATATTGTAGTTGGTTTAATTTCAAAATACTTTAGTCTAAGGAAACAAATGTTTGTAATGAGACATAATGGAGCTAATGCTGGCTTGCAATGGCTTCTACTTGGACTCAGCCATGTGGAATGTGTGAGTCAGTCATGTGGAATGTGTGAGTCAGTCATGTGGAATGTGTGAGTCAGTCATGCAGAACAACTCGGTTCAACACAATTCAGACCAAATGGAAATTTATAAATCTACCAATCAATGTCCATTTGGCATGTAGATTAAATTCATTCTATAGATTGACGAATTTCCTAGGCCTGTATAAATTTAATAAAGTTTTTTTCTGCCCCTGTTGTCCCTGACTGAAATACTACGAGATTTACTAGTAAAGTATAACATTTGAATCTGGTTAATTTAACACAAAAAACTTTGTACAAATGAGCCGGCATGTTGTAATGGATACTGGGCACTCTGAGGGTTAGCTTTTTGGCAAAACGAATTTGAAATGAGATGAGTGTAACAATTGAATTGAAGAGGTACCTCTACGCTATTCACACACTACATATTTGAACAAAAGTGATGGTGAAATTATTTCAGCAGGGATTTATATATATACATATATATATGACTGGAACTGTATGTGTGCATTTCTATTTTGCAGAGTGTGTCTTTTATGGCTCCAAGTGAAAGTTCTGGCTTACTCAGCACCCAGATGGAGCCACCGACATTCTGGTCGTCCTCGCCCGAAGTGCCCCTAGTGACAAGTCCCATCAGTTCAATTGGGAGTCCGCAAAACGAATTGTCACCATGCGCCTTGCAGTTCCTGTCGCCTGTACTAGATGACAGCACGAGTCATAACATTGCGAGATGTGACGCACTGTCATCGCCTGTCACCACAACGATATCGCCACCTTCTGTGCTACAGCAGTACTACCCAAGCACCAAGATGTCTACGCCATCAAGCGTGTCACCACCAGACGTCTCCGCCTACTGTTCTGCTGTTGGATCGTCGCACTCATCTCCTGACATGCTCGAGAAGCTCGAGTCGGCTCTCCAGGACGTGTGTCATCAGAGCGCAATCCCGTTTGCGCTATTGAGCAATTCTGATGCATCATCTGATGTGAATGACGTGGCGCCAGTGTCAGTTCGTGTCGGCGTTCTCCAGATGCATTTTATGATGCAAAGCACAAAGTCGAAGACACGCGTCACTGAGCTTCAACAGTTTTATTGCGTGCAGGCAGCACAGTTGGAGTCAGACCGCTATGCTGCGCTGTGTCACGCCCACATGACACCATGGCTCGTGCCAAACATCAACTCGTACTTCGACCAGCAATATCATGCGCTGATCGACCGCATCGAGAAGAGTCTCCACCTGATGGAATCGCCAGGAACTACAAAAGTCCCAAGCAGCAACAAACGCAAAGCTGAATCGCAAATCATCGACACCACGCCGATAAACCATCGCAGGCCATCGACGTCGCCAACTAGTGTTGCATTGTCCGTGGTGCACAAATCGATGCGGACTTCGCCGGTGTTGAACGCTGTCGCTGTACGAATCATGACAAACTGGTACGAACGCAACAAAGAGCACCCATATCCGAGCTACGCCACAGCAGAGGTGATCGCAAAGGCTGGAGATGTCAGTGTTGAACAAGTCAAGAAGTGGTTTGCCAATCGCAGGATGCGTGGCAGGAATACAAAAACCCTTACACAGATTGCCCAGCGTCGTCAGAAGAAATCTAAGTAGGCGCTATACCTGTCAGGTAGTAATCATGTACTCTTTATACAGGGACATTTGTGGACACATGCTGCTGTAAATATGGCTTCTTTTTTGTACATATATTTATTTATTATGAGGTAATTTTTTAAGTTGTACATATGAGAAATATAAAATATTCATGATGTAATTAACAAGTGTTGATTTTTGAAGTAGATTTTTAAAATGTGTTAGAATTACAAATCTGCACTTGAAAAAAATTATTCAGATATCTGAATAAATAAAATTAAGATTATTTCCTATGAAAGAAGTTAATGCAGGATGGAATATGGAACTTGTTATACTCAGCTGACATAGGAAACTGCTTTGAGCTGAAACCTTTGTATTTGTACAAAGCTACATGTGTATATGGTTTTAGTACCTTGTGTAATTAAAACTACTTAAAGTGGTCAACTGTGTCTGATGACTTTGTAATTTATTCGTGATGCATAGAAACCTTGATAACTTGAATAATGTTGATAACTTGAACCACGTGCCATATTTGTAACAACTCAGTGGTACATATCTGTAAATGAGGAAACAAAAATCCCTAAAAACTGCAATTGAACCCATATGACCACTTGTATCCCATACATGCTCAAAAGGATCTTGCGATGCAAACTTGATATATTGTTTGGACCTCACAAGACGTGACATCATCCTTTCGAGCCAGGGGCGCTGCTACTAATTATTTCTAGTTCCTGACATTGGCCCAAACTGGCCTACCTTTGCAGGCAATGAGAGCCTTTCTTCCATGATTCAACAAGACAGTATGTTGGGGAGTACTGAGGCTGATGGGTACTGTGGTGTAGCTGGGGTATGGGTGGTCTTTATTGTGTTCTTATCATGATTTGTACAGTGACAACATTCAACACTGGTCCACGTCGATGTTACATATAATGTTCGGAAAGTAGAAGTAGAAAATGCTCACGAGAAAGGCCAGTTATAATAACACTGCTGGCTAGTGAGAATCGTCGGACTGGTGATTTCCTGGAATTGCCCTTTGAAATTATAAGTGGTGATGACAGCAACTAAGATGAAGCGCAACTGACTGAGTCACTTTCCGTACACACACACACACACGCACACGCACACGCACACGCACATGCACGCATTGATTCTTGGATCTAGTTTAGTTCAGTATACATTATAGAACATACAACATATGTACACACACACACGCACACACACACACCGCACACACACACACGCACATGCACGCATTGATTCTTGGATCTAGTTTAGTTCAGTATACATTATAAAACATACATCATACGTACACACGCACGTACGCACGCACGCACGCACACACAGTTTGTGCCCCCAACTTTTCCTCCACCTACCTTATCATATCTACAGTCTTCCACCCTGGAAGAGATGGAATTTACATTTCCTGTTTCATTGTGTTGGACTGCATGTAGAGTGCATATCTAGACATAGTGTTACACTTGAATATATATTGTTAAAACTAGTACGTTGCATAATTTTAAAAGATAGAAACACTATCAATAAAAGTAGATAGTATCAATATATATATAATATATATGTATATAAATTCCAGTTTGAAACGGGTGCACATCTAGTAGGCAGTGTTCGTATATAAGAGTTTTGAAGGTGGGCGGAAATAAAGTCACATGAAAAATTTGTGGAAATGAAGTCAGTTTTGGCTAGGAAAATAAGTCACAGGAAATAAAGACATTTCCATTGACATTTGAGCACCAGTAAGATTTATCAGTTTTTATCAAACAATTTTTTTGTTATATTTAAATAATTTTTTTATTAAAACAAACATTGACCTGAATGTATTAATTACTTCCATTTAGATTTTAAAATACAAAGAACTAAAAATTTGAAGTTGTGTTTTTTATCCTGTTATTTTTTTCCGTGACTTTTTCCTGTGACTTTCTACATTCATTTTGAGATGCCCCCTAATGTGCATGGTGTTTGCCGGAGCAGAAAGAGTCGCCAGAGCCGGGTGCAGGGGGACATCTCACAGAAGGAGTCCATGGTGTTGGAGACGAGCCACAGCACCCACATTGGTACGGAGGCTGGGGATACAGCGGAGGATTCGGGATCACCCTCCCCTCTGTGTAAGAAGGCCTTTGTCTCCATCCAGCTCGAGAAGGTCAGTTGCCTTCTTCACCCTGGTTTGCACAAACCTTGAATACACACACAAAATATAAAAGAACTAGAGAAAGTACAGTAGCATAACATTAATGATGAAAACTAAAATGGAAGTCCCTAGTGCATTGCAGAAAGATCAACCGCGTAGTATTATTCTAAAAATCCTTACACACAGAGACAGATCTTCCTTTGCCACACCACATTGTTTGGTTAATCAACAACACGCATAGTCATAGTGATAGCCATAGCCATTTATTCAGATGCCAGTCAGGTTTACGCAAACAGCTTTTTTAAAAGAACTAAAGAACTGGAACAGTCTATCCGAAACTGTTGTGTCTGCAACCACGGTAGACACTTTTAAAACTAGACTGGGCAGACACATCTAAGGTTCCTGCAGTGCTGTTTCACGCACCCCATCTCCATGTTGGCGTAATGACCTTCGGGTTTTTGCCAATTAATATGTTTACAAAGATATAGACCCTTGATCTCATCCACATCACATTGTCTGTTCTCAACAAGTCATTTTTGTCCCCCCATCCTCTGTCGTTCTCTCCTCCTGGCCTGTTCACCCCTTCCCTAGCAACATCTCTCCTCACACCAAACCCTTAAGCCAGAAACCCATTATACAGTTATTGGAACAGGTTTTTGGAAAGTCATAGCAGGTTTTTCTTTTACAAACAGGTGTTTTTGTCTTTAAATAACAGGTTTTTTTAGTTTCCAAATACCGTGATTTTGTGTTGGATCATAACTTGTTTTATGCAAGAAACAACACAGAGACCAATGTAGATATGAAAAGGCCAAATGGATGACGTCTATTGGGGGGGGGTCCAGTGTGTAAGCCCTTTTTAGCACACTGTGATGATTTAAGTGAACGAAATGTGGACTCTACAACCCAATGCCAGGCCTGTGACTGAGCCCAATACTATTCTCCTGAACATCAGGCTGCTAGAGAGCCCACATTTCCACATATAACGCAGCATATTCCTAGAACAAATGGAAAAAACATGTACAACTGATTTAACTAACAAGTGCCTTTGCAAATTGCCACACTGAATACTTGCTGCTGACTATACTAATGGTAAAACTATGGGGGCAATATGCCATACGCGAGACCATGCACCTCGCTACAGCAAATGTGAACTACTAACTATAATAACACCAACGGTGCGTAATCATACTTGCAACCTAACTAAGATAGATACAATATGTTGATCCTAAATCGAAAGTGGAAAGAAGCATGCAGTCCTTTGCAGTAAAACCCCGTGAACACCTCCGGTGCAAACCCTATGCTCACATTCATCTATAAATTTGGGGAAAGCATTGAGACATACAACCACTTTCCACTAACGATGCACAAGCAAACTATACATTACATTTGGACGGAAAGTTGGGAGGAGGGTGGGGATGCAAATCGGCTGTGCGTGATGTGCATACCATCATTTTATTTTTCCAATAAGAAGATCAAAACAGTATTTGCATTGCCATAAGATGTGTATTATGAACTATTATTTTTGTCGCGAGCCATGCAAGTAATCGTAGGTGAATATATATATATACATTAAGATAGATTATATATCATATTAAAAGCATTACTCATATGCGATTTTACACTTCTTTTGCCACTCTCAAGTAACCACTGATGTGTGTAATGGATTTTTTTTTTTTTCGGGTAAATAAAAAACGACAACAGGTAAATTTAAAAATATCATTATCCTGGCTAAGGGCCTGTCACACTGTCTCGCCGTCTCAGTTTCAATCTTCCTCATCTCCTCCTCTCATTCTCTTTTCTCTGTCAGTCTTTTCCCACTCATCCTGTGCACATTTCTTGCCCATTCCTCACCATGTTGCTAAAATAATGGACTCATAAGGAAACTCCATCATTAAACAGAAGTGTAAAGTGCTTTTCAGAAAAAAGTTGCTGACATATCACAGAGGACACTATTTCCGCTGTATACCGGTAAAATTGTCCCAGTGGCGCCTCCTGGTATTGACAGTTTTCAGTATACAAGAACACTTAATGAGTGAAATCCGTTTTAAACAGCAAAATCAGGCTTTTGTGCGTATAAAATATATTACTGAAATGGTCCTAATTTTCTTGTTTACATTTTAAAAAAATCTTCATGAATCTAGTAATGTGACCTTACTTTCTTACCTCCCAACTTGCCTCCTTCCTACAGCCTCTCTCACTCCCATTTCCCCACCCGAACTTCCCTGTGTCTCTCCCTCTCCTGCTAACTGCACAATTAAACGTACCATACGCATCATAATAAAGTTTATAAATAAACTCTTTGATCTAGGGGTATGGTATCTGGTAAATCAAACATTCATGATGACAGATGTCACTTTACAAACTTTGCATTACTGTTTGTTTTTGTAATAAAGAATTCTGTTTGGGACCAGAATTTCAACAAAATATACGACGGAATGTCTGAATGTTCTATGTGTTCAGCGTCCATTTTTGTTGGCTTGTTAGACGTTTTGCTAGGCAACATTTCACATGATGGATAGATAAATTAGGATGGTGTGCTGCCGTTGTCACTGTCACTGTGTGAATATACATGTAGCTGAAGTCATATGACTTATAAAGTGCTATCACAAATTCTGGTTCATAAAAGTATATTTTGGCCTTCAAGATGTTAGAATAGATGCAGTATTTAACATATACTATGACTTTGTATATTTAAGGGAGGACAGGCTGCGGAATAGGTCTTTTTCACCAGTTTCTTTACAACAATCCCAAAATTTTCTGAAAATGGTGGTAAGGGTGCTGTTTCAGTAAGTCAAATAAGCTACAAGAAGAAAGGGGCAAGGTTGTTTCAACGAGATCAATACATTGGCAAGTTTGATTTATCAGATGACTGCTGTACTGATAATGCTTCCCGGAGGTCACATGCTATTAGGATTGTGATTCTGAAACCGGAACGTCATGCATGATTCTGACGGTGGAAATCTTGACGTCAGGCATTTTATTCACATATAGACAAATAAATCTTCATTTTATTTCACTGGATCTTAAATAAAATAAAATTTTGTAAAGAAATATGCACAAAACGAAAATTCGCTAAAAAATGTCAACAAATTCATTAATTGGATAGCCAGTGCCCCTTTAATGTGTTTGTTGATTTATTTATTGATTACAGACGCCGAGTCGAAACGACATGCTGAATGAATACATTGTGATGAAAGAGAGAAGTGGGATGAGAAACGGAAAACTGGTTGAAGCCAAAACGTATGTATTTTTTTTTTTTTAATATTTTAAGTTTGTTAAATAGTGAACATTTGTTTTTGAGATTGGTTATGCTCTCAGACCATGTAAAATCTTGATTTGTCACTGTCATCATTATTTAAAAAAATTAATTTTAAAATTACAGTGAAACAGTTAGCATGATATATATATATATGTGTATATATAGATACATGCATACAGTGTATGGATATATTGCAATAATAATTATTTTACATTTCTAAAAAGTGTTTATTTCGATGCAGGAATTTGATCATCAATTTCTGTGAGAAATACTTCCTGCGAATATCACAGTACTCGATGCGCAGCCAGCTGATTGCCTACTATCACAGCATCCGCATCCTTCTTGATGAGTTTCCCAATGTCAGGTGAGTTATCTTCAACCAATCACAATGCTTATTCTTTGACACCTTTCATACAAAAATCCTTTTAAATAATTCATGCTGCTGCAAATAATACAGCCCTTAGAAATATTGCAATCACATTAATCGATTAAACCAAAGGATTTTTATAACTTACTACTAATGTCCTATGTTTTTAGAGATGTTGAAAAAATTGAGCTTTTTAATGTGCTACTAATCGCAAAAATGTGGTGACAGTTAATGACATATTTTCTTTATAAAAAATTATTTTTATATTCAGGTGTAACTTTGGCAATCATGAAATATTGATCCCTGTCAGGTTTTATCTTTCTCGGAATAATCAGAGCTTGCTACTTGCAGATTTGAGTGACAGGCATGTGATTTTTGTAAATATTGAACTGTTGAATTCAAGATTTTTTGCTCCGTTCTTAAAACGTATTAGGTAGGTATGTATGCTAAGATATGTGTAGTTTATACTGCATAACAAGATATCATACTAAAAACGAATGGACAACTTCCATTTAACATTGTAGGTTTGAGCATGTTCAAACCAAAGGGGCATGGTCAATACATCCCATAAATATACTGTATACATCTATGTATAGTGATTATATTTTATCATAGTGTTATATTTCAATTGCCTCAGAACACAGGTTTATATCCAGATACATAGCGTTATACAAATAAAATTAATTATTATTATACTACTTCATTTACCTGTATGCCCTAGTCCCCATGTAGCTAGTAGAAAAGAAACAATATTCATGACTTTTTCATGTGTTTTGTAGGGACACATATTTCATGTTGGGTTCCTCACACAAGAAGAATGAACCCAAGCAGCACGCAATGTTGTCGGAATCTGATCCCAGGTATACTCATTAATACCATTTTTCTGCAGAATTGAAGCTACCGCATCATACACAATAAAAGAACATATAACAGGGAAATAATATCCTCATCATTTTTTGGTTATCAAGTTTGTTTGAACAATTTTAAATAAATAATTTATTGTTGTTACAATATAATACTGTAATAATAATAGCAATAAAGTAAATCATGTATAGAATACTTTTTAATTATTTATTTATATATTTGTTACCTTTTAGTACCACGTTTATTAACTTCTTAGTAATTGTTTTAAATACTTTTTGAGTGATACGAACATTTTAATCACATAATTATTCTATGTAACTATTTATTAATTTGACTTCTAAAACTGTATGGTACATTTTGCGGAATGGCGTAAGCAAACCACACTTGAGTCATATCAAGTCTGTCATGTGAAAATGCATTTAATAATAATAATAATAATAAAAAGTTAGCAATTATGTTAATTAGGGCTTGATAGAGCGAATGCTGTATGTGTAGTTTGCTGTTTGTTCCCGGCAGACAGTTGAAGAAGCGTATGCGCCATGTGATGTCTGCGTTCGGTGAGCGGGTGCAGAACATCTGGTTCATCCCGCACTACCTGGACGTGTTGTTCATCTACAAGAACCTCGATGACAAGAACTGCAGCCAGGCCCTCTCCCACCACCTCGCCATCGTGTCAGCCCTCCACGACATCCTACAGTACCTGTGCGCACATGCACGCCTCGGCACCGCGACCGCACGCATGGGCTCACGCAACAACGCCGCGACCAACACGACAGTGCCGGCCGACTGGGGCGGCATGGAGGGCATAGGTAGGTCAAGGTCGCACCGCTCCAAGGTCGATGTTGTAGTTCCGGGTCTTCTTTCATTGCCCCAATATATATATATATATATAACTATGTTGCCTGTTGTACATATTGTGCTGGACTTAACATTATGTAACAATAAAGATTCTTATTATCATATGTGAAGTGGTTCGTCAGATTCAATAGTTCAGATCATTCTTCTTTTTAGATACCTCGGCCAATTGACAGTTTTTGAAACAATGAAATATTATGACAAAAAAAGGTAATTTAACTGTGAAATATTTAACAAAGAAGAAGGATTTGTACGTAAATGTGACATCTATGACTTATGTCTTTGATGTTGTTTTGGAACAACGTCCGACTTGCGTGATTGTCTGTTTGTAGGGTCGGAGCTGAGAGAGATACAGAAACAGATCGATAACCTAAAGGAGCAGAACATCCCCAGTGCAGTCGGCAGGTTCTTGTCCCTTCGACGTGACGTCATGTTCTTAGAGTTTGACGCGGCTGTGCGTCACTGTATGCGGGAAACATTCCTCGCAACCAACAATGTCCCCGCCTACAAGGTGGGTGGTCTCACAGTGACACGGTGTGACACGGTGACAGTGTATTAGGGTGACACGGTGGACAGGTGACAGTGTCTTAGGGTGACACAGTGGACAGGTGATAAGGTGACAGTCTCTTAAGGTGATATGGTGGACAGGTGACAAGGTGACAGTGTATTAGGGTGACATGATTGACAGGTGACAAGGTGACAGTGTCTTAAGGTGGCACGGTGGACAAGTGACAAGGTGACAATGTCTTAGGGTGACATGGTGGACAGGTGACAAGGTGACAGTGTCTTAGGGTAACATGGTGGACAGGTGACACGGTGACAGTGTCTTAGGATGATATGGTGGACAGGTGACAAGGTGACAGTGTATTAAGATGGCATGATTGACAGGTGACATGGTGGCAGTGTCTTAAGGTGGCACGGTGGACAAGTGACATGGTGACAATGTCTAGGGTGACATGGTGGACAGGTGACAGTGTCTTAGGGTGACATTATGGACAGGTGACAAAGTGACAGTCTTAGGGTGACACGATGAACAGGTGACAAGGTGACTGTGCCTTGGGGTGACATGGTGGACAGGTGACAAGGTAATATTGTTGTAAGGCAACACGGATGACAGGTGCTATGGTGACAGTGTCTTAGGGTGACATGGTGGACAAGTGACAAGATGACAGTGCCTAAGGGTGACATTGTGGACAGGTGTTGAAGTGACAGTGTCTTAGGGTGACATGGTGGACAGGTGACAAGGTGACAGTGTCTTAGGATGACATGGTGGACAGGTGACAAGGTGACAAAGTCTTAGGGTGACATTGTGGATAGGTGACAAGGTGACAGTGTCTTAGGCTGACACAGTGGACAGGTAACATGATAACAAGGTGACAGTGTATTAAGGTGACATGGTAGATAGATGGCATACTATCAAGATGACTTTGTCTTTAGATGACACGTAATAAACAGCAGTGTCATGTCAGCGTGTCTTTGACCTTTCAGGCTCTCACTGAGTGCATGCACTTTGCCCTCCATGACCTCAGTAACTCGCTGAACC
This sequence comes from Paraescarpia echinospica, assembly GCA_020002185.1. NCBI lineage: Eukaryota > Metazoa > Annelida > Polychaeta > Sabellida > Siboglinidae > Paraescarpia > Paraescarpia echinospica. Next base: position 51,515,365 of record CM034531.1, read on the forward strand.
CTTCCGTTGAGTCCATTGAACTGAATGTTCCGGAGCCGCTGGAGGCGAAAGATCTCGTGGCCGTTCTGTATTACCCATGGAGGTCGTTCATCAACAGGTAAGGCTCCGAATGGTGGCGCCACATGTCTGATGAATATTGACCAATCATCAGCTCTTGTGAGTTGATTTCCTGTTAATTTAACCATGATCTATAAGGTTTATTATCGAGGTAATTGCAGAGTTTGAAATAATGTGCTAATTTGTGCAGTATCCTGTTATATGAACTTCACTTGGGGCTGTAGATCTGTACATGTGCTCTGTCAGTCAGAATGCAATTCTAGCAGTTTACTCAAACAAGTCTTGGTTGTCTCATTGGCATCAGTCAAATGACATTACCTTCACAGACTAGCTTTCATCCACCCATGCAGTGCAGCAAGCCAAGGGCAACTGTTATCTCCATTACAATATTTTATTTTAAAGGGAATAAAAATATCTATGGCTTGAATTCATATTATATTACATCCTGCTACCTATTTCCATGTCCACCAAGCAAAAAAAAAAAAATTCAATGAATTAGAAATTCCACATTTTATGCTGTGCATCCGGACATTTTCGAAAATGCATATTTTTGGCGCGCTTTTCGGGATGCCGAGATGTGACGTCACATATGACCCATATTCGCATCAGGCCGACCCTTTTCATGCATTCAGAGCGTGTTTACAAGGATAGCTTTCGGGTCAAAACGAGCGTCAAAATAAGTTATTGTGCGATATTCTGATGTAATACAAACACTAGTCATCATAGAGAACAAGCAGTTATCTTACGGTTCCACATGAATCCAATTTTATTCAAAACAATGAATGCGAATGGGCCTACAAATACAAGTCGACTAGGTTTCGCTGAGCTTGGGCTCGTTTTTAGAATAATTATGCAACCAACAGGAGATAATCTACACCAATAAACATACATAACAAACATATATCGTATCCAGTTACAGAAAGTAAAGTGTATAATATCACTAGAATATCGATGTATGAAGGAGGAGTTGTACAATTTATCGTAACAACTTAAGTCACTCATTGAATTTCTGTTGGTCCTGCTAGCTCAGTTGGTAAACGCGTTGGTTCTTTGGCATTTATTTTGCAATAGGGCGACGGCGGTTCAATCCTGACACAAAACCATTGATTTTCTTTACACTTTTTTGTTTATGTTTTCACGAAGTAATGCAAACCAAATCATTTTTATACTATGATGCACTGTTTGTAAATATTTTTTAAATTTTTGTTGTAATTATTTATTCGACACAAAAATGAAAATATGGGAATTATATAACAATGTTTGTAAATTTTATTTATCCAAACAAATATAATGTAATGGATATATAATTTATTAATTGTATATATATATATATTGTACGGTAATATATTGTAATTATACATGTGAAAACAAATGGTGATCTGTCTGGATAAATAAAATTTAGAAATATCGTTATATGTAATTACCATATTTTCATTTTTGTGGCGGATAAATAATTACTACAAAAATTAATACAAACAGTGCATCATACTATACAAAATGATTTGGTTTATATTACTTCGTGAAAGCATTAACCAAAAAAAGTGTAAAGAAAATCAATGGTTTGGTATCGGGATTGAACCGGCGTCGCTCGATTGCAAAGTAAATGCCAAGGAACCAACGCGTTTACCAACTGAGCTAGCAACACCGACAGTAATTCAATGACTGATTTAAGTTGTTATGATAAATTGTTCAACTCCTCCTTCATACATCGATATTCTAGTGATATTATGAGATTAAACACGTTACTTTCTGTAGATGGATACGATTTATGTTTGCTATGTATGTATATTGGTGTAGATTATCTCCTGTTGGTTGCATTCGATATAATTATTCTGAAAACAAGCCCAACCTCGGCGATACCTAGACCTCTTCGACTTGTAGGCTCATTCGCATTCATTGTTTTGAATAAAATTGGATTCATGTGGAACCGTAAAATAACTGCCTGTTCCTCTATGATGACTAGTGTTTGTATTACATCGTTTGTATTACGCTCGTTTCAACCCAAAAACTATCCCTGTAACGATACCACGTGATTGCCTAGCTCATTACATTTTATTTTTCACAGGAATCGCTACACAGACGGGTTTAAAATCGGATTTATGCTACAAATGTATTTTTTTTAAATGTTCTCGAATGTTACATACAATGTTAAACTTTGTGTCCACATGGGAAATGGATTTTAGCTAATGCCTTGTTTTTATTTCCCTTAAACTTGTTCCTGCTAAACAGTTAATTTCGCCAGTTACGTCATTGCTTGACATGGATAATAATTTAAATAATAAAATGTAATGCCACTGTGGCACCCAAGGAGAATGTCTCAACATTCATTTTGTTTACTGAAAAGTAAATACCTTTAAATAACTTCTTTCATGTCTTTAACCACTTCGCCTACTGGTAGATCAGAGGCCAGTGGTTCAAGGAGGTGAGTGAACATAGAAAGAGGTGAGCACACCTTGGCGCCTTGGGGGAGATGCACTTAGAGTGATCCAAAGTCAGCGTAATATGTAGATGAAACAATGTTCACATAATAGTGTAGTTCATGAAAACCTGTTTGGGGTTTTAGGATAGGTATTGTTTCCACCATAAAACACAAGTTTACGGTAACGTTTTCTTACTTTGTACTTTGACTTGACGTCTTTCAGAGACGGAGTCTTCCCTGTACATTTGTGGAATTGGCAGCACATCGAGTACAACATGCAACTGTGCTTGTCAGGACTGAGAGATGTCGACAGGTATATTAAGACAACATTTATAACGGCACTGTATGGTGGTAAATTCTTTATAAAAGTTTCAACGTGAGAATGCTTTCTTTTACAGATTCTTGAAAAGCATAGCATATAAAAACACGTAAGTGAATAACTCGAAATAACTATTGTTGCATTTTCATAAATACATCACCAATTGGTAGATCAGCGGTCAATGATTCTAGGTACCGAATGAACAAAGATAAAGGCAATTGGTCCTTGGTGTCTTGGAGGAAATGCACTTACAATAATCCAAAGTTAGCATCTCAGTGTGACCTGCGACAGTATTAAGTGGTACAGGCCTATTCTGCACACCATCCAAAAATAGCTGTCTAGGTCATGTCCCATTAATTTTGGGATTTGGGCAGAAATGCATACCTTATAATATAATCTTTCATTGTCCAGTTTATTTTCCTCGACAAATAATCCAAACTTAATCAAATGCATGCTATTACAAACACACATATTAATAAACAATAGGTGATAGGAGTGAAAATTACCTTGTTTCTCAAGACATCGCTTTTTAAATTGTGCTTCAATCTTAGCAATTAATAAAAAAGCTACTGAAGATATTTCCAACAAGTTAAGTATAATTGTTAAGCTCATGAACTGCGGAATCCAAAAAGGTGCAAAACTCTGTTTTACAATTTGGTATCTTAATAACAAACACATGCCGTATTTGTTCTATTGGGTGTACAGTATGCATACTTAATATTTGAGACGTGAAAATATGTCACATGTTATGGAAAATATTGCATACAAGGGGAACACCAATTTTTTTTGCACCTGGGGTTTCTGGGTAAAACCGTCACGGCAGACGATTTATGCAAGCGATTTATGCATCCATATAATATGAACAAAAGGATACCAGAACATGGTAAAGTCTGATAATTTAGGTGTACCTTTCAATATTTTGTCATCACTTGAATTTAGTGTGACATTAATAAAAATGAAATTAAAATGATGGATTCAACAGTCGAAGCTGTCTTTGGAAATCATCGTCATGGTATCAGGCGCTGCTAAAAAGTGGGTGTACGTTTTATGAAAGATTTTGTTCATGGCTCCAAGATTCCATCACACGGCAAGAAACAAACTCACTAAGCCTCGTGATATGACATTATGTATTGGGTGTGGTGCAGCGCTTGGCAGTAGCTCCCACGTCAGCTGTCTTATTCTTACAAGTTTGACGTATTTTAATTCACGGAACGTTTTAATATTTCTCAGGTGCGTGTATAAAGGTACAGACATTACTTCGGACGTTTACATTTTACTTGAAAATGATTACTGGTGCCGGACTGTTATGGTTTTTAATCGACATTCATCTACGCTTGCTTTGGGAACCGATTGCAAACTTGTCAAGCAGAACGCTGTAGTCTATTCCTGGATATTAAACATCGGACCACGAACAACTTTTGTGCAAACGCTGATGATACGCAGTGACGCATGACGCACTTCAGCATGCGTATGTGTCATCAATGGCATCCGTGGTGCAGTATTCCAGGACACACTTGTTGTCAACTGATGCCAATGCAACCAGGTCTACCATATCTCAGGTGACCTGCTGTGTGAATCTTCTCCTTCACCAACTGTACATCTTCAAGCATTCGTCTACGAAATGTAAACAATATGGCAGCCATAAAGTCGCAAAACAGATCGGAACTATAATTCACTACACAAGAGTACTGACGTTGCCACAACCAAGCCGATACTTACCAAATTTAATAACTTCACCGCTGTATAAACAGGTCACCATATAACGCGATCAAGGCGTACGAGTATGTTATGTTAACGCACAATCGTGTTGGAACAAAACACTCGCCATTGTGGATCATATACTTAAAAACCATCTCGATATGGTGGCGATATGCGAAATGTGGTTGAAGCCTTCGAGTGACGTCGGTGTAATTACAGACATTGTACCAAATGGATATTCCATCAAGACACGCCGGGCCCTACCGGCAAAGGGGGCGGTGTCGCTATTATCCATAAATCTGAAATCGTCTTACACAAACAGGATACCGAGCGTTTCGATCATTTGAACACATCGAGTGCCGGCTGAAAACACCTACATTGTCCATGAGAATCGTTGTCATTTACCGCCCGCCACCATCAGCGAAAAATGGCTTGTCAACTACTGTGTTTTTTTAAGAATGGGACCTTTTCATCGACCAGCATGCCATAAAACGTGGACCTCTGATTATCATGGGAGATTTGAACTTTTATATTGACAACGCTGCAAATGTTGATGCATGTGACAGGAATGGTGTATCATATTCACAGGCCAACCCACAGGACAAGACACACATTGGATGTACTCATGACCCGCAGCATGGACGAACACCTTGTTCGAAATGTTACAGTTACGGACATGGGCCTTTCTGACCACTTTGCGGTGGGTTTCAACATGGACATTGTTCAACGTCGCACTGGTTTGATGATAATCAAATATCACAAGTTACGCACTATTGATGCTTTTTGACAAGACATTCCACTGTTCCGCTCGGATGATCTTGACTAGCTGAACATGGAAGAACTAGTTGATCAGTACAATCATATGCTGGTCATCTTAGGTGATTCACGCATGCCTATGCAAGAAAAGCATGTCCGATTATGGCAAAATACAGCATGGTATACCGACGACCTACGGGCTGAGAAATTAGAGAAATGGCAGAGAGAAAGATCCTGGAGAAAATCTAAACTAGAAGTGCATAGACATCTGTACGCTGATCAGTGCAAGAGAGTGAATGCACTACTTACCCAAACAAAATCTGCCTACTATTCCAGCATAATCCGTGACACAGGCAAGAATCAGCAACGACTTGTCCTAATTGTAAACTGTCTGCTGCATTGCAAAGTGGGAACTGTGCTCCCTACCCACATGTCATATGCTGAAATGGCGAGTGTCTTTTCAGACTATTTTTCTGAAAAGATCAGCAACATTTGTCATGAGTTCTCTGTCAGCTCTGATAGAGCAAATGGTGACAAAAATGTGGATACTGACAACTGCTGCACACCGGCGCTGTCTTCCTTCTCCCAACCAATGCCAGGCGAAATCAAGAATATCATCATGGATGCACCGCCTAAATTGTGCGACCTAGACCCAGCTCCTACCTGGCTAGTGAGAGAATCGATTGATGAATGTCTGCCCATTTTGTTGCACATAGTTGTGGCATCCCTGCAGTCGTCCTTTGTTCCAGATAAATATAAGACTGGCTGCATCTCGCCACTAATCAAGAAGGCTAGACTAAATCCAGAATCATTGCAGAACTATCGACCTGTATCGAATCTGGCATTTCTTTGTAAAGTAATCGAGTGCATTGTAACAAAACAGCTGAATGTCCACATGCAAGAGAACAACTTGCACGACCAGTTTCAATCGGCATATTGACAAGATCACTCAACTGAAAAGGCTCTGCTTAAAGTACACAATGACATTCTGTCTGCAGTAGACCGTGGCTGTGTGGTTGTGTTGATTATGCTTGACTTGACCACCACTTTTGAAACCATTGACCACTGCATTCAATTGAACAAATTCACTCACAGATTTGGTGTCACAGGCGCTGCGCTTGAGTGGTTCAGATCTTACTTGTTTGGTTGGCATCAAGTCATTCGTATTCGAAGTGTCACATCCTCCCCCATGGCTGTGCTGTTTGTTGTACCGCAAGGTTCCGTACTCGGGCCGTTGCTGTTCACTGCATATATCACACCACTTGGCAATGTCATCAAGAAATTCTGCTTGGATTATCACATATATGCCGACGACACGCAACATTATGTTTTGTTTTCTTCTGGTGGAGATGGCCAACTGAACTCAATGGATCGTCTGTACTGTTGCCTAGAAGAAATTGGTGAATGGTCTCGGATCACGGATGTCGTGGTGTTTGGCACTAAACAGAAGTTGCCACTGCTAAAGGACATTTGTATTACTATTGGTGACTTGACTGTGATTTCATCATCAAGTGCTCGCAACCTTGGCGTTGTATTTGATCCATCCCTCAACATGACTAACCACATAAGTGTCATTTGCCGAACAGCGTATATGCACCTCCACAACATCAGTCGTATCAAGCGATACCTCACAACACATGCGACTAAATCACTTGTGCATGCTTTCGTCATGTCTAGATTGGACTATGGGAACACACTACTGGCTGGACTACCACGTAACCACATTCACAAACTCCAGTGAATCCAAAACATGGCAGCCAGAATCATCACGTTCATTCCTCGCCGTGACCACATAACTCCAATTCTAAAAGAATTACACTGGCTGCTAATCAAATGCCGAATCGAGTTCAAAATACTTCTTCATGTGTTCCGATGTCTGAACGGGACGGCACCGCTGCATCTGGCCAACCTGTTTGCTTGAAGTTCCACGAACGAAGCTAGTCAGTTTCGTTGACCGGTCCTTTCCTGTGATTGGCCCTCGGCTATAGAATGCACTGCACATTGCTATCAACTTTTTGGCAGTTTTTAATGATATACATTGAAACACTTGATTGAATTTTTTATTGTACTTTGATTGTAGTGCTTTGAGCATATTATGGATATTGCGTTCTATAAATATTATTATTATCAATGCATGAAAAAGATCCGCTGTAGACGGGTCGAAATGTCGCATGTTTCGACAATTGCTCCAAAGTAAGTTTATTTCTTGCTCTCTATGGGTGTACATTTATTAGGGCATGTACGCGAAAACTGCAGATGACCGTCTTCCTGATTTCTTCCCCAGACATGTGTGCAATGGCGAAATCCTGGGAGTCTCCCTACTTATGGAGGATGTCCTCCTAAGTGAGGAGTCCCGTTTGACTCCCAACTCAATCCCTGACAGACACTTCAGTGCAGGGAAGTCACGTCCCGACAGCACCAGGAGCCGAGCCGGCATGTCATCAGCAGCATCACTCGCCGTCACATACTCAACATTCGACACAGGACACGGCAAGGACGGAGACCTGTCTAGCCCTGGTGAGTTGGTATAGACAGTGTGTTGAGTGACCAGACTTGATACAGACGGCTGATATGACCAGATGAACTGACGCAATGTTTATTTGCATTAATTCAATCGGTAGGTTGCGCCACATAAATTATGCTATATTTACCTTAAATATTCTATGTTATGCTTATATTATTCCTACACTACTTCTGTTTTTTGTATTGAGTATTCCAGTATTTCCTGTAAATTTTAGACCCAAAGTGGATGGGCCTACTGAAAATGGTTCCACCTCATTTGTCTTCAGTCACTAATAGCCAACTACTCCCCAAGCTACGGACACATTGGTTTCACAATGCAGTAAGACACATAAATGAACTTGTATGATTATCTATTTGCAGGTTGTTTTGTTCAATATGATTATGTATTTAAATGATTTCAAACTGTATTTAAGTTTGGTGCACTCTGTATAATCAAGTTTATAGTAAATATCAACAGAAATTATTTCCTACGTTAGTTACGTTTGCACCTATGATGTTTGGTTTAAAAAGTCATATTTTCTTTCAGCAGAAGACTAACATTTTGTTTAACTCCTTAGACTTTTATATTTATTTACATTGTTAGTTGTGTATGTTGTAACTAATATACATGTATGTGCACCAATTTCCCACTATAATGGACTTTCATTTACTTTCTATCAAAGTTGAACAATTTCTTTGCATTTTGCAAATGATGTTTTGTTAGATGTCAGTGCAGGATTTGGAGTTCACAGCAATTTTAACATTGGGATTCTGCACTTAATTAAGGTTGCCAATAGTGTCTAATATCTCAGACGGTGCAGCAATTACGGCTGATTATGTGTTCAACTGTTCTCTTTGTCTGCCCACAGTACCATCATTTTCTACGTCCTCCATCAAGAGGCCAGTTTCCCGCAAGCGAGAACCAATGTTGGCTTACACCCTCATGAAGGACTTCCTGTTGCTATGGAAACGTCTACAGGTGTTCACATACAACTGGGGCACACAGCGACTGGGGGTGGAGGAGATAAACACTCCTGCCCTCTACCGCGCCTTCTGGTAAGCTTCTGCAAGGAGGCTAAGTTGTGGGAAAGATGTACAATGGAACCTCAATATTAAGGTCACCATCAGGATTGAGCAAAATGACTGATTAGAGGGACTAATTTCCTATACTTTATTGCTACAAAAATAATTTTGGGACTGTCCCAGGGTGATCTGAATTGTGAGGTGGCTGTATTATGGGGGGACCATAAAGCAAGTTTCTATTGCATGTCGACGGAAGCTGCCTGAATAACCTGTTGCTTCTCTCATGGATAATATAGCACTACATTTGTTGACACACAGTTTGTTCATTAGGTGTAGATAATTTGTTTTTCATTTTTGACTAACAGCTGAACAATTGTGCTTTGAAAACATCACGTGTCTAATTCTAACTTGCAAATATTTAATGTGTTAGCAATCATCTCAGAACACTGTTGTCCGATATCAGACAAAATTACTTTCTCTGGCCTCAGCCACCATCCCCGTTGTCAGATATGGTGATATCATTGTATTAACAGTATCGGTCCAAAGCATAAAATATCAATGTCCAACGCCAGACGAAACTGCATCTGACTCCCCCTCCCCCAAACAAAAGTAATTTCGGACATCAACATTCTGAGATGATCCCTTATACACTCAATATGCATATATTGATTGATAAAAATTATGACATTCAAATTAATAATTGTCAGTGAACACTGAATGAGAAGCATAGCGTATTGAACGGTGTGAACCATGACAAAAAACAGACAAGTGCTGAAAAAGAGTGTTAAATTTATGATGTTGAAATTCATTCAATAGGTATTAAAATATATTATTTTCCTAGTGTTATTTATTTCTTGGCACAATGCGTTATGTCCCTTCTGTTACTTCCTTTCCTGTGACTTTTTCCAAGCAAAAACTTATTTTTGATCGTTACCGTTTCCTGTTTCTTTCTTTCTGACTACCCCGGTATCTACAAATCAGATATGATTGTTTCTGTGTAGCATTGAGCATCGCAAGGACATGCTGTACCCCGTGCTGCAAGCTGCGGCCCGCAAGACCGGGCAGGCAGACTTCTACACTGGCATGACCTCTGACTCTGAGCCCCTCGTCATACCCAGCGGTGTGTCAGAGATGGAGGTCAAAAGACTCCAGGTACTATCAATGATTGAATGAATCATTGTAATTTTAATTGGTCATTATGTACATTCAAATAACCAGTGACGAAAGAATTAATATGTTGTAAATTACACAAAGAGATGTTCTAGTTCTAGTTGTTTCCAGCACTCGGCAACGTTCTACTAACTAACTAGTCTGTATTATTGTGGTTACAATGTTATGGTCTTATGAGGTCTCATTCAACTAATCAGCTTTTTTCAGAACATTATCCCATTTAAAGAGCTGCATGAACTCAGACATTGTAGGGTGATTTCTCTAGCCGTCAATAGGGACGGTCTCATCAGTTTGCGAAACCCAATAAAAACATGCATTTAGTATTGGTTCAGCCCCATCTCCCCTCCACCACCAGTGCATATTGTCGGAGTTGCAATTTTTACAATAAAAAAGTGCTATTAACATCAATTTGAATTGACATGTTTCAATCACTAGATGGTGCCACTATAGCGATTTTTATTTTTTGTGGAGTGCATTGGCTCAGTGGCCAAAGCATCGGACCCTCAGTCGAGAGAACCCAAGTTCGAACCCTGTCCTGCTTTGTGGAACCTTGGGCAAGTTCATTCACGCTACGTTGCTCCAGTTCACTCAGCTGTATGAATGAGTACCTGGCTAAAGACAGTGGTGGATATTTGTGTAGGAATAGTCTTCGCGCATTAATTGCAGCGTGGCTGGATGCTTCCCAGAGAAGTCGAGATGGTGTTTGATTGAACAGATCTGACAGGGAGTAAAGTGTAAAGTGCTTTTAGCAGTCCTAACGACTGGATATTGCGCTATATAAGAACATGCCTTTACTATGTTATGCTTCACATATTTTGGGACTTCCATACTTATCCGACCGTCCATTACAGGGATAATAATAATTGTATTTTTATGTATTTTCCCGCAGTTGATTCGTCTCTTGGAGCACCAGGAGGTGGTCATGATCAACTGCGTGCGGCGTAAGTTGACCCAGGAGATGACCCTTGTCACAGCTGAACGCACACGGGAAGAGAGCGGGCTGCCAGTCGACCTGTGGAAGAAGTCGGTAAGTTTTTTGGCGAGTGTGACGATCATAAATTTTTAATCCACTTCTGTAACATTATCTTGTGTACCCATGATAACAATTTCTCTTTGGTTGATACATAGGCCCGAAACCATGATGACAGCATATTAGATTTTTGTAAACATTAAACGGTTGAATTAAAAAAATTCTTCATTAAAAACATTTGGGCAGTCAGTGTGTTAAAATATGTATAATTTATACATGATTTTAGAATAAAACAACTAATGGAAAACCTCCTTGTATTAGTTTTAGATTTTTTTTTACGAAAGGTAGCTATACTTTCAGATGATTTTAACATGATTGGTAGTTGATTGTAGACTTTGGGTGCAGCTACAGAGAAAGCATGTTTGCCAATGTTAAGCTTAGTTTTACGAACAAAAAGTTGTTGTGAAACAGATGATCTCAGGTTACCGGGGATTTCTGGAAAACTTAGGAGACTAACCAGATAGGATGGCTGTTGTGTAGAAAGGGCACGGTATATGATAATGGCCAACTTTAACACTGACGACCCATTTGCAGGTGTTCAAGGAGACGTTTGCAATACTGAAGCCTCACATTGCGGAGGACTTCACCCAGCGACTGATGCGTAAGTTGGAGGACACGAGCGAGGATGTCGTGACAATCAAGAAGTCTCACCTTAACGAGTGCATCACGGTGCTCGCTGGTGACATCATGGCTCGCGAGAAGAGCAACTACGAGACGTAAGGGATCATCTCAAATAACAACATGAGAAATTAGTTTCATGGAGAGGGAGAAGCTGTTTTGCTTGATGTACATCAGTGAATTTTTCAAAAAAACATTTTATTTTCCAGTCCCAATTTACTGACTTTGTGTTATGATCGTTGTGAATGCCCCTGTCAGTGTTATCCTCAAGGCTTAAAATTGACTACAACTATTCACAAATAGACACAGAACTGCAAGTGGATATTTTTAGACAGGTAATGGTCAAATTATATTTTTTAGTTTACGATTAATTAAAATGTGTTTGATCAAGATGCTAGAATGAATATACAGTATACTATCATATATTATTATTATTACACAAGTTTGGAGCAGTGTAACACATCTCCTCCCAGGAGTCCAAGGTCCACTCACCTCTCTCTGTCTTAATTCCCGTCCTTCAACCATTCATCTCTGACGACCAATTGTTAGCATATTTTTAAAATACAACAGTCGTTATGTAGAGTTATTCTACCTGAGAGATTTGAGTACTGAACTCTCCAGATAGTGCCACTGTAAAAGAGTTTATGATAATTGATGCCCTTAGTTTCTTGCTCCATGGGTGGGCGTAAAGTAATATAACATGATGTTACAATCAGACTTTCTACCTTTATGGTCAGTCATAAAGGTAGAATCTACAAATTTTGTTTTAAAATTCTTGTCATATTCTACAGATTCCCCTGAGACAAATCTCCACACGTTTGATTTCTGCCTAGATTAATTTAATTTTTTTAGCTAAATCCAATAATTAAAACAACGTGAGTTCACTGATGAATTAACTGTAGATTTATCCATCCATTGTAGTTGACACTTTAATGAGATTGTGTGTCACTTTCAGCTACTCTGCCTTTTATGAAGGATTACTGCGTACACACCAGCAGAAATTGTACCAGAAAGAACAGGTGAGGGGGACATCATTTCATCGTACACCACTCATCTAAAACAAAGTGTGCAGCATTGTTTTCAATGAAACTATCTATCTGTTTGTTGAAAATTGGCTCTTGATATGGCAGTTAATTTTCTAGGAACAAATACACATGTTACCTGTGAACAGAAGTGGACAAATTTAATTAAGTCGTGTTTCAAGTAAATTATTTTAAAGGGAAAATCCAACAAATTTGATTGGTTAGATGGTATTGAACTAGTTGGGGGATTTTGTATGCTTAAAATGCCCCAATTATCTTACCTCTCAATTGACCTATCCATCACATGACCTATTGCCTAGCAACAAGATTTCTCAATCCATCAAAAATGGATGCCGACCGTGTGGAGCATTCGGACATTCCATCATATATTTTATTTAAATTCTGGCCTCAGACGTTTTTTCTTTATAATGAAAACATAAATCAAATTTGGTTAAGCAAGAACTGTATACAGGAATGTTTGATCTGGCTGATGTCATGCCGCCCTAGAAATATAATGCACATATATTATGCCTAGTTTTATTAACAATGTTGGCAAGGAAAACCTTGACAGAGGTTAAGCATGTATATCATTTTGATTGCATATAAACAGCGATGAACTGGATTCACAAATTGTTCGTTCTCAAAGTACATCTAAATTAACAATACTACATTACTTATTATTATCACGGTTATCTCTGCAGTAGCGCCCCCTGTTGACACTTTCAGGAAGTGAAGCAGTTGAAAGAGCAGTTGAAGGCGGCCCTCAACAACACCGCAGTGGCGGTGCAGTGTCAGCTCGCCGACACCACTGAGGAACTCATCCTAGAGGTCACGGCCTTGAGGGCAAAGGTCAAGGAGATGGGTGAGGAGGCGGAGACCCAGGAGGAGGACATCCGCGTCCGTGTGAGAGAGGAATACGATGACCTCGTCAACAACCTCTACACTGCGGCCTTCGAACTCAAGCAGCAGTTCGATCAGTTCAGGTGAGTGAATGCATGTGAAGGTGTGAACGAAGATCATACTGTACTTTGTGCAAGACATGTCTTGTTGTGTTTTAACCTGAGTGTCATAGCCTACAATTACCCCCCAGCTATTTTCTTAATGATATCACTCCGTGCCTTCAGCTAATCACAGAATATCAGAATTATGTTACAGCCATTGAGTTGGATTAACAATTTGAATTTTATTAAGCCGCTTCTGCATTGGGGTTCCATGTGGAAGAAATATATTGAAATTACAACAACAACACCAGTTATACATCATTTAAGTTAACAGACATAATGTGGTGTTTTTTCTACATGTGACCTTTAATGTGTTGATGCTAAGCATTAATTTGTTATCCATTTATACAAATCAAGATGTCATTTATAAATAACATTCCCAAAGTTTGTGCCAGCAATAATATTTTACCCTATGTATATATATATATATTTATATATATATATAATTTATATAATACACTGTTGCTGTTATTATTATTATTAATGTGTAATTTACAAGGAAAATCATAGCCTATCCTACTTACACATTTTTCCTTGACATTTAATATACAAGACAGTTTTCATTTTTACATTTCGAACATACAAGAAATGTTTTACTCTGATATTTCGGACGTCCAACATAATATAATAATTTTAACTATGTTCAAAAAATCATTCTTTGACATTTCTAAGGCATACCTGACATTTAGAAATGAATTACTTATTTGTTAGAAATTGCATTCCCACCCTAAATCTTCAGCATTTCTTTGCTATAACGATGACTCGCATGCCCCTGGTTATTATTTTGCCTAGTGGTTCTTGTTTGGTGCGCCTCTCAGCTAAGGTCACTGAGGATTATTATTTCATATATTATATGGTAGACGTAAAATGGTTGAAACTGAATAAGCCAATGGATTCCATGTCCACTTGTCACCTGGAGTTGTTCAGTCATACTGGACCTTGGTAAAAACATACGAGAAATTTACTTTCACATGATTAAGATCCAAGAAAATGTTACTTTGACACGCAGGCATTTGATGATTGTAGGGATGACTTGCATCTCAATGTTGTGACACTGATCAACGAGTCGAAGTGGGAAGCTCTGGAAGAGATAGGAAAGATGAAGCTTCAACAAGGAGAACAAGGGACATCACACGCCCCTGATGGTGAATAACACTCTTTTACACCCTCACAATCGATCAGATTTAAAGGCAAATTTAAGGGTGGTTTAGAGTCAAATTGTCAGAGAGTTCTCAAAGATGCAGTGACGTTTTATATTATTTGCCATCTCGAGGATGCTTTTAAAAAGATTGGAGGACCAGAGGACCAGAAGTAACATTAAAGAAGAAAAAGTCAGGAAGTATTAATTCTCACAAAGGACAATAAATCAATGGAACGAGTTGTCTGCTGATTATATAACAGTATGCAGATGTTTAAAAACAAAACTGACAAATATCTCATAATGACAGTTTACACATGGATTTAACAAGATTTAACAAGATTGCTACCCAGAGAATTAACTCTAGATGGCAGGTGGACAAGGAAGCCTTTTGGGTTATCGAGAGTCTAACTTTTTATATATGTGTACCCAGCCTTTCAGAGGTATGTGTCAATTTTACTTTAAACATATTCATGCTACTAGCACCCACACAATCAGGAGATAATCTGTTCCATTCAGTTACAGTCCTTTGTGAGAATGAGAACTTTCATCTTTCTAATCTACACTGCTCCTTTCCTAATGTGATTTCATGTCCTCTAGTCCTTCTATCTTTCTTAACCCATTAGACCCTGTGCGTCCGAAATCGTCCGGGTGTTTTCTCCCCAAAGCTCCCGAAAGCGTCCGGTAGAGATAAAGCCTCTAGCGGTGGCCCCATCTTGCGGATACTTAAGAGACTATCCTGGCTGATTCCTTGCTATCTCAGCTATGAATTGTGGGTATTTTCGACATGTGCTTGCATTGAAAAAAATGAGTTTTTCGCGATAGAAGTTCGCCACCTGTGGACCTTCAAAAATGGCGGCGCCTTGGACATCTTAGTTGTTTACTAATGACAAAGTTTGCGCTATTATTTCATTGGATGGGACATTTCGGACACTGAACTGAAGGTAAGTTGACATTACGTTCGAACTGGAACTGAATGAGCGATAAAATGGATGACTTGGGTGTTGTTTATGTTTCGTTGTCCAAGTTTGGTGACCGTCAGTTGGGTTTTCGGCATGGAGACTGCTGTTTATATATTGCTATATGAAAATTATGGCTTTTATTATAATGAATTATTAGGATACATATTCTGACACTCTGTCAATTGTTCTAATGGTTGACATTTGGTTGTTTCAGGTGTCAATATGCTAGTGATCACAATCATGTCAACACTGACATTGATGCGACACAGAAGCCATATGTAGGATGACAGCAACCAAGATAAAAGACTTATAAAGCTGTGTTTGCTATCTATATTCATACAAAGTGAACTGATTTACATTGTCTCATGTCTAAACAAGGCATGGCAAGTGTAAATACACAGTAGAATGCATTTGATGTCAATAAAATGAATGATATTCCACTCTATAGCTGTCCAGAATATAAATTTTCTATGTTTGTCACCTATAAATGACAACATATATTTAACCAATTGACATCGCAGTCACACCATTTTAAAGACAATTCAATGGATATCAAAATAAACACAACTTGCAATCATAGAAAATCAACAGTTTTGAAGATACAGCTTAATAACTGCAGGCACCAAGAAATGTTGAGATCTGTGGCAGCAGCCTGGGGAACAGTTTAATTGTCTGGGGTCTAATGGGTTACTAACTATTGTTTTGTACAGTGGTATTATTAGTTCTTTTTCCTTATATGCTATGTTTCGCTTAATTAATCCAAGGATTTGATTTCCCTTTGAAGCTGCAATTCCGCACTGCTCTGAAACCTTCATATCAGCACTAATGGTTAAGCCTAAGTCTTTTTCTTTTACAGTAGTACTTAGTATACTACCCCCCATTGTATATTGTACATCTTCATTCCCATGTCCTGTGTGGAGGTATTTACATTTCCAAAAATTTAATTGCATTTGCCACTTTTCAGACCATTTGATGAACCTGTCAAGATCAACTTGTACATGCTGTCTATCTCCATCACATTTAATCCTTCTAAACATTTTTGTGTCATCTACAAATTTCAATACCTTGCTTGTTATATCATCATCTATATCGTTGATATATATTAAGAATAATATCGGTCCCAGTACTGATCCCTGTGGTACCCCACTCAAAACTGATCAACTACTAACTGTTGTCTTCTGTCAATCAGCCATTTTCTATCCAGTTAATTATACATTTTCCTATGCCATGAGCCTTTAGTTTAAATAGTAATCTTTGATGTGGCACTTTGTCGAAAGTTTTCTGAAAATCTAAGTAGATGATATCTACTGGCGATCACTCGTCTACCCACTTAGTGATGTCTTCAAAAAATATAACACATTTGTTAAAGCATGACCTCGCTTTTAGAAACCCATGTTGAGATGGGTTTATCAAGTTATATTTAATAAAAAAATCCACCATGTGATCTTTAATTATTAGTCTTTCTAATAATTTGGAAATCACTGACATTAAACTCACTGGTCTGTAGTTCTCTGACTTGTTTCTCGAACCATTTAAAAAAAAAAAGTATAATGTTTGCTTCTTTCCATTCTAAAGGAACCACTCCCTCGTTTAATGAAAAGTTTAAAACTGTTGCAAGCGGTATACTAATTTGTTCTACAATTTCAAATAGTAGTTTGGGTAGAATCCCATCCATTCCAGGTGGATTATTATCCTTCATAGCCCTAATTTTCTTAGCTACCAATTCCGGGGTTACAATTAACTCTGCTAAATAGTCTGATTCCGCCCCCTTGTACTTAGCCTCTGGTACTGGCAGTGAACTAATATCTTCCCTGATAAACACCAAACTAAAATACTCATTCAGGTTTTCCGCCATTAAGAATCCCTCTGATATTATATTTTCAGCACTATCTTCTAAAGGACCAACCTTATCCTGAACTTTCTGTTAGCTCCGAACATATGCATAAAAAAACTTTTGCTGTCATGTTTTATATTACAAGCTAATTTTGATTTCCACATCATTTGTTTGTATTTAATTTTTCTAATGGCTTCTTTCGATCAGTGTTTCTTCCTGGACCATTTCCCTTGTTTTTTTCAAGGGAACAAATTTATCGACGATGCACTGAATTTACATAGACACAGAAAAGTCTGATAAACAAAACACTTTCTTGTCAACTCACTGTCTGGGGTTTTGCTCTGCTAGGCAATCTGGTTAAATGTGTGTGGAGCGAAGTGGTGCAGTGGCTAGAGCTTCGAACTTTCGACTGAGAGAACCCGGGTTCGAATCCTGTGCTGCGGGGTCGAATCTTGAGTAAGTTTGCTCATTCTACAGTTCACTCAGCTGTAAGAATGAGTACCTGGCAATAGAAAGTGGTGGATATTTGTGTACGAATAGTCTTTGTGCATTAATTGTAGCATGGCTGAATGCTCCCCAGGAAGTCGAGATGGTGTTCGATTGAAAAGGTCTGCCAGGAATAAAGTATGAAGTACTTTGATGAGGACTGGATATTGTGCTGTATAAAAACTTACCTTTTTTACTTTTACTTTTTACTTTAAATCGTGAGAAATATTAAGACAAATAATAAATTAAATGTTGTTTCAGAGGAAAACCAGACTCGCTTCAATCATGCCCAGCACATTCACCGGCTACAGAAGGAGAACCGCGGTCTCAATGCCATGTGTATGAAGCTCAAGGCGATGTCTTTCTGGAAGAATAACTACAACAGACGCCAACTCATGAAACTCGTAAGTTAATAATTAGGTAACTTCTGTGGCGCCTAATTCCATGGAAACCAAGCTCAGAGGCACATCAAAAAAGATTGGTTAATCTCAAAATCGATAAGGAGTACCGTAAATTTCCGTGTATAATACACATTTTTTTCCTTCACTTTTTACTCAAAAGTCTGGATGTGCGTATTATACATGGTTCTAAGGCTAAACAAAATTTTCTCTGATCGCTTTATCAATGTTTGCAGACCAGGATAACGTTGCTGAAAAACTAGTAATATTATCAAAGTCGGCGTGATGTCACAATCACGTAAACCACCGCAGCAACGCAGACGAAAGGCAAGAATCGCACTCCCGTAACCGCCTCTCTAGCCCTAAACCTCTGACCTCTATTTATAAATAGAAGTCAGTGCCCTGAACTAGCAACGAGAAATGACAAAGACGAGGTCTGACATCGCAAATAACACAAATGAGCGGGAAGCATACGAGACCGGGAAGCGCAGCCCGGGAAGCGTCCCGCTATGATTATGATTGGCATTCCTAAATCACGTGAATGATGCCCGCGTCACGGTTCGAGTGTCAACAAGTGTGTCTCCATGTTTAAAGTTGTGTATGCAAATGTTGTGAATGTAAATAAAGATGAATGCAGCGCATGTATGCGTCACAGTTGAAAGTACTAGGTTTGCATGTAGCATTTTAGAGTAGAACTTGGTGTTAATTTAAAAGTGAAATTAGAACGACACAATGTAAGTTCTAGCAAGCGCTGATTTAATCAGTTGCGCAATCGTCAAGCTACAACACAAGTTACGTAGTGCTTACACACTAGTCACTAGCCGTAGGTGACATGTTTACGATTCTGAGATGGATTCATGGGTTCAAGCAAAATATTTGAAGCGGAGAAATCGGGGATTGATGTCAAAAGTCGGGGTGCTATCATACATGGTGATAGAGAAATTCTATCAAAATTTAGCAAAAGTCAGGGTGTGTATTATACATGGGGGCGTATTATACATGGAAATTTACGGTATTCAAGTTGCTGCCATCATTGCCAACAACAATTTCCGGCTTGGTATTAAAATTAGTAGGCTGCAAAAACCTTGTGACTGTTTATGTACACTAGCAAAAATGCCCATCCTCCAGATGGCGCTACATACAGATACAAAAAAGTTTGATCAAAGTATTTATAAATTATATTTCTTATGACATAAATTTGTAACAGTTTTTCATATACGTGCTCCTTGGAAGAAACTCAGAAAATACACGTATGTCCGTCTTATATGTGGTGCAAACATTAAAACCGGTAAGAGCTCTTAACCAGTGACATGTTTAAAAAAAATGAAGTCTACTTGTTGTTCCGAATGGTCATAGATTAATCCCTGAAAGTCTAGTGTCTAACATGCAAGCAGTCTAGGAGACAAATTTTAACATACACACACTCTTGCTTGCTGAATTATTATTAGATATGTGAATCATGATTATTTCACTACAGGAACAATTAATTGTTCGATTGTCAGCCAACACATTGTTACTTGAATAACTACATGCATCAATTTAAAAAGAAACAAAATGCGTCCTACCATCTTGCAACAAATCATCTGACATTCGGACAATTAATCGCCCCAGTAAATGAGCCTTAACCGTCCTGGTTGAGCCTCAGGAAGTGTGACTTGTGTGTTCAGAGGAGCAGATTGAAGAACGTCTCTCACAAGAGCAAGAAGGAAGAGCTGGCTAAACAGCTACATACGATCGATGAGATCACCCTTCTGCAGCAACAGCAGTGTGCACTGCGTCTCATGCTGCGAATGTCTGAGCATGAACGAGAGGAGGTGAAGAAACAACTCAAGACAGAGGTGTGTGTGCTTTCTTTTGAGACAGTCACTTTTTGTGAATGGGCTGTTTACCAGAAAACCAAATCAGTTTAAGCAAATTATTAATGATATTGCCATGTCAATATATAGGCTTCTTCATAATAATTAATACATTTTGGCAGGACATTTTCCAACCTACCGACTTTGACCTTCAAAGTTATCACTATAAAAGTTATGGATTGTTTGTGCGAAATTGTTTTTGCTCTCCTCTTTATCCCCGAAGTACGGGGTTAGAGTAACGTCGCTACTGGTCCTCAATTTTTAAAACAATTGTTCTCCTTATTCTTCCGTCACTAATCTCCTCTTCCAATTCTGCAACATCGCTCTTCACACAATCGTCCTGCCTCAGTTGTGGTCTTCCTCCTTTCCTTGTATCCTCCACTCCGAGAGTGACCACTCTCTTTATGAGCTATTCTCCCATTAATTCCACCTGTCCAGCCCACTTTAATCAAGTCCTCACCAGCTTCCTCTAAAACTCTCTTTCACAGCAACCTCCTCCCTCAGCTCCTCCATTCTTTGTTAATCTACACTTCACTTCTGCAGTGTTTCACTAAGAATTGTTGTCGTTCAATAGCTACGAATGAAGGAGGAGAAACACCATGCCTATCAACAGAAGGTCCGCAGCGAACAGAAGTTGGAAGAAGCGAAGAAAGCAAACATGGACAAATTGGTAGGGCAGCACATGTGGATGTAAACTTTAAAAAGTTCTTCTTTTATTTGTGACAAAGATATATCTCCGTACCCAAATATTTGACATAAATTGTTGTACTAGAAGTTGTTACTTTCAAGTATAATTATAACACTTTATGCCAATGAAGATTTTTAACATGAAATCTTCAAATTAAATGTTGGATAAAGACAACTGACTGATTGGGATAATTGCAGTGTTTTTACAGAAATCATAAGATCTTGCCAATACTTTTGGTCGGTGAATGTTCCTCGTGTAAGGTGCCCTTAATGTGAGCGTCATCTGTACTTTAAACACAACCATCAAATGTGATATCCTACCACAAAATTCTTGAAATAGAGCCGAAATAAAGCTAACGAAATGTTGTCCACCAGATGGAGCAGCTGGAGGACAAGGACCTCAAGTTGCGGGTGTTGTCTGATGAACAGTCGAAGCAGCACAAGATGAAGGAGATGTCTAGGGAGAAGACGCACCAACAGGTGGTGACAGTGAAGCGACAACTGCAGCGAGAACGTGTGCTCAAGATGGACGCCTATCAGAGAGTCGACGAACTACAGACGCAGGTAAATGTTTCGGTCATTAAGTCTAGTTGCCAGTGTACTAAGTGTGCCAAGATGTACACACGCATACACGCATACATGCATCACATCACAAATACATGTATGCACACAACATTTATTTGTTTCTCATTCTGTTTAATCTCCAATTTTCTCTTGGATATGTCACTTAATCACAATAAACGTATTCTGTATTGTTTAATATTTCTTGTTTACAGAATGGACAACATGTCAATGAGCAGGCATGAAGTTATTTTAATGTATTCAATTCTGACAAGTTATTTGATTTAATTAAATAATTCATGTTGCTATTGTTGTAATTATTTTATCATGCATTTTCAGTTAAGTTTATTTGACTTAATTGATGTTATGTTACTATTGTTGTAATTGTGTTATTTAATTACTTAATTAATGTTAATTACCACACAGGTAAATTTAAAGCAATTGCCACATTTATAAGTATTCTTTCTTAAGATAGCAAACATTTATATTTACTTCAAGTACGTTCCAATTCTTCATCTTCCTCTGGGAAAATTTTTATTTTCTTTCATCCAGAGAAGATGTATTACGAGTATTACAGCTTTACGTATTTTGAGAGAGATTCAAAATAGTTTCTAAGTCTGTTGGACTAGATATAAGAAGGAGAGGCACATTGTACCTTAATACTAATGCTGGATCACGTTAAGCGTGGATACCATATCAGAGGGAAGTTAGGAATAAGACTAAAAGCTGACCAGTTATCTACCCAAACTGATACCTTAACTATTACGAGCATCTAAAATAATGCAGATTGGCAATACTTGAGACCAGGACAATGAATCCTTTTGTTGCTGTTTACTTCATGGATCATTTCTTTAACTCCTTTATCACTGCACAATGTTGTGTATTTATCAACATGTGGCTGAATACTTCCCTTAGAAGTTAAGCAGGTGTCCTGGGGGTAAAACATTTTGGGTGGACCTAAAGAATGGTCATATACATATGTAAATTGTTACTTAAATTTTGAAAATCTTGCGTGTATAGTGTAAGTTGTTTGTGTGTTTGTAGATCTACGACATCAATACAGGTGTCTACGGCTCCCGGCCTCATACAGCAGCTACTAGTGAGTTCACTGTGTTGTAAAACCCTCATACAGCAGCTACTAGTGAGTTCACTGTGTTGTAAAACCCTCATACAGCAGCTACTAGTGAGTTCACTGTGTTGTAAAACCCTCATACAGCAGCTACTAGTGAGTTCACTGTGTTGTAAAACCCTCATACAGCAGCTACTAGTGAGTTCACTGTGTTGTAAAACCCTCATACAGCAGCTACTAGTGAGTTCACTGTGTTGTAAAACCCTCATACAGCAGCTACTAGTGAGTTCACTGTGTTGTAAAACCCTCATACAGCAGCTACTAGTGAGTTCACTGTGTTGTAAAACCCTCATACAGCAGCTACTAGTGAGTTCACTGTGTTGTAAAACCCTCATACAGCAGCTACTAGTGAGTTCACTGTGTTGTAAAACCCTCATACAGCAGCTACTAGTGAGTTCACTGTGTTGTAAAACCGTTACAGTAATTAGAATTGTGACAAAAATTTGTTAATGGAATTGTAGTTTCTATGTTTTAATTCTTTTTCCAGGTGAACATATTTGGGATATTCCTTTTCGCAAATACCTCTCGCCATTTGGTTTCAATAGTTTACTCAGGGGGCTCCTCTGAGGTCCAAGTCTATCATGATTATGACAAATTATATTGATGATATTAATTAAATATAATATTTCAGGTTTTATTTTTGAAGCTTTGAGAAATAAAACCATTATATTTTTATTTTGGAAATTGTAAATAATTTTGACATCCTCCTTTGTGACAGTCATGTGATTGTCGCAGGTGTTCGCACAAAGTCATCGAGGAACAGTTCGGCCAAGAAGGTGATGTCCAGCCGCGGCACAAGCAGCGGCAATCTGCCCCACAACATTATGGGACAGCGCAGCCTCACTCCCGCCACGGACGTCTACACCCGCGGCCCGGTCAGCAGTGAATACCAGCGAGCTCCACGGCCAAAGACGGTACGTTGAAATGACCACCACCAACTACCTTAGGGGTCATCTCAAAACATTCTTTAATTTCCACTGACAAGATGCTAATGTCGAGGGCATTTGGGCAATTGTGTGTTTTGACAGTGGAATATGACTGGTTTGAGATGATTGCAGCTTGAAGAACGGAAATATTTTTACACAGATATCAGTAATGACGGTTTTATGAAGTGTCATAGATCAGTGTTTCAGAACATCCCTTGATAAATTTATCACAGAAACAACCCTTATGAATGACCATGTGTAGATTTGTGATAGACAACTTCAACATATCTACATATAATCAGTGTTTTAATGTCCTTTAATTACTTGACCGTAGATTTGTGGCAGCTTGGGGAAACACTCTTATTGTACCGTATAGAAATAGTACGATTTCTGAGTTTTGAATTTAATTTTTCCATTGGTAGCAGAAGCTTTATTAATCAATCTACCCTGAAGATACGTCTCATAGCAACTTCAGTATAATTGTTACAGTTAAAAACTGTGTTCATCTTCTGTGGCACATAATTTTGTAATTAAGCGAGAGATGTCGTAAACTAAACATGCATGCGTAGGTTTCTGTTGTACCTTTTATCTGTGTCTCGCAATCAGAAATGTGCCATTTGTTGTTTACTACATCAGAGTTTGATTCTGTAATTTTAAATTTCTTTTTCAAAATGTATGCATTTTATTAATGATTGTGTTTACAATGGCAGCATATTGGAACAGCATACTGGCAATTTTCGTAGGAATTTTCTTATATTTGCTGCACATAGTTCAATTATTCTATCTTCAACTTCCTTTTCAGGCCCCAATTCCCTAGCCTAGTTAACTCAGGTGATCCCAGTATTCAAGTTCTCCAGTTTGTTTATATTCTCTTGCATATTTTACAGAGAATATTGTTATTTATTTTAACTAATTTATAATTACTAATTGGTTGATTGGTTTATCTGTTACTTCCTTGATTCGTCATTTAACCAATTTCTGCATTTCTCGTTAAACAAAGTTAGATTACTGACTATTCCAAGGTTTTCTGTTGAGGTCTGACTATAATGTATTTAATGATGTGCAAGTCTGAAGAAAAACAAAGATGGCCGACAGGAGAGACACGACTTCACACCACAGCACATACCTGCATTGATCGTGCTGCTAATTTGTGATTTTCAAAATCCAGTAGAATTTGTGAGAAATTGAGTCATATAAATATCTAGTTCACTATAAATCTATGTAATGGCCAATTTAATTTACACTAGTTTTGTACAATTATGACGTACAAACACAACACAGGTGAAAATTGCTCTTATAAACACTCTCATGAGACTATTTAATGAGGTGTATTTGTGACTACAATTTTGTCATATAATTAGGACTGTTCTATCACTCAGTGGGACCTATTGAGTGAAAGGTGACCTTTCATCAAAGCTCAAGTTGAGATTGGCTCAAGTCAAAATCGCACCTCTGTGTTTTAGTGTGAAAATTCAGCATTGTTTTACTTTGTCCCAATTCTTTTGATGTGTTCTTGATGGTTTGTAAATACCAGCTGTTATAATCACAACCGCACGCATGTTTAACGGACATGTGCACACATTTTTTATTCGTAGGTGTGCGCAGAGCACGTGAGATTATCCCGAGGGTGGACTGGTCATTCTCACCCTGCCCCATTGGTATTTGCCCTTTGAACCCCTAGAGTGTGCCATGCTGTGGTTGTCGTACTACTCAACATGTCTCCCTGTTGTCAATGTTTCCATGATGTTTGTGGTCTTGTTACATGTTCACCACTTCCTGTTGGAATTACATTACAGATGTCTATTCGTTAAAATATTACGTACCATTATCCTTGCATTCAGGCACCACGTTAGGTAAAAATACTTGTCATTTTAACTTGTCACAAATGTATGTCTTATTGTGTGGCTATGTGTATTGTTACATGATCATATATATATATATAATATAATATAAATGTATATATATATATATATATATATATTTATGCAATAACCAACACAAATCTAATGTAGTTTGAGAATTGAAATTGGCCAAAGGATAACGTTTTTTATTGGAAAGTGGATTGCTTCTAATGCAGCCACTTTTGGACATAAAGATAGTAGGAATGTGATGTCTAACATGCAAACCAGATGGGAAACTGAACCCTTGAACAGCCCCATCAAAGTTTCTCAGACACACATTCCTACAACATGACGACAATATACAGACATACATCTGTCGCTATAGATGTATAAAACCACTATGAATATAAACATAAGCAAACAATACAAACATTCCACCACCAATAGACACATGCAATTACAAAAGGTGGGGGCCATTCCACCTATCCTGTATAAACTTAAGTAAAATATATACCGTTTGCAAAACAAAAAGCCTGTCAACGCATCAAAACCCAACATATTCAACAATTGGGGATATGCCCCTGTGTTCAAACCGAAATTTGGGAAAATGTTGCGACAATTTCCAACTTCTTTTTCTACCAACAGTGTACAATAGTTGTTTAACTAAACGTGCCTAGGCAGAAAGGTGGGGAGGAGGGCGGATTTAGAAGTATCAGGATATATACGACATGACCCACAGCTACCCAACGCAGAAGTGGCGGCTTAACCGCTAATCCAATTAAAAAGCTGGGGCCTAATCCTGCCATGTCGTGATTGGCTGAAGGCGTGATTAGGTGAAGGCGCTGGGTGGTTTCACTAAGCCAAATAGCTGGAAGTAATTATCGCCTCAGCCATTTAGCTCAATATATATATATTCCATAAAATCTAGTATGCACTCCGTTCATACCTTCATATATATATATTCCTAACAGCAGCATATGCACACCAAATATGCATATAGTTCTGTGTTAGGCAGACCACTGTTTTTAAGCAGACTAACGCCGGTCTGCTTAAGCTTTTGACCCCTGGTTGCATGGATAATACATTTTAGTGTAAAATATTCTAACAGTCAGTATACATATCCAGAAATATAATGATAAGTATTATTATTTGCGAAAACAAAATATTTGTTTGGGTGATTTTGATAGCAATGTTTTCAGAGGTTGTGAATCCTCTCTTGCGTAATGGGTGGTCTGCGTATACTGCCTTTAGAAATATATATATATATATATGTATTTATATTTAACTATGACCATGTGTTTACCTATTATATATATATATATATATATATTATATATATAACTATTTTATACATGTATACATATATCTAAAATATTATGTGGTCATATGTGTTGTGTATATATATATTATACATATATATTATGGTCAATTCTCACAAAATCTGGACACATTTGTCTTATTTCATTAATTGTCCCTCCATTCAAACATAATTCAAAGGATACGCACAACTAATACGCTGTACAATGTGTAATAAAGGTGGGCAAACAATATGTAAAAATGGTTGCTGAATGACTAATTTCTTAGAATTATTTTCGTCTAAATTTCCATGAGCATTAAACAGAGAAAGAAGCATGCTTTATTCCAATATTAAATATTATATGCAATATAATAGATTACATATGTATGCATGAATGATTTATGTGTAATCCCAGTCAAATTTTGTCGAGATCATCTTTTTCCGAAAAAACATGACAATGATCAGAAAATGCGATACCATGCGAAAGCCGTTGAAATGCAAATAACCCAGTCACATATATACATTAGTAACATATATTTGAAATACATATTGCATTTAGGTTAGTTGACACGTATCAAAAATAAATGCTCCCACTACAAACCTGGATGAGATACATCGACTTAACTTGCTAATTGATACCCACGAATATGATATCATGCGAAATGCAGTATGTTTTGACATGAAATAACACACTGATGTCACCTAACAATAAACCCTTAGTACAGATCGACACGTGTTAGCAAAGTCGTTATAACTGTGACGTCACTGGGATTTAAATATAAATTTAATATTCTTAGAGACATTATTCATGAAACAGTTTTGAGAAATTATTATCAGGGTTTGCTGTAGATATCGCATGATAATGAATTTGACAATGTTGCATATAACTTATTATGGAAATGGTTGTTAAATGAGTATGCTTGATTGGTGCATAACTTAGCGCAAGTCCATGTTGTGTTGCGTAGAATAATCCAAACTTAATTATGTGTTTCGTGTGGTAATGTTGGATATGTGTTTTGCGTGGTATCACTGGTTTCCCATAATATTATCCTGTGTGCATTTGTTAGCATAGTTTCAGCACTAAAGTGTAATAGTATAATGAAGATAACACAATATTATGGAAACATAGTTTTGACTAAAACAACATATCAAGTTGTTACTTCATTCTGTCTTGACATTTAACACAATAGTGAGTTTAGTTATTATGACTTTGTTGTCGGGCATATACTAAACATTAAGGTGTACTTTTCATAAAACATAATGTACTGACCTTCTCATTAATGCATGTCACCGTAAATTTTAGATTGATAGCTGCATGTGTTGTCCATGCATTCTCTTTCATGCAGTAGCTATGCGTTTCACAGGGTATCAATTATTTCATAAACAACGCATTCTTGCTTCGTATTGTTAATAACACCAATTTTCACCAACAATGTGCAATAGCATGGAAACACACGAAGACCGTGAAGCTCAACGAGGTGAGCTCTGCAATGGATTTGTTCTAACACGAATTCATTGACAACATCGTGTACCATGGTGAACACTCAAGGAAATGGATGGAAGCGAGCAATAAAAAAGGCCACGCGAAGACATGTGCCGTGCTATAAAGAGTTAGTGTAAACTGCAGTGAAGAAAGGAGTTGTATTGTGGAACAAAAACTTTCTACAACCGCTTTATTACAATGGAAACTAAGATGACGGTTGTCTGTGCATCCTCCATCTCAGTCAATGCCAGCTAGGGCATCATCAATTCATGGAACACCACCCCACTTCAACAGTCTCATGACCACTCACACGATGGTCCCAAGTTGAGGCCAGATGTACATGCTTGTCTCGATGTTACTACGCCAAATACATTCCAGCATGTGTGTCCGGGCACGACAGTAACACAGATCATAATGTTCAAGGTTCATACTGCTACTGCCCACGCAGCTTCACTGCTGACACAGCCACAACTGACAACACAGCCACACTAATGACATAGCCACCACTGATGTCACATATAGCGATAGTACTGACGATCCTGTTACATTGTACCCCTATGTTAAAGATCCTCAAATACGCAGAAAAAGTTATGTATATATACAATGACTTCATTGCTGTAAAGCATGATAACAAGTGGCACATAGAGAAGGTAAAGGACGCCATCTTTGTTAAAGACACCAGAGCGAGGCTGGTTCAAATAGGGAAAATGGGATATAATAATGGGAAATGTTATACCAAGTAACATCACAAACCTCTGTCAGCAGTGTGTACGACATTCCAGCCACGACACAAAATTATGAATGATGATGATATATTTGAACAATAAGTGTTGTTATTCTTCAGGCGCCAGTTGTGTTAAATTTATAACGTTTGTGGCAAAATGATATGGATAGCATTTTTGCAAGAAATGGATCAACGTGAATGGCGATACCAGGCGAAACACATACATTTTTGTAACTTTTGTGCCAAGACTTATTTCAAAAATGTTACTGTTGTGGTTTCATTGTTAGTACACCGTTCACTTACCATTAAAGCAAAATATTTGTTAACTAGCTATTCTATGTATGCTGGTGGGACTGTTAAGAACATGCTGTGTTAATTGTATCATGATTAAGTCAGAAACAACGTTGTAAATCAAGATATGTCATGTGTTCCTTGTCAAGCTAGATATGAAGTATGCTCAATAAAACGATGAAATTAATATAAATATGGTATTAGCTATTCGATAGGTACCCAATTATTCATTCACCATAATTGTTATTCATTCACCATATTATAATGATCCCACAAAAACATTATTTTCTATGCACAACATAAGTAAGATTATAACATTTGACATGGTGTGAGATATGATGTGAAAGGAGTGCAGACAAATATGGTCAACTTAAACGACAAGAAAACTATTAAACTGAATTTACAGTACACATGACGGTTGACGTATTCTATGTACCAGAAAGCCATACAAAAATATGTAGTGTCTAATATTATAGAGACACGAGATGTTGCAAGACGGATGGTCTATGTGTTTTGCGTGGTATCATACGAATCGGACATGTAATTTCAAACCCCTCTCTGGCAGGAATAACCATATTAAGATGTCCCATGTTTTGTCTTAAAATCTTCAATATGTCTACTTTATTATATTAAAAAAA
>CM034531.1:51546230-51578700 GCA_020002185.1 Paraescarpia echinospica
AGTTTGTTTGAATGATTGGTTCGTGCATCTCGCTAGTCAAAGTTTGATTCGTGGAAGTCGTTAGTCTTAGTTTGGTTAAGTAAAGACACAAGATAAGGTTTGCATAGTTTATTCTTGAACAACAGAAACGTATTCACATGTCACGCTCCATAACTACAAGAACCAGAGACTAGACATTGATACAGAGTCTTGCAAAGTTTAATCATGTACAAGACAAAAGAAAGTTCTTTACAGGTCACCCTCCATTACTGCCAGAACCATATGTTTCATAATGTTTCGCCACTGTTTCGAAACGGCTTCTTGCAACCAAGTATTGATATTACACAACTGTTCGACAGTCGATAAGTTTGGTGTCAAGGCCATCAAGTTGACATCGTGTCTCGCACATAGTGCATCGTGCATAGCGCGTCAATTATGTTTACTTCTTTACATACGTACATACGTGTGGATTAAGAATGATAGCATGATTAAAGGTTGAAACAATACAGTTGATCTCTAGATCCAGATCAGGGATGATATTTGTAGTTGATGATCTATCCGTCAGGGGGCTCCATTGCACGCAAACGCGCAAGAGACACGAATTTTGGCAGTACTCCTACATTTACTTCAACCCTTGTCAGACAGGTGACACCACTTGTAGTTCACGGCTTATCCGCTAGGGGAAATGTAGTTAATAAAAATTCCACCGGGTGGCGCTGTTTTAGTTAATAAAAATTCCGACAGAGACAATTTAGTTTTAAAAAACTGTCAGGTGGCGCTGTTTTAGTTCATGACCTATCCGCCAGGTGGCGCCAATTGACCTACATCAGGGTGCTTGACCTTGATCTTGACATACATCCGGGTACCTGACCTACAACCGCGTACTTGACCTTAACCTTTGACCTTGACATGCATCCGGATATCTGACATTGACCTTTGACCCTGACCTATTTCCGGGTACTTGACCGTGACCTTTGACCTTGACTTACATCCGGGTAGTTGACCTTGACCTACATACGGGTACTTGACATTGACATACATCCTGGCACTTGACCTTGACCTACATCCTGGTACGTGACCTTGACCTACATCCGGGTACTTTTGCTCTTGCTCTTGCTCCAACGGAAAAACGGACGCATACGCGCTGATTAACCTGACTAACTACTCTGGGCTTATCGAGAGTCCAATACTTTTTTATTTACGTGTATCCCGCCCTTTAAGGTATGTGTCGATTTTATTTATAAAAATATATTGACGCTACTAGCATCAACACAATAAGGAGATAATCTTTTCCATTCATTTACAGTTCTTTGTAAGAATGAGAACTTTATTGTATCTAATTTTCACTGCTCCTTTACTAATGTAACTTCATGTCCTCTGGTCCTTCTATCTTTCTTAACTGAGAAAAAATATTTGTATCAATATTTTCATAACCATTCAATACTTTAAACACTTCTATCTGATCTCGTCTCAATCTCCTGGTTTCTAGTGTTGATAAATCACATTTTTAGGCGTATTTCGTAAGTTAAAAAAATCCCTAAGTTTTGGTATAATGTTAGTTGCTCTGGTCTGTACTCTTTCTGGCATATCTATGTCCTTCCTGCGATATGGCCTCTACGCTTGAATACACTACTCTAAATGATGCCTAACTATTGTTTTGTACAGCGGTAATTGCTACTCTAACAATCGCTGTAACAACACAAAGGTGTACATGCTGTACTAATAGTATTCGTTGTAATAATGCTAATGCTAATAATATGCCTGCCAAACGTCCCGGAATTTCGGGGAGTCTCCTTGATTTTGGGTGTATTTTTCGGTCTCCCGGAATACAGGCAAATATCCCGAGCTTTCGCTTAAAATTTCCAACTGCATCACTTCCTGTCTTCGAGACAGCGAACCGGTGAATTTGCAACGAGAAGTTTCCAACACCCCTCGTCTTCCGGTGTCAAGATCCGATACAGCTGGACAGGGGAAAGAAGCGTGCTGAACTGCTGATGAATCTCCCGGAATAAAAAACAAGTTGGCAGGTAACACAATGCTATTAATAATATTAATACCAAAAAATAATATAAAATACTTTATTTCTAAGGAAAGCACTACTTTCACCTTCTGCAATCATCATTTTTAGTCCTTTGGCCGAAAGTCCAAGGGACTATTGCCATCACTCTGCATCTGTCGTCCGCCGTTAGCTGCCGTATCTCAGAAACCGTTCAGCAACTTTTTGTCTAATTTTGCATAGACATATCTTAGGGCACTACCACTGTGCACGAGAAATCTGTATTTGATTGAATCATTTTAAGGGCTCCCTAGGGCCTCCAAGGATCCAAAAACTGGTAAAAATGTAACATTTTGCCTATTTTTTCAAAAACACTGTTCAGCAACTTAAAAAAAAAATTCCGTCGATGTATCTTAGGGCGCTGCCACTATATACAAGAAATCTGTATTTGATTGAATCATTCTAAGAGCACCTAAGGGGCCCCCAAAGTGCAAAAGTTTTACATTATCTAGTGATGTGGTTTTGAGAAGGGCCCTTGAGATCACCCCGAACAGTAGATTTTTTTAATGTGCCAGATAGCCAGCAGCATGACTAAACTCTGCAGCCTAGTGCTATTGTTCCATTGAGACCTTGACTAATCTTTAATTGGCCACAGGGCCCAGGCAGAGTAGAACAGTTGACCCCTGTTAGACTGGACAGTTGCATAAAACATTTAAACTGTATCTTCAAAACTATTGATTTTCTATAATTGCAAGTTGTGTTTATTTTGATGTTCATTTAATTACTATAAAATTGTGCGACTGTGGTGTCTATTGGTTAAATATGTATTGTCTGTAGAAACCTGTAGGTGACAAAAATAGAAAATTAATATTCTGGACAAATATAGAGTGAAATATCCTACACTTTATTGATATCAAATGCATACTACTGTTCTGTTTACGCTTGCCATGCCTTGTGTAGACATGGTACTGTGCAAATCAATTGTATAAATATAGACTAATAATTACAGATTCATAATATAGTTGACACCTGAAAGAACCAAATGTCAACCATTAGAAGAGTTGACATAGTTCCGCTATACACAAGCAAGACATACGTATTTGATTGAATCATTCTAGTGTCATCAGCATATAGAAGAACATACATTTTCTACATCATCATCACTAAGGTTGTTTTAAATTTCACCAGGTGCCATGTCAAGTCCGTTATAATTGTGACTAACAGTGTTCAAAATTAGTCAGGTAAATAGCAAATAACAAAGGACACAAGTTTTCTCCTTTCCATACCTCTACATCACATGAGAAGAAGGCTGACACAGCCTGGCCCTGATTTATACATGATTTAGCATTTTTGTACATGTTCTATACAACTTTCAACACAATACCATTAATACCGCATGAAATTATCTTAGACCACAGGGAGGACCGGTCTACTAAATAAAATGCTTTCTTATAATCGGTGAAGGCACAATAAAGCCTTTTGCGTCGTGACAAATACAATTCAACCAATACCCCTATTTGAACACTGCCTGTTCTTCACCTATTACATTCGCTTTGTTTAGGTATGTGGTCAGTCTGGTGTTCTGAACAATCACTAAGGATTAATGAACACTTGTGCAGAATGTTACTCACTTGGCAGGTTTAATTGATCTATTCAGCAATGAAGACATTGCTTAGCCCTCACTCTGGACACTGTCACTCACAGTGTTGTGCATTGTCTTAGTTGGTGCATTGAGCTATTCGTGTACTACTCTACTCAGTACCCACTATTCCCGGTATCTGTGTTATGTTCGTGCAGCCCTTTCTCGGTTTGTACTGAATTTCCGCCAACTATTAGGTAGGTTGGTATTGGGCAATCAATTTGATTAACACAGGGATTGCCACTGTGCACATATGATTTATACAATAGTCAACATCTTGTGCACAGTCAGGTACATCCAGATTACAGATTGGTGGACCACACATGTTATGTACGACAAATTTTTGTACATATTTAATAATCATACTTCTTCTTCAATGTTGCTAGTAATTTACCAAAAAACCTCGATTGCTATTACATTAAATTACAGCATACCGACTGTCATATGTTTACAGTATATAAAACACAAGGGAAAAGATACCCGGTGTGCAGACTGCACACTAGCTACAGTAATTCCAGCTTGATATATACAAAAGTGGGGGGTAAAAACCCCATGTTCGCATGTGGTGGCCACCACCCCCAGCAAAGGGCTGCATATAGGCCGGATCTGATAAGTTGGCCTTGTCAACTAGCACTGACAGGAGTAATCATGGACACTGACAAATGTAAAAGTTCCTCCCAAGAAGTTTGACATTAGAAGAAACGGGGGGGGGGGGGTACGGGCTTTGTGGAAAGCTGACCTGTCATGCCTGTCCCTCTCCCAGCAAAAGGAATAGGCCGCCTCACGCCCCCCCCCTCTGCCAAGAGACGAATAAACACTTCAAGACTGCCCCACCACATATAGCATTTCGCCCTTCCGTCCTAGCGTTTGTGCTTGCCACGAGTTATAACGTCCGGGTAGCCAACCTCTCGGTCTGCAGCTCCATCGAAAGTGCGGATTCATCCCGGTCGGTATTGTATCGCCTCCGGTACGACTTGCTCTTTGGTGCCAGGACCGCGGACCCTTCAGCTGCAAGAAGTGAGATGCCTTGACCAAACTCTCAACGTTGTCGATGTTCAGCTCAATCTCACCAGTATAAATATAGTCGACGATGCTGGTCAGTATCTCCGGTTCCACTGTCAACTCGAACGTGTTAGATTTGCATACTTTGGGACCACATATGAACAGTGCTTTGAAGTAATCACGTGCGACCGCCAGAACGAAGCGATGACACTGGATGTGGACGTCACCTGATCGCAAAGTCACATCCGTAAATTTCCCCTTTTGGCGCTGTTTATGCATATTCTTCATGAAGTTGTTCTGGTATGCCTTACCAACAAACTTGTTCACCTTCCTTGCAGCAGATGCTACAAAAGATATACTAAATGTTTACAATTGTATTTCGTAATTACCACACATAAATACACGTACAAATACACACCGCCCGCCCCACCCGTCCGCCCGCAAACACATGCGCGTGCGCGTTTCGAATCGTACAGTTTGTAACTAATTTTATAGTCTGTCTAACCAAAAAAAACCCAAGTACCCACAAACGAACTAGCATGTCATAGAGAATACTAAGTAGCGTTTCTTTTCCACTACATTACACAGAAACGTGACGTGCAACAAATCGAAATGGAGGAGTTTTAAATAAAAGGAACATGGCATATATTGGCATATATTGGCAACAGTACACACCTACATTATTGCAGTGCATAGTAGAAATAGTAATGGTCATTCCAATTAAAATAAACCAACAATGGTCTCGAATCCCGCCGATGTCGACAATAGGCGTGACTATCGGAGATAGATTACTGTTTACTTTAGTTGTAATTACTATTGTGATACAATTGCGATAGCCTCATGACAATAGAGATACTATTGCGATAGTATCACTGAAGGTAAACGTACTTATGTTTCAATTTTACTTGATGCGAGTTCAGCTAAAAATTGCATGGACACAGCCATAATTGACTGGTGGTGCCATCGCTTAGAGTTGCTTTAAAGGGTCATCCATGAGTGAATCTGATTTGATTGACAATTGTTGACGTTGGGTCAGGTACCATTTGCTCATTGGTGCCAGGACCGCGGACAAGCAACCTTTGCTTGACCATTGTAGACTCGCCATGAAACACAATTGTTATATATGGTTAGTTGTGAATTATGAGATGCTGATGCTTTATGTGGACGGTTTGCTAGAGATTGATTCCACTCTAATATATTTCTGATATGAGTTTGAATGCCAGCGACCCATAGCTTTGATTTGATCCGATGAGAAGCCAGCCTTTGCTGCCCATGTCGCTGCCCCTATCCTGAATGAGTGTGATGAAATTTTCTTGCTTGCAAACTCTGTGTTATTTAGCACTTCCTTAAGGTATTTGGCAAAAGCGGTCTTCTGCACCGACAACTTACTGGCACTGCAAAAAACTTACTGGCACTGCAAAAAAGGGGACCTTGATAATTTTCCCTGAGCTTGATATATTCCACCATCCTCCGGTACGGACAAGCTGTCTTTCCCGTGGGGAAGACATTCAGGCTGAAAGGACGGCCCGCACTGTGTTTGTACGTATGGAAGACCAGGCGTAATTTGGCAGGTTTTATGCGACACTGTGTCACAGACAGATTATGCGGGCTAGCCGTTACCTCACTTATCCTAAGAAACCCGAAGAACATGAGACTGAACATAGCGCGGAGCAAGACCACTGAGTAAGATGAACACTTAGACAAAGGAACTGACTCAATGATGAGGGACAGGTCACGTGAGCTGACAGGCTGGCGTTGGTCAACATGAGGGCAGGCATGTGCTACGCCTTTTACAATTTTCACAACTAAATAGTCCTTCGTTGGGTCAGGGTAGCGACAGGCTTTGTGGCGTTCCGAGATAGCCGATAGGAAAGTCCTAATAGTACTGGGTGCTTTGCCATCATCTTTGAGATACTGAACAAAGGCAATTACTGTGTTTGGGGAAGCAGGCAGTTACCTCCATTTCCTATATAATGTTTGTACAAAGGTTACAAACCTTTTCCAGTTACTCTCGTAACGTCTGGCACTGCTTGGTGCGAAGGCCGCGTCCATGGTGCTCACTGCGCTGTGTACCAGGGAAGCCCGTGAGTGGGAATTAGTTTTGGGTGGTTGTGTAGGCTGGGTTGAACGCTGCGTGCACGTTCTACCTGTAACCGTGAGATAAGATCAGCAACAACATTGATCTTTCCTGGGATGTGCTTTGCACGGAAACATATGTTATACGACAGACATACAACAATCAATTTTTGGAGCAAACACATCAGCTGTGTGTCCTTGGCAGTTTGCCTGTTAATCACTTCCATCACTGCTGTCTTGTCTGAAAGGAACAGGACCCGTTGATTAGACCACTCTGGCCCCCAGCTCCTGACGGCCAGTAAGATTGGCAGGAGTTCTTTCACAGCAATGTGCATGGAGCTCCAGGATGGTGGAAACTGCCCCTGTAACCACTGATTCCCCACTACCGCTCCATATGCAAAGCCGCTTGCATCCGTTGTGAGCTGCAATACATCTGATGATATCCATCTGTTTGGTAGAAAAGATAAAGTGCCATTAAAGGTGTGCAGAAATTCAAACCAAGCCGATATGTCCTTACGTGCCTCAACAGTTAGACGGATGCGATGGTTGGCTCTTGTCTTTTCCCTGGTTAGGTCGACTATTAGTATGACATTCATGGAGTGTTTTTCCGAAAAAAACTAAATCGTCGAGTATGTGACTCATATTGCTGACATGAAATTTATTCTGACAAATCCATTGCAATGAATCAGACAGGAGCTCGAACGTTTGACATGAATTACTGCACCCCATGGGAAGACACATGTCAAAATACCTTTGTCCCAGAAACTTGAAGCCAAGCAACCTGTAATCAAGGGGGAAACGAGTATTATCCGAAATGCATCTTGCAGGTCAGCCTTTGCGATATAGGCTCCTTTACCCAACGACAGAAGCTGTTCAATACAATGATCTAACATTTGGAAAGTGACCGCTGTGAATTCGGGATATATGTGTGAGTTAACAGAGTTGGACTTTGGGAAACTAAGTTCATGTATAAGCTGAAATTCGCCCTGCGCTTTCTTAGGAATTAAACCTAAAGGAGAGTATACCATGTTTGGGAAAGGGTCACGTGTAAATGGTCCCGCAATTCTATGTTTATCCTTCTCTTTCTTCAATTTCTGCTGCACTATATCAAGGTTATCCCTGACAGACCTGTGATTCTCATAATCATCTGTTGGGATACTGAAAGGAATGTGTAAACCCTCGGTAAAACCTGAAACTAAACTGTCAGTTAATTTCTTGTCATACCCCTGCAACAGTAAAGACAAAACCTTAGGTTTTACCGGCGTCGGTAACACATGCTTCGCTGTTTTTGTCGATGGTGCCTGGATTTCTGCATTGCTGTCTGTTCCTGTGAATGATTCAAGCTGTTTTAGGAATGTTAGTGTAGTGGGTCTTGTCCGTGCCCTGCAGACCACCCGGCTGTGTCCTTCTTTTCTGCAGAAAGAGCATGCATGCGAGTACTGACATTCACGCTTTTTGCACTGTCCTCTGTTGAAGTAGTGGCAGAAACGGGTGGGGCGGGCGCGGTCGTTTCTGGTACCATAGTCACGAAAGGGATGGGATGTTAATGTTGAGTTTTCTTTAGCCTTACAGCTAGCCTTAACACTGGAGTAGATGGGATAGCTGAAAACATTCCAGGGGCACCCGTCTTCTTCCTCCTGACACGGAAACGGTAGTCATACTCAAGCCACACCCTGGGACCCTTCCGGGCATGCATAATCAGGATGTGATCCATATATGTCATCAACTGGATACCATCCTCTGGGAAATGCTCTGATCTAATGGCTGTATATGTCACAAACAAATGCAGCCATTCCCCTATCTGATCTACGGGATTGACCGTTCGTTTTCTGTCTACGGTGGGAGCAGAGGGGTCCTGCTGGGGGTCAATATCGTAGTCCGTACGCAGAATGAGCAGCGGGAAGTATTCGTTAGTGAGGATACGCTGTCTGAGCCTATCTGTCACCTCATCCCCTAGCTTTGCCCAACCCATATCGAAAGCGGTAGTACCTGATTGATGTGCTGACCGCTTCGTTTTGGAGTGGATTCTCGCCTCTGTGTTCGGTTGGGTTTTCGTGGTCAGTGTAGTCGGAATCAGAGTCAGATGAGTTGATGGCTGGTTCGGGGGATGGTGTGCGTTTTCGTTTTCTGTGATGACGGTCGTGATGGGTAGTTGCAGTTGATGTTCCTGCTATCGCTTGCCGATGCTCATTTGGCGATCTAGCACTTTCAGCCTGCTCCCGGCTGAGTTTAAAAATTTTTTTTAATCAATTTTCGCCATCAATGCGGCCATCATTACTTCCATTTTTTGGTCGTCGCAGGGTGGAGGTACCTGGCATTCATCAGGAACCTCTGCACACTCTTCTCCCCTTTTTGGGTCTCCCTGCTGTCGACTGTTTCGACATGACCTGGAAGTATTTTAAAAGCCACAGCTATCTGGTAGCATGTACAATATACATATCTACACCTGTAGAGAATCATTGTTCATTCAAACGCTCAATTTCGTTTGTGTTTTCAGTATTTTCTTTTTTGTTTCTTTGAGTAAATTCATGCTCACATTGTGGACAGATATTTGGAAGCATAAGCGTGTTACTGTAGTGTTAAAAAGCTCAGCCGTCTTTTGAAAGTCAGGCGTCCTCGCTCTGAAACTACCAGATCCCCTTGGAAGTACCGGGCAAAACAACACCTTCTGCATCGAAAAACCTCCCTCGCTACCTTGACCGCTAGCCTAACTAGGTCAGTCGCTAGGTTCACTGCACCGCTTCCCGCCGATCTAGGTCATTTGTGCCGACCTCTAAAACCAACAATTGGGGGCGATGCTCCGCTATTTGTTCAAACAACAACCTTACTTTGGTGCGCGCCGGGTCGAATTCGAAATTTTTCCTGTACGTCCTGAGCATAAATGTTTCAAGCCGTGCCACATAAGAATGACCCGCGAACCAAACGGCTTGTGCCATATCGGTACTCACCGAGTATCAGGCGATCGGCGATCTCCTAAGTTGTGTAGTCTTTCGCAGCAGCACGTGACTTTAATCGTAGGCGATTCAAAATTTCGGAGTAAAATCAGAAGTTGTCCCGATGGCGAGGCGAATCGAAGTAACGAGAAACACTGTATCGTCTCCTGCCCACAATTTTTCCCCGCGCCCGCTGCTGGCCAATAGCGTAACTGACACGGGCTGAATTGGTGTTTCGGGCCAGCATTTTAAGCGTTGAGGCGATTCAAAGAGATGTGCACACTAGGAGGGGGAACAGGTTGTATAATCACCTAGCTTAACCGCTAGGTGCTCGCTTTGTTGTTACACAAAAATAATTTTCATCCTGAAGGCCAAAAATTCATGTATAATTTTTTAAGAATCTCTGCATTGGTTGTTCTTGTTATCCATGGCACTCTTAGGACTTTTCTGTACAATTTCATCTCAAACGCTTGTATTCTTCTCATGTCTTCTTTGTTCAGTGTCCACGTTTCGCTCCTGCTGTTGGGAAAACGCAAGTTTTTAAAATTCTTATCTTTGTTGGTATGTTTTGTTCTTTCCATACATTTTTCAGATTATTTAGTTTCTGCATTGCTATGGCTATTCTTCTTCTTGATCTCTGATTATGTCTTGCCGTCTCCTTGTAGTCTTGCTCCAAGGTATTCGTAGTTATTCACATTTTCAACTTGCTCCCCGTTTATTGCAATTTATGTATTGTCAATGCATTTGTCAGTGTCCATGATCTTTGTTTTCTTCACATTAAGTAACAAGCCCCTTTCTCACTGTGTTCTTTTACACACATGATTAGGTTTGTTAGGCCGATTGTTGTAATGGACAGGAGTGCGGTATCGTCTGCGTATCGTAGGTCTCTGATTCTATGTCCATGAATATTCACTTAATCGGATCTTGTACTTCTGTCATCTAATTCTACACCTCTCATTATGTCTTCTGTGCAGAGATTGAATAGGTACGGTGATACAATACACCCTTGTCTTACTCCTTTTCCCACTGTAAAAGTTTCTGTAGTTGTTTTTTCTTGCCTGACTACTGCTTGTTGGTTGCTATAAAGTGATTTCAAGAGGGCGATTATCTTTGGGTGGAAGTTCATGTCGCTGAGCGTTTTCCACATCATTTGATGATTCACGCAGTCGAAAGCTTTGGAATAGTCGATGAAGCATATTCTTAGATCATTATTTATATCTCTGAATTTCTGAATCAGCATTCTCAGATTGAATATGTGGTCCCTTGTGCCTCTGTTTTTTCTGAAGCCTGCCTGTGTACTGCTCACTTCCATTTCCATTTTATCTTGCATTCTTTTCATTATGATTTTCAGCAATATTTTGCTTGCTTGGCTAATGAGTGATATGGTTCTGTAGTTGGAGCATAGTTGTAGGTCTCCATTCTTTGGTAATGGGGTGTATATTGATTTCTTCCAGTCGTCTGGCCATTTTCCACTCTTCCATATGTTCTTACACAGTGCATGGTATATGTATATTCCTTCTTCTTACGCTGCTTTTATCATTTCTGCCTGTATGTTGTCGCACCCAGGGCTTTTCCCATCTGTTAGACTATTAATGGCCCATTTCATCTCATGTCTTATTGGTTCGAGATCGTCCTCGTCTTGGTCTTCGTTTCCCATATCAGAGAGGTCGTTGTTGTCTCCATCTCGTGCGTACATATTTTTACAATATTCTTTCCATCTTTTGGCTATGTCTTCTGCATCAGCCAGAGTTTTCCCATTTTTATCTTTGATGACACCGAGTCTGTGCTGGAATTTACCTGTCATGTTCTTTATTTCTTTAAACATTTCTTGGTTTCGGTTTTCTGCCATACAGTCCTCTATTTTCTTACACTTGGCTTCTATTTACTTGTGTTTGTCCCATTTGCAGAGTTTTTTGATTAATTTGTTCATCTTATTATACCTTAATCTGATCGATTCCTTGTTTTTGCGTTTCTTAGGCTCTTTCCTTTCTGCTATTTTCTTTAAGGTCTCTATACTGATCCAGGGTTGGTGTTTCCTCTCTCTCTTCCGTAGGTGTTTTTCCGCTTCTTCTCGGAAAATTTTCTTGATATCATTTACAATTTCTTCTGGTTCTTTCTCTTCTGGTATTGTCAGTAAAGTTGAAAATCGATTTTCACAGATACTGTGTATTCGTCTGTCAGATTTTCTACATCATATCTCTGTGTTGTTGTCACTCCTTTTTTCACTTTCAACTTAAGTTTCATCTCTGCCATCAGTAGTTCATGATCAGATCCACAGTCTGCTCCTCGTAGTGTTCTTGCACCTCTTATTGCTGATATCCATCTCTTTTGTATCACGATGTAGTCTATCTGATTTCTAGTCTTTCCATCTGGCGATGTCCACGTGTAGATTCTTTTAGGGTGATTTGAGAAATTGGTATTTGCGATTGTGAGGTTATTAGCGATGGCGAACTCAACAAGTCGTTCTCCCCTTTCGTTTCTCTCTCCTAATCCAAATTTCCCGATTGTTCCTCGTTCTATCTCGTCTTGTCTGTGTCCTACTTTGGCGTTAAAATCACCCATGACAATCGTGATGTCCGATTTTTTGGATTCGTCTATTTCACCTTGCAAATTAGTATAAAAAGCTTCTATTTCTTCCTCTTTTGCTGTTGATGTCGGCGCATAGACTTGTATTATTTTGATATTCTTCATTTTTCCTTGTAACCTTATGCTCAGAATTCTGTCATTTACTGGTTTGTATCGAAGTATTGTATTTGCTATTTGTTTACTCAGATATATTGCTACGCCTCCATGTCGTGCCTTTGCTTGTCCGGAGTATATGAATTTTTCTCCTGCGTGTGGTGTAAAATAACCTTGTCACGCCCATCTGTGTTCTGCTATTCCTAGGACACTTATATTGTTTTGTTTCGCTTCTTCTATAACATTGTCCATTTTTGCAGCCGCCATGCTGCGGACATTCCAAGTTGCTATTCTCGTTTTGTCTTTTAGCCATCCACCGAACTTCTTTCCCTTCTCCGCACAGTCGAGCAAATTGCCTTCATCAGCTTGTGTAGTACTCCCGGTTGCTTCTGGCTCTTCCCCAATAGCCATTAGGGACATTTCTGGCTTGGGTGATTCACCACCGAGTCCCATATCGTTTCTCTTTGTAATCATGATTTCATCTGGGTTTTCGACAGTGTACATTCCAGTAGTTTGCCATTGCTTTCAGGATGGTTCTGGCCGCTTATCATTCTAAATCCCTGATGCGCCCTTGGCCCGACACCAGGCCTTTCCACCTCCCGCCTTCGTAGCCGTTGACCTCTGTGGATTCATCCGCCTACTCCGCCGAGAGATGTGTGTACTAACAGGGGGGACAACCCTTCGGAAAGGCACTCACATAGTTTGGCCGGCCAGCCAAAGCCGTTGCCCGGGGTGTGGTACTGCAGTACACATGCAGACACTAGGAGCCATATATATGTGAGCTAGAGAAGGAGGGGGAACCAAATAGGATCCTGACCGTCCTGTGTGGGACGTGGCTGTCATTCACCGTGAGGTACTATCCCTTACCCTCCTTACCCTACACCCCAACATAACTATATATTTTATAATACTTAATAATACATGATTCTGAACAATTTATAGTAATAACATTATCTAACATTAACTACAACAAAAATACTACTACTTCTACTACTACTACTACTACTACTACTACTACTACTACTACTACTACTACTACTACTACTGCTACTACTACTACTATTACTGCGTAAATGATGCTAATTACATAGATAATAGACTATTACAAACAAAATGATATATTACTTAGAAAATAATCACTACTAATATCTAAGTTTAATATCTTGACAGTAATAACTCTTTCATCTTTCTTTTAAATAGGATTAATGATACAAACTCTCGTAACTGTTCAGGTAGTGCATTCCAGAACACTGGTCCAGAATAATTTTTTATAAACGTTCTACTGTTTGTTCTAATGTGTTGAATGTAATATCCATTATGGTTTCTAAGATTGTGGTCAGGAACATTTTCTGTGCGCATTACCATAGATGACATGCTATCTGGGAGTTGGCCATTGGTGGATTTATATGCAAAAATGCTTAGTTGATGTTTATATAGATCATCTAATTTTAAAAGCTTTTGTTTTGGGTATAGAGGATCTGTATGAGTTATATAATGCGATTGTAGTATATTTAATTTGTTTAAATGTATAGTGTGTGAATTCGCTCACAACAGAATGCAGTATTGTAAATGAGATAATATTAATGAATAGTATAATGTCTTCATGACGGGGAGAAAATGTTTTAATTTGTTTAGCATTCCTACATTTCGTGCAATTTTTTAAAACAAATTATTAATATGAATTGTCCAGCTCAAGTGTTCGATTATGTATACTCCTAGAAATTTTTATAAATTTAACTTGTTTTATTTTGTTTCCATTTATTATATTTCTGCATTGTCTGTATTGTATTTTTTCCATGTGGGCATCCATGATCTAATGCCCACCTAAATACGCCATTTTAAGATTATAACCGGAATGGATCAGAATTAAATCCCATAAAATATTTATGAAGACCTTTATACAGTGTTTCATACTGCTGACATTATTGATGTTACAAACTGTTAAAACTGTTGAAGCATTCAGTAATTGCATGGCAAGCACACATGTCAACTACGTTTTTTAATTCACCTGTCACTGTCTATAATAAAGTTCACTTATTATTTTCAGGAAATAAAACAATATTTTGTTTTGCAAAATAAAATGTTTGTAAAACACAAAACATATTATTACATGTATTGTATCATAGCTATGATGAATCGCCTCTGATAAACAATATTAAAATGCACCAGTATTTACACAAACCAATAGTCGTAATAAAACCCTCACTTGCTGTCAACACTGAATTTAAGGTAATCTTATTTAATTAAATATAGCATATTTTATTGACTTTTTACAATATTATTAAAATATGAATTGTGGTCTATCCCCACGTTTGAAGTTAACCATAAAGTGGTGCCACCTACCGGGGTTTACGGTGGAACTAATTAATACACTCAACAACGAATGAATACCTTGTACATCGATAAAAGACAGTAAGTGTAGTTGTTTGATCATGTGACAAGTGTATATGTGTAGAATAGGTGTTGTAGATATATGCTGTGAAGTTTGGTGACTGTAGGTGACCGTTATCATGTTTTTTTCGAGGTGCTAAACTACAAAAGTACTGATTAATATTATTTCAGACTAGTTTACTGTAATTGGCAGCAGTGACCTATTTGACCGATTTGTATTTTATTCTTTATTTAAATATCACGACATCATATAAATTATGTGAATGTCATCTACGTCACGACACATACCCCACATTGGTTTCCATTTATTTATTTGTCTCTAAAAGTATTT
The DNA here is from genome assembly GCA_020002185.1 of Paraescarpia echinospica. Lineage (NCBI taxonomy): Eukaryota > Metazoa > Annelida > Polychaeta > Sabellida > Siboglinidae > Paraescarpia > Paraescarpia echinospica. The sequence goes on from CM034531.1 coordinate 51,561,257, forward strand.
TCATCAATGTGTGGCCCGATCTCTTTATCTTCTTTTGCGAAAGGGTTGCTCGATTTGTTTAATCTTTTAGCCGTATATAAATACGACACAAGGCATTGATGTGCTAACGGTGTCATATATACGGAACAAGCTTACATTTAGAGTACTAGGAGTCAATCACCAAATAAAGTTATACAAATACATTGCATTACCACTGGCGCTTTCGTGGAGTTAGGTCTTAAGATTTTTCATATTCAGAATAAAAACAAATAAAACACGGTTCAAATGCAACTTGGTTGTATGTGTTCAAGAGGGAAAATAGCATCAGTTGAGTACCATTAGTCATCATTATCGGTGGCCCCTCGAAACGAGGGTGGCGTCGGCCAAAGATCAATTGTTTGTCCTTAGGTGTATCGAGAGCCTGATTCTTTATCTGTAGCTGTTTGTCCAGTGGGGCAGTAGGTTGCGGACGAAAGTGAGGTTTGTAGTTTTTGGTCCCTCTCCTTCTCTTTAATTCATAGGCTCTAGTTGACGTTGGTCAGTATCTACTGGATGAAGGGACACTTCCATGAGAAAAAGCAAAATGAAGTTTCACGGCAGTGCGGTGTAGATCGTACCGAGATTGGAGCAACGTTGCAGCTCTAAAAAGTGACATTCATATGTCAATGATTAGTAAGATGAATAGCTAAGCAAACAATCGATGTTTCAATTAGTAGGAGGTATTTCCGCATATCACTGGTAACTCCCCCCTCTGTTCCCTATCTCTCTCACTCTTTATTAATTGTAATCAACCAAAGTCGAATATGCTGATCTGGCTGTGTCATGGTGAAGATGATGATTATCACGACGAACCACTTACATTGCGATCTTTACAGCTAAGTTGTTTGTCATCAACATCTCGTCGTGTGGTGTAATCTCCGTCACAATAGTAAAGTGACGTAGATGATAATCTCGTACATGACACACCGTTCACATCATGCGCAATATTGTCCCTATTATCAGAATGGCTCGCCTGTGTTGTTTCTGAACGATCAGTTTACACTCGTTCACCACTTGTTTACCTCTAATTGTGTTTGTTCGACCTCTATTTCAGGAGGTGCGGACCGTTCGTGGATGACATGGAATAAATCTACCCAGCTATATCATATCTAGAAAAATCAAATATCTGATGTAAATCGAAGTAGTAAATGTTCGATGCGGTTTTATAGTTTAAAATGGTGTGGTCGCGTAACAGCGACGCCACTTTGAGAAGGACATTCTTGAGACGTTCTACCTAGGCATTGTATCAAAGTACTTGTGACGTAGATGACATGGAATCAGGGGACGTGGATTTTTATGTAAGAAAACATCAATTATTCAAAACGTTTGATAGATAACACGTTTTGTTGGACAGTGATAACAACACTGTTCGAAGGGATTACCTTACACGATTTATACGTTAATTAATGTATACGCGTTACAATTAATTGTTACCATGTAACTTGAATACCAAAAGTATCCTACTCTCGTTTTGGTATCTAAAACACTGTAATTAAACATTCTAAGTCATTTTGTCTTAAAGTTTATGTCAATAGCCAACTGAACTGTTAGGGCCTATTCCCGGGACCAAAAAGAGGATGGGTGGGGTCGTAGACAATAGGAGTAGTTTTCCTTCTGACAGCGCCAGTGTACAAGTCTTCCAGCGAGTACTGCCCTGAGCCAATAATTTGTTCTGCGACTTTGACAATGCGAGACAGCCTACCTTTGTCTTTCATGTTCAGATTACCAAACCATACAACACCATTGAAGGTCAGAACACTCTCTATTAAGCTCCTGCACATCATTTCAAAGATTTCTTGGCTCACATCAAAAGATCTCAGTTTCCTTATAAGGTAGAGGCGCTGGTTTGCCTTTTTTTACAATGTGATCAGTGTTATCAGTGAAAGACAGCTTGTTGTCATAAAAAGTGCCCAGACGTTTAAAACTGGACACAACTTCAACAGGTTCATTATTAATCTTGGCAGGAGCAAAAACATCAGAGACTTTCCTGTTGTCGATCACAAGTTCGTTCGTTTTGCCAATGTTAAGGTGAAGAAAGTTGCCAGTGCACCATTTCTTTAAAACGGAGATTTATACAAACATATTCTGCCAGAGAATCCTTTTTTCAGGAGGCCAACTAAGGCCATGTCATCTGCAAATTTCAGTAGCCAGTGAGAGGAGGTGTGACACCTCATGTGATCTGTGTATATTGAAAAAAGTGTCGGCGAGAGGATACAGCCCTGGGGTGCGCCGGAATTTACAATAATCTCATCCGACATACAACCCTGAATATTAACACGCTGTGGACGGTCTTTAAAAAAATCATTCACCCAAAGGACAATATTTGAGCTTACATCAAGATCAATCAAGCGCTTCAGAAAAACATAAGGTTCGATGGTATTAAACGCACTCGAAAAATCTATGAACAACACTCTGATGTAGGCTTTGGGGTCTTCAAGATGCTGTGAAATCAGATTAAACAACAAGAGAGAAGGTTCTTCAACACTCATTACGGGCTTTATAAGCAAACTGGAGAGGATCAAGATGTGCAGACACATCAGACAGCAAACGACTGAGTACAATCTTCTCCATACATGTAGCTGCTAAGGTGGAAGTAAGTGCTACTGGACGAAAGTCAATTAACTGGCTGGCACTAGGTTTCTTTGGTACAGGGATAATAATAGAGATTTCCCATGCAAGGGGTACAGTGCGAGATTCTAGCAGTACACAGGCTGTTTGATTTGTTGCTTACCCATCACAGTTTTGAGCCCATTCCGAAATTTTCTTTCAACTTTGTTCTTGAATTCAAGTTTGGCAATGCCTTCTAAATTCCTTTTCTTTCTCACGATATTCATACTTCTTTCCCTGCAGAAAGGCACGTTTCTTTTGATTCAATTGTACTTTAAGGTACTTCGTTATCCAGGGCTAGTTGTTCGGGTACACGCGCACTGTCCTGGTGTTGATGACTGATTCTTCACAGAATTTGACATAAGACGACACAGTGTCCGCATGTTCAAAGGGGTCGGGGCAGCTGTCCACAAAAACAACTCTGTTGCTTCAAAACAACCACGTAATTCCTCCATGATTTCAGGTGTCCAGAGTTGAGAAACACGAGTTCTAGGTTTTTTTTCTTCAACTTTTGTCTGTACTTCGGCAGCAAATGCACAACGTTATGATCAGAGCGGCCAAGTGGTGGCCTACACACAGACTTATATTTCCAAAGCACAAGTCAATAGTCCGATTGAGACGGGTGGGGCACAACACATACTGCTGGAGGGTTGGAAGATGAGAAGCAAAATCACACTGGTTAAAATCTCCTTCGATAAAAACTGGTTGATCTGCACACCGGGCTGCAGCGGCGTTGTAGCTATCTGCAATTCTCTCGGCGGCTGCTTTGAAGTCAGGGCCTGGTATGTAGACGAGAATGACAGTCAAATGGCCGAATGCACGAGGTAAGTAATGAGGACGGAATGACACGTGCAGCAGTTCATAATCTCGAGTACACACTCGCTCCCGCACATGGTACTGTTTAGCCCACTTGTCACTGACATACATGCAGACACACCACCCTACGACTTCTGCGCCTTGCTGCTGTCTCTGTCCCATCGAATCATAGTGTAGCCAGGAAGAGAAACACAATTTTCATCAACGTTCTCACTTAGCCAGGTTTCCGTAAAACACATCAGGTTACAGCGACGAAAGTCACCATCAAACTGGGTCAAGGCCAAAAGTTCGTCCATCTTGTTCTGTAGCGATCTTATATTCGAGAGAGTGATGATGGGGAGGGGGTGTCTACTGCCACGTCTTTTCAGTCTTTCTCTCACACATCCTCTAGAACCTATCTTCTTCTTCTTCATCCTGTAGTTACTAACGGTCTCGGTAAAATCAATAAGAGGCAGTTTCAGGTCGGGTGTAGTGGTGTGCCGAAGTGTAAACAAAAATCGCCAGAGTACCTGATTAAAATGACGGAAGATCCCGGGTCACCAGCGACGAAAATCGCTGAAATGAGGTACCACGGGATGATAAACAGCAGACACTTTTCCTCCCATGGTTATACACGTGCATACACAGTTCTTCGACGAAAAAACACCCACAACCACCACAACAGTACAAAAACGACGACACACGTGAACAAGCCTAGAGTCGTTACAGAGTGGCGCCCCCTACTGGTATGGATATGGATTAGTAATTCTACATGTTTTGACAACTGAATTTTCTCACAATTTAGTTGCATCATAATTTAATTTACAATTTTATAATACGTTTATTCTTTGACCTATCTTATGATATGTTTAATTTATTACAAGTTTATTTTATGATAATATATATATTTAATTTTATGAAAGTTTTTATGATAACTTAATTTATAACTTTAGTTAACGACAAGTTTTTTTATAACGTAAGTTATGATAACTGTATTTCACGATAACTGAAACTGTAAAAAGATCCTGCGAACACAATGATGCTGTTCTCACCAAAGACATGGTCGTATGTGTAACTGGCGTACTGGGAGAATTCACTCGTGTAAACGACATCATTAAGGGCCATGTAGGCAGGACCCCAGAGTTCTGAGCGTACAACACGCCCTCTGGCTAGAAGATGAGTTGATGGGGCGAACCATCAACCTCCACATACACACCAGACCCTGTGAAACCAATACATACAGATTAAGTAAAAAAATACTTTAAACATTCATGTGTGCAAGACACAAAATATATTTATGCAGAGCAACAACGCAAGTCCAGTGTAGATTGAAATAGGCCAACTTAGTGACATTTACTTTTATTAAGTAACAAAGATTATGTATCCATCAATACAATAAACGAATCACATATTCACAGCAAGCATGCCGGCCCCATTTGTATTGCTACAGAATATATTCAATTCAACGACATATTAGTAGTCTCACTAATAGTTATAACAGTATTCTTTAATTGTCTTTAGCAGCTACCTGCTACAACTACTAACTATATCCCTACTGGCTAGTATTTACAATTCACATCGTACCGGTGGGAGTCATTAGATCACCTGAAATCAAATGTGACCGACCTCCCACATGCATGCATACACGCACACACACACACACACACACACACACACACACACACACACACACACACACACACACACACACACACACACACACACACACACACACACACACACACACACACACACACTCACACACACACACACACACACACACACACACACACACACACACACACACACACACACACACACACACACCACACACACACACACACACACACACACACACACACACAACTCACACCACAAACATCACACACACGCACACACACTCACAACTGATTCAAAACATAAGTCAAATGGCAGTTTCTTTCCTAAAAGTCTATACAAATATTAGCTATTGCCGGTTGCAAGAAACCCTAGGATCCTACAATACTTTCCAGACAGACCTAGGAGAGATATATCAAAACAAACTGTGAATTACTCAATCTAATTACGTAGATGTACCATAACTATAAATAACCTTGGAATATAATCTGACTTGACATTTAACTGGTTATCCTGCTGTGATTTGACCGAATTATGTTTTGTGGTTGCCTATTCCTGAAGTGGAGCAAATAAGAAAAAACGTACCTGACACATTCTTCCTGACTGCGAAGATTCTCACAAGTGAAATGCCCGGTTTTGTGTCTGCCTTCCCCCACTTGTGTTGGAAAGCCCATTTGTTTCCCACAGGCTTTAATTCAGATCCCCGAAACCAGAATTCGCTGAGCTCATTGACAGTAACTAACATCACACTGGGGCGTTATCCACCCCCTCGCTTCTCGTTGTTGATTGTAACAGCCCCTCTGATTTGTTCATCTTCTCCTGTTGCTAAGCAACCGTGTTGATAGAAATAGTCAAGGTCATTGCCATGGAGATTCGACACAAAAGCGACACGACATGGTCCGTCTGGTCCACAAATCCTGAGTGTTTGATTGCTCACTTCAAAGGACGACAGATCCGTCACGTCGGATTTGTAATCGGAGCCTTTGATGCCATTTATGAAGTCGGATTCGACGTTTCCATTGTTACAACTGATGAGATATAACGAAGCTACAGTGGCGTCCTCTATGCCAGAACTATGTGAACACAACACCTTCATCACAAAATGCTTATCCGCAGATATCTCAACCAATTATTTACCCTCCGTTCCTGTCAGCATCTGTGCGCTCAACGACCGTGACATAATTCCCGGATTCTCGACCAAATTATTGCGGTTGTGATACACGGCGTATCGACTGCGCCCGACCCCATAAGTATCCCATCATCCCCTGCAGCAAACGTCCACTTATCGTCTCCTTTCATCAGCAAACTGTGCAGGTTATTTCCTTTCGATCCCGATCGAATAACATAGATCGCACAAACAAACTGCGCCCCATCTACTCCGGATTCCCACCCACTACACAGAATCAAGGTGATTCCCGCACCGTGCTTCCCAGTGTGAGTCCCGTTCACATTCACAGGAAGCACAATGGCGCCCTCTTCCAACGAACCCTCCGCCAATACACCGCGGCTGAGGTTTCCGTAGCGGGCATCATTTGACAGCACGGCGACGTGGTTAGAACCAAATAGACAGTCGGGAACAAGGTTGCCGTGCTCGTCGGTGACAGAGTTTGCTGGTCCGAAATGTCCCGCGTGACTGCGTCTCAAGCTCACCTGGGACATGTGGTTGCCGTCATAACCACATCTGCAAATAAACATAACCACAATTGTAAATAAACATAACCACATCTGTAAATAAACATAACCACAATTGTAAATAAACATAACCACATATGTAAATAAACATAACCACAATTGTAAATAAACATAACCACATCCCTAAATAAACATAACCACAATTGTTAACATTTCTCATTGATATACATATATGCATATAACTGATTTTGAAACAATATAGATTTTGTGTGCAGCTCATCCTCGCAAGCCAGGGCTGTTTGCCATGCAAAACTAACCCTGGCTAATCCCCTACTCGAAGTGCGGAAGTTAGCTGAGTCAAACTAGTAATTGACTTCGCCAGTCGCGACTGCATCACCCGAGAGAACAACGCAAATACCCGCCCCAATTTGAAGACGGATAAACGACTTCTGGGAATCCCAATATATAATGATCTGTTCGCCCATTAGCACGAGCTGCTGAACGGTATAGTGTATTCGAATACTTGCTTCTACTTCATAAACATTGCATGTAACACGAACCACGGTTGGTTGAAATTAGTTTTATTATTGATCACCTGACCTACCGACATCCACTGATCTAGTGAGCGATTTCATAGGCTGAGCTTAAATTCAGAGTTTCGCAAATAGATCACCCAGGGGGTACTGCTGGCTGGCACTGACGTAATCAGCAGCAGCGACCAATGGAGCGCGAGGATGCCTGAACGTAGGTTTCTTATACATTTTTTTTGTATATTACAATGTTTGTTTTAGGCTTAGCAGAGAATAATCTGTCTAATGTAATCACAGACTAATAATCAATGCATCACGGCCAAGTAATACATGACAGACTAATAACTAAGACATCATTCATGGTCTAGTAATATATCACCGCCAAACAATACAGAATAAGAACACTTCAGTTAGACTGGTACAAAACATGTTTATATTCCTTTTCTTTATCTTAAAGAGAGTTCTTGGCGTACTATCCTGTAAGTTACAAACAATTAACATGTTATGTATTACAACAATGAATTATAATATTTCACATTTATATTTTATGTTTAACAACAATTTTGGATTAACACTGTAAATCTTATGTGTAATAATTCTGTAAAAAGTATTAATATATTTTGACATTCTCTGCGTAATACCATTAATCGTCTTCTTATACACACACAAAATTATATTACTAACCTAAGAAGGAAAACTTCTGAAGTTGTGTCACCGCCGGCCCTGCCGTAGCTATTTGAAATCTGAACCAATGAAGCAGCCCCACCATGTCCTGCATTCACGTTGAGCAGACTCGGCTGAAGGCGTACGTAACACCTGATTGGCCACTTGGAATTATTAGTACCACTGGTGTATGGACAATCAACTGAAAAATAAAATACAAATTCGTGCATTGTAGGCCTAGGGAGAAGTAGATTCGTTGTCCTGGGTGGTGCAAAGTTTCTAAATACACGCACGAATAACAAATGTGGACAGATCACACAAACCTAGTCAGTTGATGCTTATATACACTGTAATTGTATGTTATTGCCAAAATGCATAATAAGTTATTTCGTGTAATGTCTGACTTTTCTAGGCATTACACGAAATGACTGTTTCACTCAGCCATTTCGCAAAATAACCGAAAATATCAGTCTCACATGAAATTGCTGGATTCCAGACAAACAATATACAAACAGAACAACCACACAAGAGAACACCAACATGAAAACCACAAAACAAGAAAACAACCGCACAAAGAATATACAAATAATAAAGCCCCAACAATAACAAAACCAACGACAATAAAACACAATCATGAGACCAATAACAAAATAACAAAAATTAGCTACCAACCTGGTCCAATAGGTCTAGTCAAATCAGGCAGTGACTGGTCCGCTGTGAATGTGTTTGTCGCGACCTTGACATCATCTATGCTACTACTGTTTTCATTCTCCACAACTGAAGACGTTTACAAATTGTTATGGGTGCTATATTTTTCTGTCTCCATGTCTGCAGAATGCTCTTCACGCACCAATGTGGATATAGCCTTCAGCAAAAAAGTTACATTTTAATGCAGCAAATAACTTACAATTTATTAACTGGAACAGCTGTGGGTTAAAAATCAAATCTGAACATTACAAAAAAATACAACTGATTGACATCAAAAGAATACATATTCTAATCTGCTTGCTGCTGTTTCAAAACCTGGGCCATTTTGTTCACTTTATATTGCCACAGATTAGTCTGTAGCTGTATTGATTAGCCAGGTATGAAGTATCCAAACTTTTGTGCAGTAAATATAATATGACTGAATGCTTCTCTAAAAACTTAACTAGATTGTCGGCATAAAAATAGGATTAGCTACACACCCATGTGCCTGTTACGTGTGTTATTAGCTATAGGAACTGCATGCATCAAAATATTAATTAATGCAAAACCAAATGCCCCAATTTAGCCTCCCAATAACACCTCACAGCTAACAGTCCAACATCAATCAAATTTGTTAGCTGTCCAACAGATTTCATTTGGAAAATCATATTTTTATAACAACTTATGCAATTACCTCTCTGTGCGATTTAAGCTTTGCAACTTCATTGGTTACTTGTTCCGATTTATTACTTGCCTCCACTTTGTGAGCATTGAGAGCCTCGACTCTTGCTTCTTTCTCTGCTACTGCTGCTGCCACCTGTTGTTCAAACTGTCCTTCACTAAAGACGGACAGTGCTTGAAGGCGGCGTATTGCTGTTGTTGTGAGGACGAGCATCCCGTGCTGTTAAACGCTTCTACCTCACCTGAAATTACACAGAATCTAAAATTGAGTAGTGATTCCAGCACAGTGAATGAGTCTAACGTATTCATTCAACAGTACACGCTTAACAAATGTTTGAGACTCAGAATTATTTAAAATTTTGAGTTCCAAATAAACATACATTTTCTGGGCTTCCTGTGTATCACAGCAGACATGACTGGCAAGTAGTGTATGCATCTCACATGTGAGACAAAAATAGCAAAACACTGTAGTCTGATAATTTAGGTAGACATTTCAATATTTGTCCATCACTGAGCTTTTAATCTAGTGTGACTTTGGTAGAAATTAAATTACAACGATGGATTCAACAGTCAAGGTTGCCTTGGAGACGACTGTCACGGTGTCAGATGTTGCTAAAAAGCAGGGTTGTACACTAATTAGGGCATGCATGCTTAATAGAACGAATACGGTACACGCATGTCTGCATGTTTTACACGTTCACGTCTGTCAATTAAAAAAGAAAGCATATCAAGATTGTGCATGAGTATGTAACTACATAATTAGGTTATATTAATAAAATTATTGTATTTTTCTGCACATTTTGTTATGCTATATTTACACATTTAGTTCTTATATTCATACGTAACTTTCCATAGGTGTCAGAAGTTGGTGAACATTTGGGGGGGGGGGGGCTGACTGTCATCTAGTGTTGTTGCAAATTTTTCTTTTTTACATTCAAGGGGGTAGAGTTGGAGTTTTGTTATGGTCGAGGGGGTAATATTGGAGATTTTGTGGTCAGGGGTAGTATTGTTGGACATTATATGCGTTCAGGGGGAAGTAATGTTAGAGATTGTTCACGGTCGAATGGGGAAGTGTTGGAGAATGTTTGCAGATTAAGGGAATAGCAGATCTTGACATTAACTCCCATAAAGCACTTGTCTGGTAGAACAAGTACTAATTGTTGTTTACTTGTCCTAATAGAAATTTACTTGTCCCACCAAAAAATTGCTTTAAACATAAAATGCCAGTGTTATTGCCCTGATTGACACTGGGCTTGTACCTTCCAAATTACGAACGTTGTTAAAAGCTTACTAAACACAACTTGGCAGGCAGTACACCTTCAACATAGTTAGTATAGTCTTAAGAACATTATATTAATTAGTAAATTAAAAACTAGGAACAGACTGCCCCCTTATAATTAATAAAAACTTATTTTGAATGTATGTATGTCCATACAGTATTCACATAAGGAACATTCTCCTCTTTATATATTCGGACAGTCTTTATGTTCAATTTTGCATAGGCACACATTATTTCACAGATTAAACTTTAAACAAATCAAAAAACGGTTAGCTAGTTAGTTTAGAGTTGCCCTTTCTGCTGGTTGCCCAAATCATTAAGTGATATATGGGTGGACAGTACAGGGGTGCCGGCATAGGAGTCAGTACCTATAGCTTTAGGCAAAGTCATCATTCACTTGCTTCAATTATCAATGTTTTACTGCAGTAGACTGTAAAGAGGGACAGAGCAATTAAAGTGGCATCATGCACAGTTTATTTGATGGCTAATGCCCATTAATATATCAACACAAGGTCGAACATTTTATTGTAGTGAAGGAGGTAGTGTTGGAGATCATTGTAGTGAAGGAGACAGTGTTGGAGATTATTGTAGTGAAGGAGGTAGTGTTGGAGATTATTGTACTGAAAGAGGTAGTGTTGGAGATCATTGTAGTGAAGGAGGAAGTGTTGGAGATTATTGTAATGAAGATGATAGTGTTGGAGATTATTGTAGTGAAAGAGGAAGTGTTGGAGATTATTGTAATGAAGATGGTAGTTTTGGAGATTATTGTAGTGAAGGGGGTAGTGTTGGAGATTTTCCGTAGTCTAGAGGGTAAACTTCGGCATTTTTCATGGTCGAGTGGGAATGGGATAGTTTGGAGATTTTTAATTATCAACCCTTCTGATTCACCAAAAACCTCAAACTGCAACCCGTCTTCCCAAAATATATTGTGAATCTGCAGCTCTAAATAAAAGCTAAATATTGGATGGCTCAGCTCCCCAAGCCTCCCCCCCCCCGTTCTGACGCTTATGCCTTGAGGCTTGACACTGTAAGAATGTTAATGCTAGCATAAATCGTACGTGATTGTTGCAAAGCATTCAAAGCCGCTCCCCATCCACCCGTCCAGCAAATAGTGGCCTACGCCCACCAAACACCGCTAGACATTACAGTGAGTTACAACTTAATGTAAATACTATGTTTGTCTTGTCTTGCTTGAGTACTGGCCAACTCTCCTTAGGAGTCATACGGTCAGGGTTGGGTGCGCATGTTAGGTTATTAGTCGTGCATTAAGGCTTGTCTGATTTTCTGTGGCTCTGTAATTTAACAAGATTTAACAAGATTGCCATCCAGAAAATTACTCTGGATGGCAGGTGGACAAGGAAGCCTTTTGGCTTATCGAGAGTCCAATACTTTTTATCTACATGTATCCCGCCTTTTTAAGGTGTGTGTCGATTTTATTTTTAAACATATTCACGCTACTAGCACCAACACAATCAGGAGATAATCTGTTCCATTCATTTACAGTCCTTTGTGAGAATGAGAACTTTCTTATATCTAATCTACACTGCTCCTTTACTAATGTAGCTTCATGTCCTCTGGTCCTTCTATTTTTCTTAACTGAGAAAAAAATGTTTCTATCAATATTTTAAACACTTCTATGTGATCTCCTCTCAATCTCCTGGTCTCTAATGTTGTTAAACCACATTCTTTTAGGCGTATTTCGTAACTAAGATCCCTCAGATTTGGTATCATTTTAGTCGCTCTCCTCTGTACTCTTTCTAGCATATCTATGTCCTTCTTGCGATATGGCCTCCATGCTTGTATACAATATTCTAAATGAGGCCTCACTATTGTTTTGTACAGCGGTACTATTAATTCTTTTTTCTTATACGCTATATTTCGCCTAATTAATCCAAGGATTTGATTTCCCTTTGACGCTGCAATTCCGCACTGCTCTGAAACCTTCATATCAGCACTAATGGTTAACCCCAAGTCCTTTTCTTTTACAGTAGTACTTAGAACAGTACCCCCCATTTTATATTTTACCTCTTCATTCCCATGACCTGTGTGGAGGCATTTACATTTCCCAAAATTGAACAGCATTTGCCACTTTTCAGACCATTTGATCAACCTATCAAGATCATCTTGTAAATGCTGTCTGTCTCCATCACTTTTAATCCTTCTAAACACTTTTGTATCATCCGCAAATTTTAACACCTTGCTTGTTATATCATCGTCCAAATCGTTGATATATATTAAGAATAATATAGGTCCTAGTACTGATCCCTGTGGTACCCCACTCAATACCGATTTCCAGTTTGAAGCCTCCCCATCAACTACTACACGTTGTCTTCTGTCATTCAGCCATTTTTCTATCCAGTTTATTATACCATTTCCTATGCCATGGGCCTTCAGCTTAAGGAGTAATCTTTGATGTGGTACTTTGTCGAAAGCTTTTTGAAAATCTAAATAGATGATATCTACTGGTGATCCCTCATCTACCCACCTAGTGATGTCTTCCAAAAAACATAACATATTTGTTAAGCATGACCTCGCTTTTAAAAACCCATGTTGAGATGGGTTTATCAAGTTATGTTTAACAAGAAAATCCACCATGTGATCTTTAATTAGTCTTTCTAATAATTTGCAAATCACTGATGTTAAACTCACTGGTCTATAGTTCTCTGACTTGTTTCTCGAACCTTTTTTAAATAACGGTATAATGTTTGCCTCTTTCCATTCTAAAGGAACCACTCCCTCTTCTAATGACAAATTGAAAACTGTTGCAAGCGGTACGCTAATTTGTTCTACAATTTCCAATAGTAGTTTGGGCGGAATCCCGTCCACTCCAGGTGATTTATTATCCTTCATAGCCCTTATTTTCTTAGCTACCATTTCCGAGGTTACAACTAACTGTCCTAAATAGTCTGAATCTGCCCCCTTGAACTTAGCCTCTGGTACTGGCAGTGAACTAATATCTTCCCTGGTAAACACTGAACTAAAATACTCATTCAGGTCTTCTGCCATTAAGAATCCCTCTGATATTGTATTTCCAGCACTATCTTCTAGAGGACCGACCTTATCCTGAACTTTCTGTTTGCTTCGAATATACGCATAAAAACTCTTACTGTCATGTTTTATATTACTAGCTAATTTTTTTTCATAGCTTCTCTTTGAATTTCTAATTTCAGCTGTAGCTTGATTAAGTGCTTCTTTATAAATGTTGTAGTCTTCATCATTTCCAGTACATCTATATGACTTCCACATCATTTGTTTATACTTAATTTTTCTAATGGCTTCTTTCGATAAGTGTTTCTTTTTAGACCGTTTCCCTTGTTTGAGGTTGACTATTGCATCTGGTAGGGAATTCCAATATTTTATTGTTCGGGGGGAGTTACCCGAACAATGTTGTCTCGACAAGCATCATGATTGACCAGCGTTGAGACTACGAATCCTTTATTTTAGGTGATATTCGCCGAAAACTGTACGTACCCAGCACTGGCGAGAGCGTGTTCAGGCGGCAAGCGTATCCAACCGCAGCAACGGGCGTAAACACATGTAACTGCCGCCGTGGTTCTACAGCGTGACTGTACGCGACTGCGCATGCATCGATTGGCCAATGTTTCATCAACCAAGACGAGGACCTAGGCCTAGTTTTAATTACTACAATCAAAGCGAATGCTGCCGAATGTGCTAAGGGAAATCAAAGGCAATTGTGTGGACAATTAATATATTGAGTTAATATATTGAGTTAATATATTGAGTTAATATTGCATGTTTTGTTTACTTGTATTTCATGTGCTCACGTAAAGGACTTTGGTCTGAAATAAACATTATTATATTATTATTATTATTATTGCTAATAATCTGACCATTTGCAACTATAATCAGGTTCAGACTCAGACTGTTTATTACCAAGTTTATTGGCGTTGTGGCGTCAACATACATACACGCTTGTCTTCCCTGACCGCCCATCATGCACACGCAAGATATACAATCAGAAACAATATGAAACTGCTAAAACTAGTATAAATTTAAACCCAGGCCAACTGCCAACGTATTTTAAGACAGTCGTACATCTATTGACATAACGTGAACTTGATAACATAATATTAATACCGTCTGAACATCAGCAATGTCACGCCGGTGGTTTACACAGAAGTTATTTTCAAAGTGGGAGATTCTAGTGAAATCTGACCGTTCCCGACGGCTGACTCACTGAGACACGTCCCTCAGTGCTTCAGAAATATAACTTGTATTATGCGCTTAGAGCTTCTTTGACCATGACGCTGCGGTGACGTGTCGAACGTCCCTGTTTCCTCGCCATATAACATGAATATACCAGCTCATACGTTGGTTTCTAGTGTTCCCTTTCATTCAGAGTCACACCCCGTGTACCAACTGTCGTACTGCCGCCATATAGTGCACCAGGCGGACATAACACTGTTAGTAGTTACAGCGCCATCACAGTTTCGGCGACGCAAACGAGATTAATGTTCTTAGTTTGGCGAATATTATTGGGAAGAGTAGGCATTAGTGATGTCCGGCTTTCTATGGCAATGGCGCAGTATGTGCTATTTAAATTGTGTGTTTCCAAAAGGTTATTCTAATAAACTCCTAGCGTTGTATATGATTGTTAATGGTTAGTTTTTATTAACGCTGTTAGATGCATAGGCCCAAACGATGCCTTTTATTTCCCTTTTTAAAATGTCGTAGCGCATCTGTAGTGTTTTACGTAAACCACTACTCGCATAACGTAGCCGCGGGATTGGAAGACGAAGGCAAAGTGCTTTAGTTAGCTATACGTTTTATGTCATTAGGCCTAATAATAACATAGAAGGGGAGTGGAGAGGCTCACTGTCAGAAACGGAGACATCCTCGAGCGTCAGAGGCGCTGCTGATTACATCGATGAGGCTCTGCTTCAGGCTCAAGCATCATCATCACCATCAGCGGTACCTCAAAACGACGATGACGTGCGCCAGGGGTTGGTCGTGGGTCCCGAGGTGCACGAGGAGCCCGATTCTCGTTTTGCAAATCTTGTTGTATACCTGCCAACTCTCCAGTGAAATCCGTGAGTCTCTCGGATTTTTGGGTGTATCTCCTGGTCTCCCGGAATATAGGCAAATCTCCTGGATTTTCTCTGAAAATCTCCAATATCACCCCCCCGTCTTCCGATGTAAAGATCCGAGACAGCGCGACACGAGAAGCGTGCTTAACTTCTGTTGAATCTCCCAGATTTCAACAAAATGTTGGCTAGTATATTGTTGCAATGTGGGCAGGAGGTTCCGGGTGGAATGGAGACGTATATGTGTTGAGACATGTCCTTGTCCTTTCTCTTCTGTCGCTCCTCCACCCCGTGAAGTAAGCGGTCAGTCTCGAATTTGGCCTATGCTTGGTGGGTGCTACAGTGCCAAATTAGACGGTCCACAGCCATGTCCTCTCAAGTGTTGATGTTGACCTGGCCTTTCTTCATGTAGCATTCGGCAATGCTTTTGAAACGTTTCCTCTGGCAGCCACGTGTTGTCGAACCATGCGTCAGCTGTGAGAACAGTATTTGTCGGGGGAGGCGGGAATATAGCATTGTGACACAGTGGGCTGTCCAACGGGGCTGATTCTGCACGAGAATTTCCCAATTGCTGGTTGTCTTCAGCGCTGAAGAAGCTAGCGTTGGTGCGGCGGTCTTCCCGTTGGATGCAAATAATCTTATGAGGCATCGTTTATGGAATTCCTCCATGGTCTTCGGGTGGCAACGATACGTGTCCAAGCGTCGCTCTTGTAGAATAGAGTGGTAACACAAATGGCTGTGTAGACCATCACGTTAGTCTTTTTCCCGAGGTTGGAGTAATCGAAGACTCGGTTGCGCTATTTCCTGGCACAGCAGATACGATGCTGACTTTTGTTTCGATGGCAGCCTTTTGGGACAGGCGACGTCGTAAGTAGGTGGAATGTTCAACAAGTTCTAGGATTCTTCTACATACTTTGATTCCGGGAGGTACTTTATTGTTGTCTGGAGTGTGTTAGTGGATGACCTTGGTTTTTCTGATGTTGATGGAAAGTCCTAGACTTTGGTAGGGTTCCGTAAGGAGGTTTAGGTGTCACAAAGTGGTTTGAGTAGAATTAATCTGGCTCAAATCGGGCGGGCGGGGGCGGGCGGGCGGGCGGGCGGGCGGGCGGGCGGGCGGGCGGGCGGGCGGGCGGGCGGCGGGCGGGCGGGCGGGCGGGCGGGCGGGCGGGCGGGCGGGCGGGCGGGCGGGCGGGCGGGCCGGCGGTTTATTTATGTCGTGCTGTTGAATATTTTTTTCGCGGCGACGTTCAACATTTGTTAAGCTCACCAGAAGCCTCCAGTTGCACCTCCCTCGCCAACAAAACCACCTTGTCGCTCTCAGAAAGCCGAAATTCTGGGGGCAGAACCATATGTCTGCCCACAGTAAAATTCCGGCGCATATGCAACTGTAGTTAATGATCCTTTAAAACGAACATATAATACCCAGGCATCTTTAATCTTCATGATACCAATGACTGAGTATTTAGTGTAAGTGACACTCACACACATACACACGCACACCACAAACACACACACATACACGCGCACATGCATACGCATCACACACGCGCACACACATCAGCAAATAAATACACATAAATACACACACACACACACACACACACACACACACACACACACACACACACACACACACACACACACACACACACACACACACACACACACACACGAAAACACACACATACACACGCACATGCACACGCATCACACACACACATATGCATACGCACCTATGCATACGCACCACACACACACACACACACACACACACACACACACACACACACACACACACACACACACACACACACACACACACACACACATACACACGCACATGCACATGAACATGCACACGCACACGCACACGCACACGCACACGCACAC
>CM034531.1:51579700-51606571 GCA_020002185.1 Paraescarpia echinospica
TATATACATGGCAACTGTATTAACAACAACACCATTACATATAATTTATTGCATATATTGATATTGGTTGATGATGTGATTATTAGTTGTCCAAATTATTTCTAACAAAGTGTGATATATGTCCTATGTGTCCTGTGTAGCAGACACTGACGTTAGTGGCGTATGCAAGACGAGTTCAAACTATAATTCAACACATCGCAATTCTGTGCAGCCAACTCCGTTGCTCATGCATATATTAACGCCTATTTTAACCATACTATGGTAGGTGCAAAACAAAAACAACTCGTTTCCCAAAGTCCTCGTGTAATGTTCTTCCTGTCTCATTGTATATTTTAACGCTGGACATACAATGCCCAGTGAAATCGCCATGAACACTGCTCTAAATATACTCAGTGGTGGTGTTATGGTTGGTGTGATAACGTATGTTATGTACAGGGAGTCTTGTGGTCCGTGGAGAGAGTGACATCCCTGCCACGTTCACTGCCGTCGAAGGAGCCAACTACTGGATGGGAATTAAATTGCATAAGTCTTCAGGTACGTGTCGATTCTCACATTTTCATGATTTCTTTATTTATTAGATGCTGTTTAAATACTCACTCTGTTGCTTTACTCTTGTATGCCGACAGTATGGAATACTTCGACCAACATTCTGGATGCGTTGGTCCCGTTCTGTATTTATAACACTGTTCACGTTTGTTATCATATTACGTTGTTATTGCTTATTCCTGTGCTATGGACATGTTGATTTATGGCACCGCTTTATTAAAATAAAGATTGCTTTGCAAGTGCAAATAATTACAGAGGAATAACCATTCCCAGTTGTACTGGCAAATTATTTATAGCTATACTAAATAAAACATTAAATGACTACGATAGGTGGGTAGCAGGCTAGCCTCGATTATTCAGGCGCCGTGAGGTGGCAGCATTGTCCCATCACAACGGCCTGGATTATTAATCTCCTGCCAATGTTACTGGTAGGGGGCTTTACGCCAGATTCGGGTAGAGACGACGATTGGCTCTCAGGCCAACTATGAAATAACAAATTAAATAAGGATACACTTTTATCAGATAATACTATACTATAACAATAATTCAACATTAAACTTATATTGAAACATGTCACACACAATAAACCGACCTTTTAATCACATGCATATTCACTAGGTGGCAGCTCTCGTAGCTGCATGTCGAAGATTCCGTATTGACTTTCTTTGCTCATGCTCGAGCAGAAACAAAAGACTAAGTGTGAACAAGCATGATATAAATACCTAACAAGGACAAATTTAACTACAGAAAGTGCAATCGATGTCTAGCGCAACTGGTCGGACTGCAAACTAATATATGTAGTCGCCAAAATACAACCAAAACGTACTGATCTTGGTGGCTAAATTGGTAGCGTGTCGAGCTGCTATTTTAGGGTCCTCGGTTCGAACACCACAGAGTACTCGAAACTAACTGGCAGTGAGCAGTCAAAACGAGATTCTGAGCCAGACTATCTTCCTGGCGAAGTCACGCCGCCAGGCGAGAGTCGGTTAAGCGAGACTAATAATTATTAATACACGGCAAATCCTGATAATACGTCACATATGACTTCATAAATTGATGACGTTTTAAGTCATGAGTATACCAGTGTTGCCATCTAGCGGATAACATTTAGAAGGGCCATTCAGAGCCAGACTATCGTTCTTGCCAAGTCACGCAGGCAAGAGTCGGTTAAGCGAGACTAAGAGCAGGCAGGATTTTGAAAAGGTTATGTATGCGCCCACTGTCACATACACCCTCCTATGCAAAGCAACAATTCAAGTCCAATGTAGATTGGAATAGGCCAACTTAATAGCATTAAATGTATTGTTTCATATATGTTATAACAACAGCACATATACATCAATACATGTTCATAGCAAGCATGCCGGCCCCAATGGTACTGCTAACCAATACCTACAAATCCTAGCAGTATAACCAACCACCACTAACTAGATCATTACAGACCCCCCAAAAGGTTATTTTTCTGTGTATGTAAACCGCATGTTGAGGCTGTGTGTGTTTTGTTGCTTTCAGCCGCCATTCTGGAGAAATTCATCATCCGTAAAGCGAACACCGGAATTAAATCGGAAGACGCTTCCTTTTCACTTGACAGTTGCATGATTGAAAATAGCGTCACATCCGGCATTGAAGCAGTGTTAGCCACCAATCATACACTGCGCTTATTCAACTGTACCATAGGAAGCAACCGACAAAACGGCATATTCGCAAAAGGTAATAGCGGTACATACACGGTCGCTATTGACCACTGTATGTTCACATCAAACCAGCGATATGGCGTCTACATAGAGAGTGGAGATGTGCGATTTCGTATGATTGATTGCGCACTACAAAACAATCTACGGAACTTAAAGGTGTCTCCGAATATTGGTGTGGTCGAAGTGCATGAGTGTTTTATCGGTCAGAATTCATACGGGTGGCAAGATTGGACGGCACGTATATCGATGAGAAGCTATTATTCCGGAAAAAAGGCAAGTACGGTGGTAACATTATCAGTTATCCATTTTTATTATCGAGAGAGAGAGAGAGAGAGAGAGAGAGATAGAGAGAGAGAGAGAGAGAGAGAGAGAGAGAGAGAGAGAGAGAGAGAGAGAGAGAGAGAGAGAGAGAGAGAGAGAGAGAGAGAGAGAGAGAGAGAGAGAGAGAGAGAGAGAGAGAGAGAGAGAGAGAGAGAGAGAGAGAGAGAGAGAGAGAGAGCGAGAGCGAGAGCGAGGGGAGAGAGGGGAGAGATATAGTATTTTCATATTTGATTTAATCATTTTAGTCGCCGTGGCCAACTTTGAGTTACGTCTCAATATGGTTCGTTAATGACTTCTATGAGAGCGATTGTAAAGTTTTAATAGTAGCATGTATCACCAACGCCTTTCTTTTAAAAATGACATTGCTTTTGTGTTTGCGTACGACAATGTGAATATGTGTCTTTAATCCTCAATATTACGAGTTCTCTATATGATGACGAAACACCTTTATTGTTGATCTTCTTTATTGTTTAAGAATGTTCTGTGTTGTCATATAAAGAGTTGCACTTGCACTATGAATCTTCTTGTAGAGACTAAGCTCCTTCCCCAAATGAATCATTATAGATGACATTGACGCTTTCAGAAAATAACAGTTACAGGCACAACTTTCGTGTTTTCCGGCTCTACCGAGGGACTCTACATAGATGGTAATGCCAACGGCCAAAGTGACTTTGTTCGTGTAACTGGAAACACGTTTAATAGCAGCCAGCTGCAGTGCTTGCAGACCACGAACACACGCCGACTGTGGCTGGAAGAGAACACGTTTTCATCTACTGCAGCCACTGCTGTGTATATTAGACAGACGTCGCCAGAGACTATAATGATTCGCAACAACACGTTCCAACAGTCCGCCCAAGCCCTCTCCGTCAGCCTATACAACTCGGCACCCAACGACGCCCTAACTATCGTGAATAACCGCTTTCTTGGCCACACGGCCGGACCTGTAGTGCAACTGGAGTTTTCAAGATATCAAGCCACATCGGATGTTAGGGATAACATCTTCAAGAACAACACCGGCAATGGTGCGACGATGGTTTATGTGATCAACAAAGACGCGACGTCAACTGAGAGTGTGACAGTCGTTGACAACTTATTTGACAATCCATCAGCCGCGTACGACTTAAATGTAAACATTCCTTACGTGGAAGGACACAAAATGTACGCAGTTCGAAACTGGTGGGGAGATCAATCGAAATCACACGTTCAGAGCCGCATTTTCGACCACGTCTTCGACTCGACAAAAGCAGAGGTGAAATATGAGCCGTATCGTTTGACGAGGGAAACGAATGCCTTAAGTCAGGCGGAGAATGGGTTCGTTCGCGGCAACGGAACGATCGGTGGCATTGTGAAAGAAGACACGGTTCTTGAAAACAAGCAATTCAATTATATCGTCGAGGAAGATATCGTCGTTCCACGGGGTGTGACACTCACCATCGAAGCGGGCGTGGTGCTCCTGTTTCGTCGAGGTGGAATCACCGTGGAAGGTAAGCCCATACATTACTATCGTAATGCCCTCCCATGCAAACGTAATATACATGATATCAGGTATAAAACATTCTAAAACATGTGAGGTAAGACAAGAAAATATCGATACCATTGATGAGTGGCCCAAGGGATGACACAACATCACCAACGTTTGACGCCAATGCAATGTAATGTCCATGTTTCTGTTGTCAGCAGTCCACGGTAACGTTTTACTAATATTCTGTTTATTTTTGTTGTTCTGTTTGATTCGCCACTCTTACAACAATTGTGTAACCAATGCATATTTATAACATCAACCTTTTATCATTGCGTTCAGCGAGTTTCGAATAAATGCATAATTAAAGTATCGTAACTATTCTAGCAGACCAAAAGCTTTCTCAGAGTTTTCAACACAGTAATGTAATCCTGATTCTACTCCATGTTTCACACACTAAACACTTTGGTAATTACATTTGGTTTATCCTTGCCACACCTCCTTCTAAAAAACATTGTAGTTAACTTTGGTCGTGTGGCGTGTGTGGCGTGTGTGGCGTGTGTGGCGTGCGTGGCGTGTGTGGCGTGTGTGGCGTGTGTGGCGTGTGTGGCGTGTGTTGCGTATATGGTGTATGCGTATGTTTGTTCGCGTCAGGCCACGCATGTGTAGGCATATGCATGCATTCTATGTATGAACGCAATATCCGTATCTTAACTGAGTGTCACCGATTTTCTTGTAACACATTATTTTTAAATGATGCATGTTTTATCCTCGACAGGCACATTGAAACTGCTGGGCGAAGAACTTAATAACATAGTCATGCAGCCACACAACAGCGGCAACTTTAAAGGAATACGGTTCCAGGAACGCTGGTCAGGTAATTGAGTTTTATTGAAATCATACGTTTTTTGAAATCTTTCATTGGCTACCGCTAACTTAACTAACACACATTTACGCAATGTGATTCGAGATTGGGAATAAATGCATATACGTATTACATTGCTATTGCTACTAAACTATATTTGACATCAAACGTTGATGACACACACACACACACACACACACACACACACACACACACACACACACACACACACACACACACACACACACACACACACACACACACACACACACACACGCGCGCGCACACATATATCCAGATTTTATATCAAATAGAACATACATCAGCAATAGAAAACACAACAAAACACGCTAAATGGAATGGCTTATACCTTTGAACATTTAATAACAGAGTGCATATTTCAGACGTGATACGCTTGCGTGGAGGTAGCTCTCATCGCGAAGGAAGAGTGGAGATAATAATGAACGAGGAATGGGTAGCATTAAGTCACTACTACTGGAACCAAAATGGCGCCGACGTGGCTTGTAAACAGCTGGGTTATAGCAACGGAGCCGATGAAGTCGTTACTACTAACAGGTATCGTCTTCTTTCCCCTGCTCCCTTGCGGGATGTGATCCTCGTCACACGGTGGCCTTTCTGCTGTGGCCTTCCATTCTAGGCCGTTTGCAGGTCTATATGCTCTTTAAATATTTCGCCATACGCTCGTCTTTCCATTTTAGTTTTTGTTTTCCTCTTCTTCTACTACTGTCATCCTCTTCTGTTTTCCACGCTCTTTGTATCAGCTTTTTCATTTTTCATGATTCTTCACGTAAATCCTGTCTCTCAATGCGTTCATGTTCATTTTATCACACCGTTGTGACGTTCTGCTAGTCAAACATGTCTAAGCACCGTATTTAATGTTGGTAGTATCCTTGGACAATTTGTTAGTGTTACATTGAACGTAATTGACGCAATTTTACACAATTTCATATTCAAGTAATACTCATATCCGAAAGTAAAGTTAATGCATTTTTTAAACAATTAGGTTAGTTGACCTTTTGTGATCTCAGATATATATATTTCTTTTGACATTGCTTCCGTGCTTCTATGCAGTATTTTATATGGTGTTTTGATACGGAATGTGACCATTGCTGCCCACAAACGGTACACCTTATTCGTAAATGCATTATCTAGAAATCTCACTGTCTAACATTTCTTTTCAAAGTTTTATTTATACATGCACTAGTGACGTCCACATTTTATTTCTCAAATACAGCTGCCGATGTCACATAGGATGTTGTCGGATGTGTTAGAGTAGCAGAATGAGAAAGGCCGGAGATCGTAACATCGAGTTGTGGTGAAGCGTGCTTTATTGTCCGCTGTTCGTTGTAGGTTTGGCATTGATGCCAGTGTACCAATTAGTCACCGAGCATCGTGCAATGGCCAGGCGACGTTGCAACAATGTAACCTCTACGCTTCAAGATCTTCTATTCCGGCAGGCGTCGTGTGCAGACCAAACGTACTACAAATGGAAAGTACGTACACAGGCCACTATAACTGAAAAAAAACCCGATTATATGTCATACACGCACGCATGCACGACGTATGCCCGCCCGCCCGCCCGCCCGCCCGCCCGCCCGCATATACATACCCACATACATGTATACATACATATATACATACATATATACGTACGCACGTACGCACGTACACACGTACACACGTACACACGTAAACACCTACACACGTACACACACTCACACATACACACATACACACATACACACATACACACATACACACATACACACATACACACATACACGCATACGCACATACACATGCACATACATACCCATCCACCCATCCACCCATCCACCCTTCCACACACATAAACGTAGTAGATAGTAGAGTAGTAGAGGCCAGCTTATGTCTCGAGAGAAAATGCTTGTTGTAGCTGCATCAGGTAGGTTGACTGGGCTTTCTGGCATGACGTCTCGCAAGCTGGTTTTCTTTTCCTGGTTTATCTGGTATTCTTCGATGTCATTTGCTGAACCACCAGTGATACAGGTTCGCCAGATGATTCTGTCCTCAACAAAAGTCTACCAGCTTAGAAGGTCGATGCCGTAGTCTTTTAGATCTGTCTTGACCACATGTTTGAATCTTAATTTGGGTCTGCCTACTGGACATTTGCCCTCAGTTAACTCCCCACAGAGGATGGTCTTTGGGAGGCGGTTACTGGGCATACGCAGTACGTGTCCAAACCATCGTAGGCGCCTGTGTTTGAGGATGCTGCTTAGTGGCGTTGACTTGCAGCGCTGCTGGATCTCGAGATTACTAATTTTATCCTGCCATTTTACGCCAAGGATTGTTCGCAATTTCCATTCTCGTTTGCAGTACTGTGTCCATGTCTCTGAACCATACAATAACATGCTGACAATACAAACATGGTATACTTTCAGCTTGGTGTGCAATGCTAGGGTCTTGTTGGACCAGACACGATTCGTGAGTCTTCCAAATGATGTTGCTGCTTTGCTAAGTCTTTTGTTCAATTCTTTGTCAAGTGTAAATTTTTAGACATTGTACAGTCTAAGTAGGAGAAATTCTCCACAGTTTCGATGGATTCACCATGAACAATAATTTTGGCTTATTGATTCCCATGGCTCATGGTGACAATCTTTTTGACGTTGACTTTGAGGCCAAAAGCTGTGCAAGTATTTGCGAAGCTGTTTAAGACTAGTTGTAGTTCCTCGGAATGAGAACAGAAGGCAGCATCCTCACACACGTAAAGTGTTGTTGCTTTGTCTTGGCCTTCAAGCGTGACGTTCAGTAGATGTTTGCGTCAAGCGTGGTCTTCAGACTCACTGCAGGATGAGCAATGTCGGCATTTTGCATAGCTTCTTTGAGTAGAATGGAGAAATACATTCCAAAAAGCGTCGGGGCCTGAACACATCCCTACTTCACACGAGTTTTGATGGGGGAAGGGCTCAGTTATAGATCTATCAGCCTGTACTGTGCCTTGCATGTTGTTGTTGAAGGTTTGGATAAGACTGAGTGGTACTGGTGGACACAAAACTTTCTTCAGGACCGTGAAGAAAACTTCTCACTCATTTAATCACACGTGCATACAAATAATACATGTTTAATATAACACTCTAGTCCCGCATATACTGCTGTACACGGAACGAATTTTTAACACGTTAATATAAACTGTACTTATACGTACGTTCGTTTACGTGTAAGAAGTGTTATCAATTCTTAAACATTGGTTACAGATTCGAACTCATTCTTACAAGGGTACGGCGTCAACACATTCGTCGGTTTTGACGACACAAAGGCAGCCATAATGAACGATAGCCCCACTCAGTTCATTCTGGTTCGACCCGGACGTACGAAGGATACCGACTCTGTGTCGCTGATGTCCTTCGAGAAGCCTGGTTGGTATTTACGCCACTACGACGGTCGCTTGTACCTGGAACCGAAAATGAATCCCCGCAACCCACAGGTGTTTGATAGCGACGCGACGTTCACGGAACATTTAAACACTTTCTACGATGGTTTCGTCGCATTCGAGTCTGTGAACTACCCCGGGTACTACGTAGCGCACAACGGGAGTGAAGGGATGTACATTCGTCAGTTTGACGGCACTTCCGTCTTCAACCAGAGCGCTAGTTTTGCTGCAGTTGCTACCGGCAGCAGGACGAGGAGGAAACGAGAGTTGGCTTATGGTGAGATTATGTAGACTATTCGATTAGAACATTATTGATTAACGTTACTCGATGTTTTAATGGTGCATACACACACATACACACACACACACACACACACACACACACACACACACACACACACACACACACACACACACACACACAAACACACACACACACACACACACGCACGCACACATCGATTTATTATGACATTATATGACACAGTGAACTTTTAGGGGAATTGATAGACACAAGAACATCAAATCGTCTTTTACAAAAAAACAAGTATTAACTATATTATTCGAAATTAGTCATAGGATTAAAAAGGTAAGTTCTTATATAGCGCAGGAACCTGTTCTTAGGACTGCTCAAAGTGCTTTTCACTTTATTCGACTTCTCTGAGAAGCAGATTATATTTATTACTTTATCTTTTTTGTAGATTATTGATATCATCTTAGCTCTCCTTGATACACTAGTTACTTTATAACTTGCTAATCGGTTTGGCTACACGTTAGGGAGTATACAACCACAAAGATGTAGATTTCGGAATGAGAAGGAATCGCAAATTAATTGCAAGTCAAGCGTGGTCAATTTCGAGATATATCCTGAATAATGTTACGTTAATGTAACATGACGAAGTAATGGAAAATATGCAACATTTTAGCACACTTCAGTACAGTATTGTGGAACGAAGAACGACAGCGTTATTGTTTTTTGAGATCCAGTTTGCAAGTGGCAAGTAGCAGCTAGTCTGATGTAGCAATAGTGAATCGATGTATGAATATGTAAAGGAGTGTTCTTATATAGCGCAGCTTCCGACTGCTCGAAGTGCTCTACACTTTACTCCATGGAAAATCTGTCCAATTAAACACCATACCGACTTCTTTTTGAAGCATTCAGCCTCGCTGCAATTAATGCCCGAAAACGATTCGTACAAAATATCACCACTGTCTATAACCAAACCTCTTTGATACCGCAAAGTGAACTGGAACAACGTAGAGTTAACGAACTTGCAGAATATTCGACACGGCAGCGCAGGATTCAAACCCCGGTTTCTCTCGATTGAGAGTCCGATGCTCTAGCCGCTTTCTGATACATTACAATGATTCAGTAACGTATATTCCGTAATATATGTCTGCGACCTGGGACCAAGGTTTAATACTCATGTAATCGGCATAGTGAACTCAGAATGTAACTGTTCTTGTGTGGTGTTTTTTTTTGTAGAAGATGGTTCAGGATTCGAAGAAGGCGAGCCAGGCTATCCGGACGAAAATACAAGGGGAGAGGAAGGCTCCGGCGATATTGGCGAGGAGGAAGGATGGTACGGCTCAGGGGAAGACTTCACCTCTACAATCGAAACTACAGTGGCAATGACCACTGCCAAGACAACAACATTGGCATTGACCACTACCGCGATCCCCGTTGTTACAATGACAGCGTCGGTGATGAATCACGTGAAAATCATCAAACCGACTGAGGGTGTATACATCACGGGACGCCCACCGATCATGCATAACGTGACCGTATTAAACTCGTCTGCCAATGGAATTACTTTTGACGGTTTCCTGCGTGGCGAATTCACCTTAAACGAATGTTCTGTTTTGGCAAGCAAAGAGCACGGGATCTTCTTTCGAAGTGGTGCTCAATTGTCTAACGCCAGACTTCAACTGGATGCCTGCTCGGTGGAGGATAGCGGAAGTGCGGGCATTAATATCGAAAGCAACGTTAACATAAGCATCGTTGGAAGCAGCATTCACAAAAATGCGAAGTCCGGTTGCATAATTAGCGGCCGCGGCATGAACAGAAGATACATATCGGGATATATAATTTTCAACAGGAACAGGATATCAGAAAACCGAATGCACGGTCTTAAATCGCAGGGCGCAGCGAAAATGTCGATTAATAATAATGACTTTTCAAGAAACGTGATCGGCTCCAACAGTCTCTACTCCACCCTCCATCTGGATCAATGTGGATACGTCGACATCGAAATACGGAACAACAGTTTCACCGACAACATCAACTTCTTCAAATATTCTTCTTGGGGTGTCCGGTATAGACTTACATACACGGTATATTTTGGATACGGATTGGACATAAAAATACAGGTCGGTTCTAGTATAAAAAAATCGGTGGTGGGACATTTTAAAAACAACCTTTTAAGAAGATTGTACTCTAAAGCAGAGAGCTACATATTACGCGAAGACAAGTAGAGTATTGCCTTTCCCTGTAAGATTAATATTCGTCCTGTTTTAAAACACGTATCCATATTGCCAGTGTCGCCGCTGTCAGAAACTAATTTATGCAAGTTATTTGCTATGTTATATAAGATACAATGTGCCATCTAGTTTGTTTAACTTTGTTTGAATATACAATATATATTCAAACGTGTGTGTGTGTACGTTTATCTGTACACGCACACAGACACACACACACACACACACACACACACACACACACACACACACACACACACACACACACACACACACACACACACACACACACACACACATATATATGCATAGGAAGTTAGAGCATGAGTCAGGTAAGTTTGCAACAAAGCTACAATTCAAAGAAACGACTCATATATTTTTCAGTTTAGAATAAATGCTACTATTGTTTCAACGCATCTTTAAATATAAGTGTATAACACGTGTATTTCCAGGTAACTGGAAACATATTCCAGAACAACTCAGGGGCTGGTGTGATACAAATCAACAGGCCGACGAAACCTGTGACGGGTGTAATCGAAGACAACGTCTTCCTTAACAACTCACGCGTCGTCAATTATGACATGAACACCGTTTATATAGCACACGGCTTCGGTGTTTCGCTGGCGAACAATGTATTTAACAATCCGAATGCAGCTCACGAGATACATGTCCCCGCCTATGCGGATGACCTGAAGATAAATGCTACACACTGTTACTGGGGCGTATTCTCATACGCTGAAATCATTTCCAGGTAAGACGCCACCGTCACAGCTTCGCTCGTATGTGTGTACTTCGAAGTTGCAGATTCAGTCTCCTGAAGCTTACGCCTAATTTGATAACATTGCACTGTCAATGATATGTATTGCTATATTTCATTTATTCAATATTTAATAGGATTACCATCCATAGTAGTAACCCCAGATAGCAAGTAGACAAAGATGCCTCTGTTTAACAGAGATTCCAACATTTGTGTATCTACATGTAATATAGATGTTTGTTAATTTATTTTATTTTTGACACTGCAAGCAATCATACAATTAACATCCATTGTGTTCCATACATTTCAATTCACTTTCAATTCAATTCTTTATTTCCAATTATAAATAATAAAAATAAATGCATACAACATATATACGTAATGTAAATTTCCAATGTTTAATTGCAAATGGAGAAAGTGAAAGCTCATTGCTTATTAAGCACTTTTCCCCAAAGTCAATCTAACGTCCTCTGTTAGAAGGAATAGTCTTTTTTATAACTAATCTACACTGCTTCATTCCTAATTAACATTGTAACTCTGTCACTAAAACGTTCTGAATTGAGAAAAAATTGTATAAATTTTGTATAATCGGTAAATATCGTACAACTGGGAATTCTTCTCGTGACATCGTGTTTCAATAACGATACTTCTTTCCCACTGGTGCACCACGTAGGACGGACTCATTCTTCAATAACATGGACCTGGCTCTCATTGACGTGTGGCCATTCCGCGCATCTGCCAACGGAGACGAGCCGCTGGTGTTGCCACCTGAAGACTACGGTTTCTTCTCGAACGACATCGGCGGCGTAGTTAGCGGGGAGCTGAATATAACCGAACGCGAACAGCCGTACATTGTCAAACGAAGCATATATATTGAGTATGTTCTAGTACGAAACAATGGGTCATTAATTTGATATATATATATATACACACACACGCACGCACACACATACACACACGCACACGCGCACACACACACACACACACACACACACACACACACACACACACACACGCGCGCGCACACACACACACACACACACACACACACAGCCGTACATTGTCAAACGAAGCATATATATTGAGTATGGACTAGTGCGAAACAATGGGTCACTAATTTGTATTTACTTAACAAATCAACTTGTATAATATATATATATATATATATATATATATATGTGTGTGTGTGAAAGGTTTCAGGGCAAAACAAGACAAACGCCATTTTTGAAATTTCGCCTAAACAAAGACGACACGTTTGGTTAAACACGTGTTGAGCTAGGATGCTGTCTAATTTATACAACAACGCCATAAATCCCCATTAAACGATATATATATATATGTGTGTGTGTGTGTGTGTGTGTGTGTGTGTGTATGTGTGTGTGTATTGTCTTTAACTGTATGTTGTTTTTGTACGTCTGCGAGTTTAGTTTCCGCGTACAGGCCTAAACATTGGTCTGGTTCAATTGCAGTGGAGGCGGAAATTTGAAGATAGCAGCTGGCGTAAATCTCCAATTTGAACATGGACGGGGAATCAGAGTGAAAGGTTTGCAAAACGAAGAACGACCTAGAATGACCAATGATTTAATGTATTGTAATCCAATCGTACTATACGTTGTCATTGTGGAGATTATCAGATAACTGTGTTTCTCAGAAATCTCCAACTGCATGTTTTTTCCATAGACCAACGTGCGAGTTACTGTTTTTATTCAGGGCTTTCCATTCCCTCGTGTGTAGTTAATGTAAAATGATAAACATATTTTGCTTTCGCTTGAAACGTGTGCACGTATCTCTTCAGTGTGTTACTCGTTGGAATGGGGAAACATACAGTCATTGATAGCACGGATTTTATATTAACTGTATGCTTCTCACGTTGGAATGTTAATCAACTCGTGCAGTTTCCACGACACTCGTGATGTCATTACAGGCGCAGTGAACTTCAGTGGTACAGAAGGAAAACGGATTTCCTTGAACTCGACATCCACTGCGAAATGGTACGGAGTGTTCTTTGAGAAAATCTCATCAACAGGTGAGACGTCGGTTTCTTACGTTCACATAGAGAGCATAACCTGAGATGTGATTAAGTAACCAACTTGTTCACGTATACAAGGCAAGTTTGATACATCGTTCCATAGTATAACCTATTCGTAAAGTTATTTCGTTATGCAAAACTTGTTCACAGCTTCAAAACGTAAGACTATCCTACATTGTCATTGCAGACGAAATGAGTTACTTTAACATGGACGGGTCCGATCGTGGACTTCACATTCACCAAAACAATGTGGAACTGGTGAATTGTACAATTAGCGACAGCAAGGGTCTCGCGATCTACAGTGGCGGCAACGTTAAGGTACAGAGGTGCAGTTTCACCAGAAACTCCAATGCAGTTACGTGGTACGCGACGACTATCAGACTCACTTTCTTGGACTGCGATTTCCACAGCAACACATACGGCATTGGAGGATCTTACATGGCAGACCTGATGGTGTCAGATTGTCGATTCATTGACACCGCGAACAGAGCGTTTAGTATCTCTAGCGGAGGAGGCCGGGGAAGCATCACAGTACAGAACAGTTTGTTTCAAAGGAATTACATCGCGATATACTTTACTGCTGGTTACGCAAACGTTACCCGAATTCGTGGGAACACTTTCCAGAACGAGAGGTACGGTACAACTGTGCAAATTAACATGTATGAAACATACATACTGGTGGAAAATAACACATTCGTCGACCTACCACAGGGAGCGTTGAGTGTGACTCATTATAGAAGACTCGCCAAATTTACTATTATACGCAATAACACGTATAGTAGAATCAGCGGAATTCCAGTCTACATCCGTAACGCCGAATATGTCGATGTGACTGTGGAAAAGAACATGTTTTTGAACCACCGAGTGAGCTCCACAACGACAGGAATCTATTTGCAGTTCAGTTACGGATCGTCCGGTCGGATACGTTTGAACGAATTCCGGAATAACAGCGGGACAAATGTTGTTCACGTACATCTGTCACGGTCGTCCAACACACAGCAACAGCTGGATGTCGCGGCTAACCTATTTTACGACAACGTCGCTAGCCAGGCGGTCATAGTGACCAACACAGAACTATGCAGTGTGACAGGGAACATGTTGTCAAACGTGTTGTCTTCCTATGACGTTCTTGTGACATTTAAGAGCAAAAACTTGACAGCTCCATTCAACTGGTGGGGTGCAGCGGACGAAGAACATGTAACACAGAGGATATGGGATCAGTCAGACGACTCGAACTTAGGACGCGTGTTGTACGAACCTTTCCTCACGAAAAACGCGATGCCGTGTGACGAAGTGGCCAACTGCACAGGACACGGCTCGTGTGTCCGCCCCAACACGTGTGAGTGTCAGTCCGGCTGGACAGGCGCCGAATGTAACCAGTTCTCGTGCGTTGACATTGGCAACTGTCAAGATCGCGGCGTTTGCGTTGGCCCCAATGTGTGTGACTGTGACGATGGGTGGATGGCACCAGACTGCGTGCAGGCCTCTTGTTTCGACAGGAACAACTGCAGCGGACACGGCATTTGTGTCGGACCAAATAGGTATGTCTTTATACTTGTTGATAAATACCTCAGGCATGCTGTCGACTCATCTCACTATTACACGGATATTGTAGTGTCGTAATGTATCGTTGTCGGCTTGACACTGCCACCTGGTTCGCGAATCGAATTAATCTTTTCACGGTGTTCTATTCATTCAACCAACATTTGTTCAGTTCTGGCTGTATCATGCAACATATTTAATTCTGTCTCGCCATCTTTTCTCGCTTACCTTCTCAACCACCCTAGCAGCCATCAAGTGAACATTCCTCACTCAGCCAGTTCTCTGTTCGTCCAGTCATCACATGAGTCCTCGTTTCAGACATCGCTCTTCAACGGGCCAACCTTCTTTCTCTCTTTCTTTGTGCACCAATCTATTTTAATAGTCCAATCCACGTACACCGGGTAATCTCGACGCAACGTCCCCGCTTCGTATTATTAGTTATGTCGCCTTTAGCTTCCTGGTCAATACGAGGCCATTAATTTTGATAACATGTTGTACCGCAGACTTTCTGTCATGTAATGTTGTAGATGCCACTGCGCTAAACAGTTCGTGGGCTCCTCGTGTGATTCGTGTGCGGAGAACAGATGGGGACCCGACTGTGCACTTTGTCCTGAGTGTGGACACGGAGAATGCGACATAGATACTGGTAATAATATGGTGAAGCAGCTTCACGACTGGGCAGAAAGCGATAATTTAACAGCTTTCGGATTCACTTACCAAGTGGAACTTTTTGATTTGGCTGACAGTTGTGTTGCATATAATGTGTAACTAGGGCACACTGTCTTCGCATACTTCAGGATCGCTTTTAGTTATTTCATACAAAAATGAGTCGAAACAATACGGGCGTACCATTTGCCACCTCTAATAAAACCATACGAAAATCACGTGTATGTTAATTAGTATTACGTTTCTTACGTAACAGCGTTTGTAAATAGTGTTCAAACTGGTTCATTATTCTGTCTCTCCAGGTAATTGTATATGCGAGGAAGGTTGGCTGCAGCCGAACTGTGAACAAGCCTCTTGCTACGACCTGAACAACTGTAACGGCCATGGCGTGTGTGTGGAGCCAACCAGGTGATGAAATATCTTTACTCTTTACTCTCTGGCAGATATATTCAAACGAACAGCATCTAAACTTATATGGAAGGCCTCGCTACAATTACTACGCGAAGATTGTTCATACGTAAATATCCACCAGTGTCTACAGCTAGGTAATCATGCACACAGCTGAGCGAACTGGCAAGGCGGCAGCAAGAGGATACAAATCCGGAATTTCTCGATTGAGTGTCTGATGCCCCAATCACTACATCCGCATTGCGCCCCACAGATAACAATTACATTACATTACATTACTGTTATCGCTATTATTGTTATTATCGTCATCATTATTATTGTCATCATTAAAATACTGTCAATTTAAAATACGCGCCAAATGTGGACAAAACAAAGATCAAATACAAAGATCAGTGCAGGTAATCCCAACAGAGAATACATTCAAGAAATTACAACAAATTTAATTTTCTTACCTCAAGAAGGTCAATAGTTGTCCATGCTTGACCACTGATACCATCTCAAGGTTTTGTTTTCTGTACTTGTTTTCCAATTTTCCCATTGATTCTGGTGTAGGTGTTGTTACTGTTGGCATTACTAGGTTAGCTCGTGTCTACGCTAGTTTGTAAACTGGTATTTGTGTAGGTCTGAGAGGTCTCTTCAATCTCTTCAATCTCTTCAATCTCTTCAATCTCTTCGGTGGTGGGACTTCAGTCGGTTGATGGTCTGTGCTTGAACGGTATCGTCCGATAGCAAATTCCAGGATTTTAC
Organism: Paraescarpia echinospica; assembly: GCA_020002185.1. Classification (NCBI taxonomy): domain Eukaryota; kingdom Metazoa; phylum Annelida; class Polychaeta; order Sabellida; family Siboglinidae; genus Paraescarpia; species Paraescarpia echinospica. The sequence continues at coordinate 51,596,643 of CM034531.1, forward strand.
GACTCGGATGGAGAAGAAGGCGTGCCTGTGTCCTGTTGATCTCTGTGTTTGTAGTTTTTCACTGTAGCCTCTTGTGTTACCAGTAATTTTCAGAAAGACCTGTTTTGATGGACACAGTGAGCATTTATAATCCTGGTTGATTGTGTCCATTCCTTTGATGATTTTGAAAGTTTCGGTGATGTCTGTTCTTTGTCTTCTGTGGTTCAGTTTTACTCTATTTAGATGAACACCGGCCGAGCTTTATCCACTGCTTTTAGTGCTCTGTTGATGCTAATTCACCACTCAGCAATCAAGTTTCTGGACTATTTATCTTGACTAACACGTCTGCTTTAGATTTCTTATGGGTGCAAGCTTATTGAATGAGGTATCGCGCATGGTTTTGTAGGTGCACTTGCGCCGAGCACTTCATGGGCTCGGCATGTGACGCTTGCACGGAGAACAGATGGGGCCCGGACTGTCTCCCGTGTCCAGACTGCGGCCACGGAGTATGTGACACAGACACAGGTATGTCGACGTAAATTGGTCTTTTCACTCGTTACAATCGTGTGTGCGTGCGTGCATGAGTATGAGTGTGTGTGTATGTGTGTGTGTGTGTGTGTGTGTGTGTGTGTGTGTGTGTGTGTGTGTGTGTGTGTGTGTGTGTGTGTGTGTGTGTGTGTGTGTGTGTGTGTGTGTGTGTGTGTGTGTGTGTGTGTGTGTGTGTGTGAATACCCATGTTTGTTGGCTGATTGGTCATTCATTATTCGTTGGTTGGAATTTATATTTACATACACCATGCTCAAATCTAGTTAAATGGTATTCCAACAGGTTCGACGATTTCCCTTTCCAGGTAACTGTATATGCGAAGAAGGTTGGCTGCTGCCGAACTGTGCAGAAGCCTCTTGCTACGACCTTAGCAACTGTAACAGCCACGGCGATTGTGTCGAGCCAAACAGGTAGTTGTTATTATTAGTGTCGATCGTCAATATTGTTGTTAACATTATTGTTGCTACTGTTGTTATTATATCATTCTGTTTTATTATCCTCTTTTTGTGATGGCATCAACGAATAAATATAAGGTCTCGAGAGGCACGCCGTCAGCTTCATTGTATTATAACCAAAATGTCAGTTTATCCCATCTTCTGACATGATATGCTTCAATGAATGACTCATGATCGAACAGAACGTTTCATTGCTAGTATCGACGGTAACCCTTCGTAATATTTGCTTATTCACATGTAATAATAATAATAATAAGTCAACTTCTATTGCGCCTAAATCCTTGGAAACCAAACTCAGAAGCGCATCAAAACAAAAGGATTGGTCAATCTCAAAATCCATAAATAGTATTTCAGTTGTCAACAGATGGGTCAAGGCGCTAGGGAGCTACGGTGGATAAGCAAAGTTGTAAAGATACGTTTTTAAATGACGACGGAATTTTGTAATATTTTCAACTGATCTAACACAAAGAGGGAGCATATTCCAAAGGGTTGTGTTCGTTCATGTGTACCTTTAAGTGAATGCAATCTCTAAGCATCTCGTGTTTGCAGTTGTACCTGCTTTGAGCAGTACACGGGGACATCGTGTGACGCGTGCAATGACAACCGATGGGGACCCGACTGTCTTTTGTGTCCCAGTTGTGTCAACGGCGAATGTAACAATGCGACGGGTACGTCATAGATACAGTAACCGACATGCGCATCATTCCTACCTGTACACGTCTAAGACGGCAAATACAGAAGAGTCAAATATTTAATACAACTTCTGATGTCAGTAATAATTGCCGTGTGATTATTTTAAAAATATATTTCATATGCATTATGTTACACACACACACGTGTGTGTGTGTGTGTGTGTGTGTGTGTGTGTGTGTGTGTGTGTGTGTGTGTGTGTGTGTCAGTGTTAATATAATTGTTCTAATTATTGCTGCTGACACCCGTAAAGGGTGAAGGATGGTACTGTGTTTGTCTTCTGTCTCATTGATATATGCAGTGCATCCTGAAATATTCGTGCGTTCGTAATAAAATAATGTAATAATAGTAATGAGATAAGATAAAAACCATGACATTTGCTTGGAATATGACTTGTTACTGTTGCAAGAAAGAACAAACTCCTTGATGTTGATATAAGATGATATAATTAAACACCTTAAGTGAAAATCGGGACCTTGTTTCCTATATACAGACTGTACAGTTCTTGATACTTGAAGCAACAGTTAGGCTGACATTTAATTATCTGAGTTGCTTCCAGGGGCATGCTCGACTTCGATCGCTATTTTTCTAGTAGCTATTTGCATATATTGGTGAAAATAGTAAATAATAAATTATACACACTTACGCGATATACTTCATACCAGGATAGTCAGAGCGTTTTTATTGAATTTTCAGTAGGGGGCAATGTCCTAAAAGGACACTTCTAATGGGTAAAAAGGGCAGTTTACGCATACATTATTGATTATGTACATGACCCTTAGGCATGTATGAGAACTTAATATAACTATTGCATAGAAACACATTTTATTACAACCAATACATGCAGTAGTCATTGAAACATGAGACGTATCCTGCAAGTCAGAATGTTTGATAGTTTTCTCATTTCGACTAAACGAATCCCGTTTCGCGTGTGAATTTCTTAGCGAATTCACGCTGTCCGTAGATGCCCCAGTCTGGAGCTCCGCAACTTCTTGTCTTCTCAAAGAATTTGACGACAGCGGGTCGAGGGTCATAGTAGGCGGCGCTCACACCATTCAGTTCCACCATGATTCGGGCGTTTCTCGTACCTTCACTCATACTGGTGCGGTGATTATCGACCACAAAGTTGTGGTGGCTGACAATCCTTTCGGTCTGCATAGAGTGTGGACTTAAGCAAGCCATATATGCCAACACCTTCTGAACTGAACCTGTTGTGACTGGCAGAAGTTGTCGCAATCTGACAGTCAACTTACAACCGATATCACAGCCATCAGGCAGGAATGGCACATTCAGCATGTGTTCCCACTGCTCGTTGCCCCGTCCGCAAAGTCAGATGTCTCATATGGGAAAAGGCGCCTGACGACGCACACACCATGCTCAACGAATGATCTTAACATCACTAACTCCTTCATGTCTTTGATGGCGTCCTTCTGCTCCTGGTGCATGTGTTCAGACAGGTATTCGTACGATGCTTGCAAGACCTCCAACCTGATTGCTCGTCTGTCGCGGCGGTTTGTACAAACGAACTGGTGATTACATTTTCATTGTGTTAGGTCCTCTTTTGTGTTATCGGTTCGACAACTCACTTTCTCCCCCCTTCTTCCCGGGAATGGTCCATCCCTCATTAGGTTCAACTTCTTGATTGCCGCATCAGTCACAGTGAGAAGATCGCTGATGAACAAATCACTCATTTGCGACTTCTTCTGGAATGTTTCAAATATATCCAGGATGTCGCCCATCACTGCGGTGATCAACGTTTGTTGGTGGTTCCTGGTTCTTAGCAACCATTTGGCTTCAGCCTTCTCCTTTCTGTCGCTGGTACTTTCTGGCGCCTGCATCTGTTCCCACACCCTACTGCAAGCTGGTAGGTTGTTCAGCACAGCATCCACCAGCTACAGCTCGTGCTGGGCAAACCTGACATCGTGGTGCCTGGGGAACTGTTTGAAATTCCCGGCCTGCGCTAACAACATTTTCATCCTTCTCAGCGTCCGGAAGAATCGCACGAGTCCCAGTAGATTGGAGTTTCAGATTATCAACTCAGGTACGGTGCTGACGATCGACTCGGTGGCTAAGTCAGACCGGTGTGCAGCACACCAAACTGTTGCCAAACCTCTCTGCATTTGGTCAGCAAGCAGACGCCACAGTCCACCTTGTCTGCCGGTGTTTGCCGCCTCGCCGTCAGTGGTGACACCAACCAGCTTCGTGTCTTTACCTCCTGTCAGATCCAGAGCTTTGTTCACCGCTTCAAGAACTCCAGGGGCACCGTTCTTCTCTGGCGAACGCATGACAATGAACGCACTCGTTACGCTGCCATCACTGCTAGCCATCCGTCCACTTATAACTTGTGGTCCAACATTTGACTGTCACAGCTGCCTTCGAGTTGCACACTGAAGACTATACATCGGCTGAACATTTGAGACAGACGCACTTTTTCTAGTTAGTATATGACATCCAACATTTGCTTGTAGTAATTGGTCTTTTGTAGACACATTGCCCTTTGGAACGAAAGGGCGTTGTACGTTAAAACACTCTGTTTCGAGTCGGATGTAAACCTCACCATCGAACATAAAAATAGTAACTTGTCATCTAGTTACGGAACAGGAAATATAACTAAATACGCTTTTTTTGAAAATGCTCGATACATCAATAAAATGGTCATGTGTAGTCATATTGCCCTTCAGCTACTTATGTTTTTTATGATACCCCAGTGCAAATTAAATTAAACACACTAAAACGAATAAAAAGTAAGCCATAGAAGGGGCTGGTTTGGGAGAATGGGACACACTGGGGGTGGTGAATGATAGTTCATTGCAAAGTACGCTAATGTGATGATGTGACTGTGATTGCTCCGAAAGGAATATAGGAAGCAGACACCCTGTGGGCCTAGGGGCCTCCCTGCTATGAAAGTGTCATAACGTTGAACACAAAACATATAAACCGTTATTGATTCCGTTGTGTGATGGTCTGGTGTCTAGGTGAATGTGTCTGTGACGACATCAATTGGTCTGGGCGACTCTGTGACGTGTGTAGCGAGACGTTCTACGGACCAAGCTGTCTTCCTCTGCTCAAAGTGCTGCAAGTTGCTCCGGACACGGGGCCAGACGTAGGCGGCACTGTCGTCCATGTGCTCGGACACAACTTCCCAAACTCCAGCGAATACCAATGCAGGTGAGCTATGTAAGGACACATCTAATAATGAATGTTATTACAATATCAACATACTATTCTATTAAGTAATAAAACAATGTATGGTACTGACCACATGCGAGCTTCAGCTTGTGATTTACTATAAAAGTTATTACAATTCTCTGTAAGCTAATAATACATTCGATATGTACTGTATCAAAACGCAAAATTCTTCCGTAAGTACATTCTTTGTCACTTATTTCTTGCATTTTATGCACAATGGGTTCTTATATGCGTAAAACAGACCATAAATAATTGTGTTTACACGAATCGTTTTGACTTTGTTGCCACGTGGTTAATTAATTATGCAGCTCAAGTAAGAGTGCACGTAAGCTCAGTGAAGTATACTTTTAAAACAATCCATCTGACATGGGCTGCCGCTATATTCACTCTCCGTTTATTGCATAGATGTTACCTTTTCCTTTTTTTTCTTTTCATTGCTGAATCCGTGACATAAACAGCAACTGTTTATTTTTCTTGACCCATAAAACTCTGTGATAACCGACGTATGTCGGACGGTACCGTATATTCAACAGCATACCTTGTATCGATCGCGAACGCTGTACGCATAGTTATTGTACTATATATTGTCATGGCAATTCGCGATTAAAAAGACATTATTCTAATGAAATAAACGAACAGAATAACTTCAATTGGTCGTATCAACGGATTAATGAATAAGGGTGTGCATTATAAACATATCATAATTCTCAAAGAATTGCTTTAATGTTGCACACTGAGAACTTAAAACTATTCGCCACGTATGATTCGCCATCAGGTTTGGGGACGACGTGGAGACAGGAACGTGGGTCTCGTCAACGGAGATTCTCTGTTCGTCTCCTCAACACGCAACAGGTAGTGTCCATGTGGAAATAACGCCGTCTACGGAGGACACGTATAGCAACGATCAGGTATGAATTATATAGATTTAATGGAACACACACACATCACACGAACGCACGCATGGACGCATACACACGCGCGCATGCTCGCACACACAAACGTATAATTTGACTACATATATATATATATGCATATATATATATATGCATGTATATATGTATATATTTATATATATATATATATATATATATATACAAATGTGTGTGTTTCGGAAGGTATTTCTGATATGCCGACTCTGGGCGGGTTTTCTTTGCCAGGCGTCGTTCAGCTACTACGCGCTGTGTCCGGAGAGCGCTTGTGGCAGTCTGAAGACTCCGCGACGAGGTGTCTGCTCCATGGGCCGATGTCTCTGCTCCTTGCCATGGCTCGGCAACGACTGCGAGATCCTTGGCCTGGCGCCCAAGATCACGATAGTGTCTCAACAAACCGTGGTTGAGGGGGCAACGTTTCACAACACTATGACTACGTCAGAGGTTTGTCCAAAACTATGACATAGCGGGGGCTGCCTATCAATACAATCGAAGAGATGTTGTGAGATGACGCGTGTCAAAGGTACGACTGTCCGCTATGTTAATGAGACGCAACGGGAAATGTCAAATATTGTTGAGATATGTGGAGTTGTTCCGTTGGGCCTTTTGGTTACGTATTTATATACACATGTTTTATTGCTGCCAACAGGGCACAGTTCCGGCTACATGGAGCCTCGTGTCAGCTCCTTCAGGTATGGACATCGACGTTTCCAACGCTGCTATCACCTGGACGGCAGTGGCAAGCGCCACGCCGTACATTGTGGTGGTTAAAGCCACAAACAGCATCGGTTCTGACCAGCTGACATTTAGCGTCGTTGTACATCCGTCGTATAGGGTCGTCTTAGATCCCGTACCTTCAGGACCGTTCCTGCAAGCTTCGTCTGTGATGATCAGCGGCAAAGTCATATTTCTCGTCAGCAACAGCTCTCTGATAGGCACCGACGTCCCAGTCACCATAACGTAAGGGAGCCCTGTGGATGTGAATGTGTATGTGTGTGTGTTTGTGTGGGTGTGTGGGTGTTTGTGTGTGTGTTTGTGTGGGTGTGTGTGTGTTTGTGTGTGTGTGTGTGTGTGTGTGTGTGTGTGTGTGTGTGTGTGTGTGTGTGTGTGTGTGTGTGTGTGTGTGTGTGTGTGTGTGTGTGTGTGTGTGTGTACTACGGTATTTAAATATATTTTCCGAACAAAAATATATAATAGGTCTTGTACCCTAGAATATTCAATGAACCAAATTATCATTTCTAGAAAATGTGCACACAGAGAACTTATTTGAGGATTTTTATTTATTGACATCAACATAGTGTTCTTTATTGTTGTTGTTTTAGAATAAAATCTTCCGTTGGAGTTCGAACAATACAGACGACAACACTGTACGGAAGTGACATTTTCTTCAAACGATTTTACCCCTATTCCAGTGAAACAGGTCTCTTCCAAGTGGTAGGGGATTATTATTGTTTCGCTAACGATATATCTGGTATTTTCAGAAAGCTAGTAGTGTATCTTTCCTAAACTATATTGTTAAACTGATTTATGTTTGCTAAATTTCAATGGCATATTTCTTTTTGTTAGTATGTTGGCCTGTTCACTTTGTCATGACATTCGTTATCTAATTACTGAAGGTAACTTTAAGATGTTATATCAATGTTACACAATGCTAGGTTTTTTAATTCATTTGCTTACAATTAGCTCTTTTGATTACAATAACACAACCGAGCAATTTAGTGTTTTACATCGTATAACATTGATGTATTCTTGGACATTAAACGAACTGATTCCATATTAGGATTTTAAACATGATGGGTTGCTCCTTGTGGTGCATTCTGTGCTTGTTATATCGTGCTCGTCCTCCACACCAGCTATACATGCGTCGCTTACTAAATTCAAATTCGGCAGATCACTGCAATACCCCCATTCCTATGCAATTAACAAAACTGGTCGCAACCACTGCACTGCACAACTATACTCACATTAGACGCGTAAGCAGTATCTTTATATATATGATTTTGCTCCGTACAGGACGCGAGGCATCCGGTAGACGAAGGTTTCGAAGCTCAGTTGACGTGGACGGTTTATGGACTCAGTATCCGGTCATCACCCCAGTCATTGTCCGGTTACTTGGACACGTATCACCTGTCGTTAACCATACAGAATACAGGCGTAGACCCGTTGACCGGTCTTGTGATTCAGGCGAGTCAGATTTCGAGTGCAGGGTTTGTCGGTTGAAAACACTGTTGATGTTCTCTTTACGTTGTAGTCGTTCTTGCGTTGTATTGAATATGTTAATATTGTCTTCTGCTGCTACGGTTATTGCTGCAGCAGGCAGCTGCAGCTGCTACTGCTGCCTCTGCTACTCTCTGAAAATCCTGGAAATGTTAATAGTATGAGTACTGAACTCCAATTGATTGTCGTTCTTTGTGTGCTGTTGGTTTAGCAAGTGAACGCGCCATTCGTTGTGATGCTGGCGGAACAAGCAGTGAGTCAGGCATGTCCTATTCACCTGACAAGCTGCCCAGTCAACACACCACTGATGCCAGGCACCGAAATTCGATTTAACGTTACTACTGTTGGTAGGTTGCGTATTTCTAATTGAAAGGCTAATGCTAAACCCATGCAAGATAACCGTCTTCATTAGTTCTACTATTTTCACGACACGCCAGGGAAAGTAGATTCCTAACATTACACGTAAACGATCATTGTGCCATATTTACTCATTTACAATGCTGTTTGTTGGAACTGGAAACTATCTAGAAACATTCGATATAGTAAAGTCTGCGTGCATACCAAATAATATAAACCAACGTTTCTTCATCAGTGGACCAGCCTGTGCGTGGATACTTCCGATTCGCTGTGACGTGCACAGAGGGACTGACTCGCTATGTTAACATACACGGCAACTTCAGGCGGAGGAAACCAAAGTTCGCCATGACTCCGAGTAGCATCAGTGCGAGTTTGACACGAGGAAAACAGTACACATTTGTGGTAGGAAACTGTACTATGTTTAAACACTGTATGATGTCTTGGAGTAGTCTGAACGAAACAAGTCACATGCTCATGCTATACGGATATCAACTGAACATGCAACTAGTTTTGTCAAAACAATATACTCATTATGTTGGTTACTGAAATATGATATTTATATTTTATTTCTTCTATTGGAATAATGTTAAACTCTTGCATTTGAATCGTTTCAAGTACTTGCACATGTATTTGAATATATTCAACCACTTACATTGTCATATGAATTATTTAACACACATTTGAAACCTTTCGAACATTTGCATTTGTATCCATATACGCTGAGACATTTGAACACACACTGTCGCTTGCACACATGCACGCACGCACGCACGCACGCACGCACGCACGCACGCACGCACGCACGCACGCACGCACGCACGCTCGCTCACACGCACTCACGCACACACACGCACATAGCTCATACTATCTACATGCACGTAGTAAACCAGACCGTGCTTGCAGGTGAACGTGACGAACGTGGGTCTGCGTCCTGCAACTGGCGTCCGAGTTGAACTTCCGGATGAGCCGATGCTGTCTCTTGTATCTTTCGGAAACACCGCGGAAGCCAGCGAAGGAGACGGCACGCTGACTTTGGTACCCGGCGACAGCGCCGTCTTAGTGCTGGCTGCGTCGACGTCAGAACGGGAGCCACTCGGAAGACGCTCTGGCACTCTCGTGGTTCGGTCGCTGCAGATCGACGCCAGCATTTCATACAGGTTATTTGTGTTATATGTGTAGAACGTTTTTTTAATAACGAGTATACTATAACAAAGAGCTTTTGTTACCAGTGTAGTACAACACTAATAAAATCAATAGATCATTATTGAAATTAGTTCATAGTCAACCGAGGAATAGCTTTTCCTGTATAATTATTAATGTTACGTTTTTCATCAGGGATTTGATATCGCCATGTTAATAGACACACACACACGCACACGCACACGCACACGCACACGCACACGCACACGCGCACGCGCACACGCACACGCACACACACACACAGACACACACTCAGACACGCACGCACGCACGCACGCACACACACACACACACCCACACACGCACACACACACCCACACACACACACACACACACATACACACACAGACACACACCCACACACACA
>CM034531.1:51607571-51670071 GCA_020002185.1 Paraescarpia echinospica
ACACACACACACACACACACACACACACACACACACACACACACACACACACACACACTCACACACACACACACACACACACACACACACACAGAGGAAGTTAGATCATGAGTCAGGTAAGTTTGCAATAAAGCTACAATTCAAAGAAACGACTCATATATTTTTCAGTTTAGAATACATGCTATTATTGTTTCAACGCATCTTTAAATCTAAGTGTATAACACGTGTATTTCCAGATAACTGGAAACATATTCCAGAACAACTCAGGCGCTGGTGTAATACAAGTCAACATGCCGACGAAACCTGTGACGGGTGTAATCGAAGACAACGTCTTCCTTAACAACTCACGCGTCGTCAATTATGATATGAACACCGTTTATATAGCCCACGGCTTCGGTGTTTCGCTGGCGAACAATGTATTTAACAATCCGAATGCAGCTCACGAGATACATGTCCCCGCTTATGCGGATGACCTGAAGATAAATGCTACAAACTGTTACTGGGGCGTATCATCATACGCTGAAATCATTTCCAGGTAAGACGCCACCGTCACAGTTTCGCCAGTATGTCTGTACTTCGAAGTTGCAAATTCAGTCTACAGAAGCTTACGCCTAATTGGATCACATTGTACTGTCAATGATATGTATTGCTATATTTAATTTATTCTATATTCAATAGGATTATCATCCATAGCAATAACCCCAGATAGCAAGTAGACAAAGATGCCTCTGTTTGACAGAGATTCCAACATTTGTGTATCTACATGTAATATAGATGTTTGCATGCAATCATACAATTAGCATCCATTTTGTTCCATACATTTCAATTCACTTTCAATTCAATACTTTATTTCCAATTAAAAAATAAATGCATACAACATATATACGCAATGTAAATTTCCAATGTTCAATTGTAAATGGAGAAAGTGAAAGCTCATTGCTTATTAAGCACTTTTCCCCAACATCAATCTAACGTCCTCTGTAAGAAGGAATAATTTTTGTTTATATATAATCTACACTGCTTCATCCCTAATTAGCATTGTATCTCTGTCACTCAAACTTTCTGAATTGAGAAAAAATTGTATTGATTTTTTTATAATCGGTCAATATCGTACAGCTTGGAGTTCTTCTCCTCGTGATCTCGGTTTTCAATAATGATACTTCTTTCCCACTGGTGCACCACCTAGGACGGACTCGTACTTCAATAACATGGACCTGGCTCTCATTGACGTGTGGCCATTCCGCGCATCTGCCAACGGAGACGAGCCGTTGGTGGTGCCACCCGAAGACTACGGTTTCTTCTCGAACGACATCGGCGGTGTAGTTAGCGGGGAGCTGAATATAACCGAGCGCGAACAGCCGTACATTGTCAAACGAAGCATATATATTGAGTATGTTCTAGTACGAAACAATGTGTCACAAATTTGAGATATATATACACACACACACACACACACACACACACACACACACACACACACACACACACACACACACACACACATATGAAAGGTTTCAGAGCAAAACACGCTACAACCGCCATTTTTTTTATTTCGCCCAAACAAAGACGACACGTTTGCTTAAACACGTGTTGAGCTACGATGCTATCTAATTTATACAAAAACGCCTTAAATCCCCATTAAATAACATGCACAAAAGAACAATTGTTTTCAAAACGCGATAAGCTCCACCCGTCTTTTTAATCGAAACACGATATATCAGTTTTCAGCCAATCAGTACCGCCGTGCCGCTCGTGTAGCTACGCGGATATATATATATATGTGTGTGTGTGTGTGTGTGTGTGTGTGTGTGTGTGTGTGTGTGTGTGTGTGTGTGTGTGTGTATGTGTGCGTGTATGTGTGTGTATGTGTGTGTATGTGTGTGTGTGTGTGTGTGTGTGTGTATTGTCTTTAACTGTACGTTGTTTTTGTACGTCTGCGAGTTTAGTTTCTGCGTACAGGCCTAAACATTGGTCTGGTTTCATTGCAGTGGAGGCGGAAATTTGAAGATAGCAGCTGGCGTAAATCTCCAATTTGAACATGGACGGGGAATCAGAGTGAAAGGTTTGCAAAACGATGAACGACCTAGAATAGCCAATGATTTTATTTATTGTAATCCAATCTTACCATACGTTATCACTGTGGAGATTATCAGATAACTGTGTTTCTCAGAAATCTCCAACTGCATGTTTTTTTCCATAGACCAACATGCGAGTTACTGTTTTTATTCAACGCTTTCCATTCTCTCGTATGTAGTTAATGTAAAATGATAAACATATTTTGCTTTCGCTTTGAACATCTGCACGTAACTCTTCAGTGTATTACTTGTTGAAAAGGGGAAACATAGTCATTGATAGCACGAATTTGAATATTATATTATCTGTATGCTTCTCACGTTGGAATGTTAATTAACTCGAGCAGTTTCCAGGACACTCGTGATGTCATTACAGGCGCAGTGAAATTCAGTGGTACAGAAGGAAAACGGATTTCCTTGAACTCGACATCCACTGCGAAATGGTACGGAGTGATCTTTGAGAAAATCTCATCAACAGGTGAGACGTCAGTTTCTTACGTTCACGTAGATAGCATAATCTGAAATGTGATTAACTAACCAATTTGTTCACGTATACAAGACAGGTTTGATACATCATTCCATCGTATAACATATTCGTAAAGTTATTTCGTTATGCAAAGCTTGTTCACAGCTTCAAAAAGTAAGACTATCCTACATTGTCATTGCAGACGAAATGAGGTACTTTAACATGGACGGCTCCGATCATGGGCTTCACATTCACCAAAACAATGTAGAACTGGTGAACTGTTCAATTAACAACAACAAGGGTCTCATGATCTACAGTGGCGGCAAAGTTAAGGTACAGAGGTGCAGTTTCATCAGAAACTCCAATGCAGTTACGTGGTACGCTACGACTATCAAACTCACTTTCTTGGACTGCGATTTCCACAGCAACACATACGGCATTGGAGGATCTCACATGGCAGACCTAATGGTGTCAGATTGTCGATTCATTGACACCGCGAACAGAGCGTTTAGTATCTTTAGCGGAGGAGGCCGGGGAAGCATCACAGTACAGAACAGTTTGTTTCAAAGAAATTACATCGCGATATACTTTACCGCTGTTTACGCAAACGTTACCCGAATTCGTGGGAACACTTTCCAGAATGAGAGGTACGGTACAACTGTGCAAATTAGCATGTATGAAACATACATGCTGGTGGAAAATAACACATTCGTCGACCTACCACATGGAGCGTTGATTGTGACCCATAAGAGAAAACACTCCAAATTTACTATTATACGCAATAACACGTATAGTAGAATCAGCGGAATTCCAGTCTTCATCGATAGCGCCGACTATGTTGATGTGACTGTAGAAAAGAACATGTTTTTGAACCACCGGGTGAGCTCCACAACGACAGGAATCTATTTGCAGTTCGGTTATAAATTGTCCGGTCGGATACGTTTGAACGAATTCCGGAATAACAGCGGGACAAATGTTGTTCACGTACGTTTGTTACGGTCGTACTACACACAGCAACAGCTGGATGTCGCGGCTAACCTATTTTACGACAACGTCGTTAGCCAGGCGGTCATAGTGACCAACACAGAACTTTGCAATGTGACAGGGAACATGTTTTCAAACGTGTTGTCTTCGTATGACGTTCTTGTGACATTTAAGAGCAAAAACTTGACAGCCCCATTCAACTGGTGGGGTGCAGCGGACGAAAACCACGTAACACAGAGGATCTGGGATCAGTCAGACGACTCGAACTTAGGACGCGTGTTGTATGAACCTTTCCTCACGAAGAATGCGATGCCGTGTGACGAAGTGGCCAACTGCAGAGGGCACGGCTCGTGTGTCCGCCCCAACACGTGTGAGTGTCAGTCCGGCTGGACAGGCGCCGAATGTAACCAGTTCTCGTGCGTTGACATTGGCAACTGTCAAGATCGCGGCGTTTGCGTTGGCCCCAAAGTGTGTGACTGCGACGACGGGTGGATGGCACCAGACTGCGTGCAGGCCTCTTGCTTCGACAAGAACAACTGCAGCGGACACGGCATTTGTGTCGGACCAAATAGGTATGTCTTTATACTTGTTGACAATACCTCAGACATGCCGTCGACTCATTTCAAAATTACACGGATATTGTAGTGTCTTAATGTAACGTTGTCGGCTTGACACTGCCATGTGGTCCGCGAATCGAGTTACTCTTTTCACGTTATTCTATTCGACCACCATTTGTTCAGTTCTGGCTGTATCATGCAACACATTTAATTCTGTCTCTCCATCTTTTCCTCGCATACATTCTCAACCACCCTAGCAGCCATCAAGTCAACATTCCTCCCTCAGCCAATTCTCTGTTCTTCCAGTCATCACATGAGTCCTCGTTTCAGACATCGCCCTTCAACGGGCCAACCTTCTTTCTCTCTTGTTATGTGGAGCAATCTAATTTTAATAGTCCAATTCACGTACACCGGGTAATCTCAACGCAACGTCCCCGCTTCGTTTTATTTGTTAAGTTGCCTTCAGCTTCCTGGTCGATACGAGGCCATTAATGTTGATGACATGTTGTATCGCAGACTTTCTGTCATGTAATGTTGTAGATGCCACTGCGCTGAGCAGTTTGTGGGCTCCTCGTGTGATTCGTGTGCGGAGAACAGATGGGGACCCGACTGTGCACTTTGTCCTGAGTGTGGACACGGAGAATGCGACATAGATACAGGTAATAATATGGTGAAGCAGCTTCACGACTGGGCAGCAAGCGATAATTTAACAGCTTTCGGATTTACTTACCAAGTGGAACTTTTTGATTTGACTGACAGTTGTGTTGCATATAATGTGTAACTAGGGCACATTGCCTTCGCATACTTGTGTCTACAATCGGGATCGCTTTTAGTTATTTCATACAAAAATGTAATGAGTCAAAACAATTTGTCACCTCTAATAAAACCATTCGAAAATCACGTGTATGTTAATTAGTATTACGTCTCTTACGTAACAGTCGCTTGTAAATAGTGTTCAAGCTGCTTCATTATTCTGTCTCCAGGTAATTGTATGTGCGAGGAAGGTTGGCTGCAGCCGAACTGTGAACAAGCCTCTTGCTACGACCTGAACAACTGTAACGGCCATGGCGAGTGTGTGGAGCCAAACAGGTGAGGGCTGTTTCAGGTGAGGGCTCGTGTCTACGCTAGTTTGTAAACTGGTAGTTGTGTAGGTCTGAGAGGTCTCTCCAACATTTACACTTTACTCCCTGGTAGATCTGTTCAAACGAACAGCATATAAATTTCTATGGAAAGCATTCAGCCTCGCTGCAATTACTGCGCGAAGATTGTGTTCGTACATAAAAATACCCCAGTGTCTACAGCTAGGTAGTCATGCGTACAGCTGACCGAACTGGAGCAACGTGGAATGACCGAACGGTTCAAGACGGCAGCAAGAGGATTCGAATCCGAAATTTCTCGATTGAGAGTCCAACGCCCCAATCACTACATCCGCACTGCGCCCCGCAGGATAACAATTTCATTACTGTTATCGCTATTACTATTATTATTTTCATCATCATCATAATCATCATTAAAATACTGTCAGCTGAAAACACTCGCCAAATGTGGACAAAACAAAGATCAAACATAAAAATCAGTGTATGTAATCCTAACAGAGAATATGTTCAAGAAGATAGAACACATTAACATTGTTTTACCTCAAGAAGGTCAATAGTTGTCCATGCTTGACCACTGAGACCATCTCAAGGTTTTGTTTTCTGTAGTTGTTTTCCAATTCTTCCATTGATTTTGGTGTAGGTGTTGTTACTGTTGGCGTTACTGTTTTTTTTCAGTTTGCCTAGGCTAGCTCGTGTCTACGCTAGTTTGTAAACTGGTAGTTGTGTAGGTCTGAGAGGTCTCTCCAATCTCTTCGGTGGTGGTACTTCAGTTGGTTGATGATCTGTGCCTAAACGGTGTTGTCCGATAGCAAATTCCAGGATTTTATCACTCGGATGGAGATGAAAGTGTGCCTGTGTCCTGTTGATCTCTATATTTGTAGTTTTTCACTGTCGCCTCTTGTGTTACCAGTTTTGATGGACACGGTGAGCATTTATAATCCTGGTTGATTGTGTCCATTCCTTTGATGATTTTGAATGTTTCTGTGATGTCTGGTCTTTGTCTTCTGTGGTTCAGGTTTAATATATTTAGATGAACACCGACCGATCTTTATCCACTACTTTTTGTGCTCTGTTGATGCTAATTCACCAGCCAGTAATGAAGTTTCTGTACTATTTATCTCGACTAACACATCTACCGCTGATTTCTTATGGGTGCAAGCTTATTCAATGACGTTCTCGCGCACGGTTGTGTAGGTGTACTTGCGCCGAGCACTTCATGGGCACGGCGTGTGACGCTTGCACGGAGAACAGATGGGGCCCAGACTGTCTCCCGTGTCCAGACTGCGGCCACGGAGTGTGTGACACAGACACGGGTATGTCGACGTAAAAATTTGTCTTTTCACCCGTTACAATCGACGCATCCGTATGCGTGAGTACGTGCATGCATGAGTATAATTATGTATATGTGTGTGTGTGTGTGTGTGTGTGTGTGTGTGTGTGTGTGTGTGTGTGTGTGTGTGTGTGTGTGTGTGTGTGTGTGTGTGTGTGTGTGTGTGTGTATGTGTGTGTGTGTGTGTGTGTGTGTGTGTGTGTGTGTGTGTGTGTGTGTGTGTGTGTGTGTGTGTGTGTGTGTGTGTGTGTGTGTGTGTGTGTGTGTGTGTGTGTGTGTGTGTGTGTGTGTGTGTGAATACCCATGTTTGTTGGCTGATTGGTCATTCATTATTCGTTGGTTGGAATTTATATTTACATACACCATGCTCAAATCTAGTTAAATGGTATTCCAACAGGTTCGACGATTTCCCTTTCCAGGTAACTGTATATGCGAAGAAGGTTGGCTGCTGCCGAACTGTGCAGAAGCCTCTTGCTACGACCTTAGCAACTGTAACAGCCACGGCGATTGTGTCGAGCCAAACAGGTAGTTGTTATTATTAGTGTCGATCGTCAATATTGTTGTTAACATTATTGTTGCTACTGTTGTTATTATATCATTCTGTTTTATTATCCTCTTTTTGTGATGGCATCAACGAATAAATATAAGGTCTCGAGAGGCACGCCGTCAGCTTCATTGTATTATAACCAAAATGTCAGTTTATCCCATCTTCTGACATGATATGCTTCAATGAATGACTCATGATCGAACAGAACGTTTCATTGCTAGTATCGACGGTAACCCTTCGTAATATTTGCTTATTCACATGTAATAATAATAATAATAAGTCAACTTCTATTGCGCCTAAATCCTTGGAAACCAAACTCAGAAGCGCATCAAAACAAAAGGATTGGTCAATCTCAAAATCCATAAATAGTATTTCAGTTGTCAACAGATGGGTCAAGGCGCTAGGGAGCTACGGTGGATAAGCAAAGTTGTAAAGATACGTTTTTAAATGACGACGGAATTTTGTAATATTTTCAACTGATCTAACACAAAGAGGGAGCATATTCCAAAGGGTTGTGTTCGTTCATGTGTACCTTTAAGTGAATGCAATCTCTAAGCATCTCGTGTTTGCAGTTGTACCTGCTTTGAGCAGTACACGGGGACATCGTGTGACGCGTGCAGTGACAACCGATGGGGACCCGACTGTCTTTTGTGTCCCAGTTGTGTCAACGGCGAATGTAACAATGCGACGGGTACGTCATAGATACAGTAACCGACATGCGCATCATTCCTACCTGTACACGTCTAAGACGGCAAATACAGAAGAGTCAAATATTTAATACAACTTCTGATGTCAGTAATAATTGCCGTGTGATTATTTTATAAATGTAAATATATTTCATATGCATTATGTTA
Organism: Paraescarpia echinospica; assembly: GCA_020002185.1. Taxonomy (NCBI): domain Eukaryota; kingdom Metazoa; phylum Annelida; class Polychaeta; order Sabellida; family Siboglinidae; genus Paraescarpia; species Paraescarpia echinospica. The sequence continues at coordinate 51,615,479 of CM034531.1, forward strand.
CACACACACGTGTGTGTGTGTGTGTGTGTGTGTGTGTGTGTGTGTGTGTGTGTGTGTGCGTATGTGTGTGTTTGTGTGTCAGTGTTAATATAATTGTTCTAATTATTGCTGCTGACACCCGTAAAGGGTGAAGGATGGTACTCTATGTAGATTCCATCTAATCAGTTTATCATACACAACCGTAACCGTGTAGACATAGATGCGTATTTTGAAAGTAGCCTCTGTGAACAAAGTTCGCTTTAGGTCAACTGTGTTTGTCTTCTGTCTCATTGATATATGCAATGCATCCTGAAATATTCGTGCGTTCGTAATAAAATAATGTAATAATAGTAATGAGATAAGATAAAAACCATGACATTTGCTTGGAATATGACTTGTTACTGTTGCAAGAAAGAACAAACTCCTTGATGTTGATATAAGATGATATAATTAAACACCTTAAGTGAAAATCGGGACCTTGTTTCCTATATACAGACTGTACAGTTCTTGATACTTGAAGCAACAGTTAGGCGGACATTTAATTATCTGAGTTGCTTCCAGGGGCATGCTTGACTTCGATCGCTATTTTTCTAGTAGCTATTTGCATATATTGGTGAAAATAATAAATAATAAATTATACACAATTACGCGATATACTTCATACCAGGATAGTCAGAGCGTTTTTATTGAATTTTCAGTAGGGGGCAATGTCCTAAAAGGACACTTCTAATGGGTAAAAAGGGCAGTTTACGCATACATTATTGATTATGTACATGACCCTTAGGCATGTATGAAAACTTAATATAACTATTGCCTAGAAACACATTTTATTACAACCAATACATGCAGTAGTCATAGAAACATGAGACGTATCCTGCAAGTCAGAATGTTTGATAGTTTTCTCATTTCGACTAGACGAGTCCCGTTTCGCGGGTGAATTTCTTAGCGAATTCACGCTGTCCGTAGATGCCCCAGTCTGGAGATCCGCAACTTCTTGTCTTCTCAAAGAATTTGACGACAGCGGGTCGAGGGTCATAGTAGGCGGCGCTCACACCATTCAGTGCCACCATGATTCGGGCGTGTCTCGTACCTTCACTCATACTGGTGCGGTGATTATCGACCACAAAGTTGTGGTGGCTGACAATCCTTTCGGTCTGCATAGAGTGTGGACTTATATGCAAGCCATATATGCCAACACCTTCTGAACTGAACCTGTTGTGACTGGCAGAAGTTGGCGCAATCTGACAGTCAACATACAACCGAGATCACAGCCATCAGGCAGGAATGGCACATTCAGCATGTGTTCCCACTGCTCGGCTGCCCCGTCCGCAAAGTCAGATGTCTCATATGGGAAAAGGCGCCTGACGACGCACACACCATGCTCAACGAATGATCTTAGACTGCTTGACATCACTAAATCCTTCATGTCTTTGATGGCGTCCTTCTGCTCCTGGTGTATGTGCTCAGGCAAGTATTCGTACGATGCTTGCAATACCTCCAACCTGATTGCTCGTCTGTTGCGGCGGTTTGTACAAACGAACTGGTGATTACATTTTCATTGTGTTAGGTCCTCTTTTGTGTTATCGGTTGGACAACTCACTTTCTCCCCCCTTCTTCCCGGGAATGGTCCATCCCTCATTAGGTTCAACTTCTTGATTGCCGCATCAGTCACAGTGAGAAGATCGCTGATGAACAAATCACTCATTTGCAACTTCTTCTGGAATGTCGCCCATCACTGCGGTGATCAACGTTTGTTGGTGGTTCCTGGTTCTTAGCAACCATTTGGCTTCAGCATTCTCCTTTCTGTCGCTGGTACTTTCTGGCGCCTGCATCTGTTCCCACACCCTACTGCAAGCTGGTAGGTTGTTCAGCACAGCATCCACCAGCTACAGCTCGTGCTGGGCAAACCTAACATCGTGGTGCCGGGGGAACTGTTTGACATTCCCGGCCTGCGCTAACAACATTTTCATCCTTCTCGGCGTCCGGAAGAATCGCACGAGTCCCAGTAGATTGGAGTTTCAGATTATCAACACAGGTACGGTGCTGACGATCGACTAGGTGGCTAAGTCAGACCGGTGTGCAGCACACCAAACTGTTGCCAAACCTCTCTGCATTTGGTCAGCAAGCAGACGCCATAGTCCACCTTGTCTGCCGGTGTTTGCCGCCTCGCCGTCAGTGGTGACACCAACCAGCTTCGTGTCTTTACCTCCTGTCAGATCCAGAGCTTTGTTCACCGCTTCAAGTAGTCCAGGGGCACCGTTCTTCTCTGGCGAACGCATGACAACGAACACACACGTTACGCTGCCATCGCTGTTAGCCATCCGTCCACTTATAACTTGTGGTCCAACATTTGACTGTCACAGCTGCCATCGAGCTGCATACTGAAGACTATACATCGGCTGAACATTTGAGACAGACGCACTTTCTCTAGTTCGTATATGACATCCAACATTTGTTTGTAGTAATTGGTCTTTTGAAAACACATTGCCCTTTGGAACGAAAGGGTTTTGCACGTTAAAACACTGTTTCGAGTCGGATGTAAACCTCACAATCGAACATAAAAATAGTAACTTGTCATCTAGTTACGGAACAGGAAATATAACTAAATACGCTTTTTTTGAAAATGCTCGATACATCAATAAAATGGTCATGTGTAGTCATATTGCCCTTCAGCTACTTATGTTTTTTATGATACCCCAGTGCAAATTAAATCAAACACACTAAAACGAATAAAAAGTAAGCCCTATAAGGGGCTGGTTTGGGAGAATGGGACAAACTGGGGATGGTCTGACTGGGGGAGGACTTTGTACGTTAAAAACGCCCTTGATAGTTCATTGCAAAGTAGCATACGCTAATGTGATGATGTGACTGTGATTGCTCCGAAAGGAATATAGGAAGCAGACACCCTGTGGGCCTAGGGGACTCCCTGCTATGAAAGTGTCATAACGTTGAACACAAAACATATAAACCGTTATTGATTCCGTTGTGTGATGGTCTGGTGTCTAGGTGAATGTGTCTGTGACGACGTCAATTGGTCTGGGCGACTCTGTGACGTGTGTAGCGAGACGTTCTACGGACCAAGCTGTCTTCCTCTGCTCAAAGTGGTGCACGTTGCTCCGGACACGGGGCCAGACGTAGGCGGCACTCTCGTCCATGTGCTCGGACACAACTTCCCAAACTCCAGCGAATACCAATGCAGGTGAGCTATATAAGGACACATCTAATAATGAATGTTATTACTATATCAACATACTATTCTACTAAGTAATAAAACAATGTATGGTACTGACTACATGCTAGCTTCAGCATGTGTTTTACTATAAAAGTTAATACAATTCTCTGTAAGCTAATAATACATTCGATATGTACTGTATCAAAACGCAAAATTCTTCCGTAAGTACATTCTTTGTCACTTATTTCTTGCATTTTATGCACAATGGGTTCTTATATGCGCAAAACAGACCATAAATAATTGTGTTTACACGAATCGTTTTGACTTTGTTGCCACGTGGATAATTAACTATGCAGCTCAAGTAAGAGTGCACGTAAGCTCAGTGAAGTATACTTTTAAAACAATCCATCTGACATGGGCTGCCGCTATATTCACTCTCCGTTTATTGCATAGATGTTACCTTTTCCTTTTCTTTCTTTTCATTGTTGAATCCGTGACATAAACAGGAACTGTTTATTTTTCTTGACCCATAAAACTCTGTGATAACCGACGTATGTCGGACGGTACCGTATATTCAACAGCATACCTTGTATCGATCGCGAACGCTGTACGCATAGTTATTGTACTATATATTGTCATGGCAATTCGCGATTAAAAAGACATTATTCTAATGAAATAAACGAACAGAATAACTTCAATTGGTCGTATCAACGGATTAATGAATAAGGGTGTGCATTATAAACATATCATAATTCTCAAAGAATTGCTTTAATGTTGCACACTGAGAACTTAAAACTATTCGCCACGTATGATTCGCCATCAGGTTTGGGGACGACGTGGAGACAGGAACGTGGGTCTCGTCAACGGAGATTCTCTGTTCGTCTCCTCAACACGCAACAGGTAGTGTCCATGTGGAAATAACGCCGTCTACGGAGGACACGTATAGCAACGATCAGGTATGAATTATATAGATTTAATGGAACACACACACATCACACGAACGCACGCATGGACGCATACACACGCGCGCATGCTCGCACACACAAACGTATAATTTGACTACATATATATATATATGCATATATATATATATGCATGTATATATGTATATATTTATATATATATATATATATATATATATACAAATGTGTGTGTTTCGGAAGGTATTTCTGATATGCCGACTCTGGGCGGGTTTTCTTTGCCAGGCGTCGTTCAGCTACTACGCGCTGTGTCCGGAGAGCGCTTGTGGCAGTCTGAAGACTCCGCGACGAGGTGTCTGCTCCATGGGCCGATGTCTCTGCTCCTTGCCATGGCTCGGCAACGACTGCGAGATCCTTGGCCTGGCGCCCAAGATCACGATAGTGTCTCAACAAACCGTGGTTGAGGGGGCAACGTTTCACAACACTATGACTACGTCAGAGGTTTGTCCAAAACTATGACATAGCGGGGGCTGCCTATCAATACAATCGAAGAGATGTTGTGAGATGACGCGTGTCAAAGGTACGACTGTCCGCTATGTTAATGAGACGCAACGGGAAATGTCAAATATTGTTGAGATATGTGGAGTTGTTCCGTTGGGCCTTTTGGTTACGTATTTATATACACATGTTTTATTGCTGCCAACAGGGCACAGTTCCGGCTACATGGAGCCTCGTGTCAGCTCCTTCAGGTATGGACATCGACGTTTCCAACGCTGCTATCACCTGGACGGCAGTGTAGGGGGCCACGCCGGTATGAAATGGTTAAAGCCACAAACAGCGGTTCTGACCAGATGACATTTAGCGATCGTTGTACATCCGTCATATAGGATAAATGGCAGATCCATGCCTTCAGGACCGTTCCTGCAAGCTTCGTCTGGCGATGATCGGCAAAGTCATATTTCTCGTCAGCAACAGCTCTCTGAGAAAGTAGGCATGACGTCCCAGTCACCGTAACGTAAGGAGCACTGTGGATGTGAATGTGTATGTGTGTGTGTTTGTGTGCGGGTGTGTGTGTGTGTGGTATTGTGTGTGTGTATTGTGTGTGTGTGTATTATTGTGTGTGTGTGTGTGTGTGTGTGTGTGTGTGTGTGTGTGTGTGTGTGTGTGTGTGTGTGTGTGTGTTTGTCTGTGTTTTTTGTGTGTGTGTGTACCATATAGAACTCGTTACCGATGTTTCACTTTCATTTGGTTCTGTGTAGTAAGATATTTGTAGTATTATTAGTATAATGATTATTATAATTTGTCTAAGTTGTATAACTATGTCATGTGATAATGGCATGTGATTAGTAGCCACGAGTGTTCGCCATGGTTTGGTGCCTTATGGTGTACAATTTAGTTTAATTAATAGGAATATGAGTTGTCATTTGTGAAAATAATATATATATAATACATTATTATATATATATATATATATATATAGTATTTATATTATATATAAACACACTTATACTATGTATATATATATGTGTGTGTGTGTGTGTGTGTGTCTGTGTGTGTGTGTGTGTGTGTGTGTGTGTGTGTGTGTGTGTGTGTGTGTGTGTGTGTGTGTGTGTGTGTGTGTGTGTGTGTGTACTACGGTATTTAAATATATTTTCCGAACACAAATATATAATAGGTCTTGTACCCTAGAATATTCAGTGAACCAAATTCTCATTTCTAGAAAATGTGCATACAGAGAACTTATTTGAGGATTTTTATTTATTGACATCAACATAGTGTTCTTTATTGTTGTTGTTTTAGAATAAAATCTTCCGTTGGAGTTCGAACAATACAGACAACAACACTGTACGGAAGTGACATTTTCTTCAAACGATTTTACCCCTACTCCAGTGAAACAGGTCTCTTCCAAGTGGTAGGGGATTATTATTGTTTCGCTAACGATATATCTGGTATTTTCAAAAAGCTAGTAGTGTATCTTTCCTAAACTATATTGTTAAACTGATTTATGTTTGCTAAATTTCAATGGCATATTTCTTTTTGTTAGCATGTTGGCCTGTTCACTTTGTCATGACATTCGTTATCTAATTACTGAAGGTAACTTTAAGATGTTATATCAATGTTACACAATGCTAGGTTTTTTAATTCATTTGCTTACAAATAGCACTTTTGATTACAAAAACACAACCGAGCAATTTAGTGTTTTACATCGTATAACATTGATGTATTCTTGGACATTAAACGAATTGATTCCATATTAGGATTTTAAACATGATGGGTTGCTCCTTGTGGTGCATTCTGTGCTTGTTATATCGTGCTCGTCCTCCACACCAGCTATACATGCGTCGCTTACTAAATTCAAATTCGGCAGATCACTGCAATACCCCCATTCCTATGCAATTAACAAAACTGGTCGCAACCACTGCACTGGGCAACTGTACTCGCATTAGACGCGTAAGCAGTATCTTTATATATATATGATTTTGTTCCGTTCAGGACGCGAGGCATCCGGTAGACGAAGGTTTCGAAGCTCAGTTGACGTGGACGGTTTATGGACTCAGTATCCGGTCATCACCCCAGTCATTGTCCGGTTACTTGGACACGTATCACCTGTCGTTAACCATACAGAATACAGGCGTAGACCCGTTGACCGGTCTTGTGATTCAGGCGAGTCAGATTTCGAGTGCAGGGTTTGTCGGTTGAAAACACTGTTGATGTTCTCTTTACGTTGTAGTCGTTCTTGCGTTGTATCGAATATGTTAATATTGTCTTCTGCTGCTACGGTTATTGCTGCAGCAGGCAGCTGCTGCTGCTACTGCTGCCTCTGCTACTCTCTGAAAACCCTGGAAATTTTAATAGTATGAGTATTGAACTCCAATTGATTGTCGTTCTTTGTGTGCTGTTGGTTTAGCAAGTGAACGCGCCATTCGTTGTGATGCTGGCGGAACAAGCAGCGAGTCAGGCATGTCCTATTCACCTGACAAGCTGCCCAGTCAACACACCACTGATGCCAGGCACCGAAATTCGATTTAACGTTACTGCTGTTGGTAGGTTGCTGATTTCTAATTGAAAGACTAATGCTAAACCCATGCAAGATAACCGTCTTCATTAGTTCTACTATTTTCACGACACGCCAGCGAAAGTAGATTCCTAACATTACACATAAACGATCATTGTGCCATATTTACTCATTTACAATGCTGTTTGTTGGAACTGGAAACTATCTAGAAACATTGGATATAGTAAAGTCTGCGTGCATACCAAATAATATAAACCAACGTTTCTTCATCAGTGGATCAGCCTGTGCGTGGATACTTCCGATTCGCTGTGACGTGCACAGAGGGACTGACTCGCTTTGTTGACATACACGGCAACTTCAGGCGGAGGAAACCAAAGTTCGCCATGACTCCGAGTAGCATCAGTGCGAGTTTGACACGAGGAAAGCAGTACACATTTGTGGTAGGAAACTGTACTATGTTTAAACACTGTATGATGTCTTGGAGTAGTCTGAACGAAACAAGTCACATGCTCATGCTATACGGATATCAACTGAACATGCAACTAGTTTTGTCAAAACAATATACTCATTATGTTGGTTACTGAAATATGATATTTATATTTTATTTCTTCTATTGGAATAATGTTAAACTCTTGCATTTGAATCGTTTCAAGTACTTGCTCATGCATTTGAATATATTCAACCACTTACATTGTCATATGAATTATTTAAAACACATTTGAAACCTTTCGAACATTTGTATTTGTATCCATATACGCTGAGACATTTGAACACACACTGTCGCTTGCACACATGCACGCACGCACGCACGCACGCACGCACGCACGCACGCACGCACGCACGCACGCAGGCACGCACGCTCACTCACACGCACTCACGCACACACACGCACAGAGCTCATACTATCTACATGCACGTAGTAAACCAGACCGTGCTTGCAGGTGAACGTGACGAACGTGGGTCTGCGTCCTGCAACTGGCGTCCGTGTTGAACTTCCGGATGAGCCGATGCTGTCTCTTGTATCTTTCGGAAACACCGCGGAAGCCAGCGAAGGAGACGGCACGCTGACTTTGGTATCCGGCGACAGCGCCGTCTTAGTGCTGGCTGCGTCGACGTCAGAACGGGAGCCACTCGGAAGACGCTCTGGCACCCTCGTGGTTCGGTCGCTGCAGATCGACGCCAGCATTTCATACAGGTTATTTGTGTTACATGTGTAGAACGTTTTTTTAATAACGAGTATACTATAACAAAGAGCTTTTGTTACCAGTGTAGTACAACACTAATAAAAAAAATAGATCATTATTGAAATTAGTTCATAGTCAACCGAGGAATAGCTTTTCCTGTATAATTATTAAAGTTACGTTTTTCATCAGGGATATGATTTCGCCATGTTAATAGACACACACACACGCACACGCACACGCACACGCACACGCACACGCACACGCACACGCACACGCGCACGCGCACACGCACACGCACACACACACACAGACACACACTCAGACACGCACGCACGCACGCACGCACACACACACACACACACACACACGCACACACACACACCCACACACACACACACACACACATACACACACAGACACACACCCACACACACATTTCGCCATTTTATAAATATACTAGGAAAAGAAGAAAAAAGCCTACATGGCAAGGGACAACGTGACATTTGGTACAGTGTGCATGGTATATGTTTTACAGTTTCATTCTCGTGTCGTCCGACAAACTCGACCTGACGGTGCGAGTGGAGGACGAGTTCACCTACTTCGCCGCTGCTCGGCCTCTGCTGGCCGGGGCCAAGGTGACACTGAGAAGTCGTCTACGCAGTGTCTCGCTCACCCAATACACCAACGAATCAGGTACAGTCGATTGTATTTGAACTTGTGATCATTCAATAGAAATACCTACTAGCTGAATCCCCCAATATACAGAACATTGCAATTAGCGACATGTATTGTACATCGACATTGCGGCATGAATGGATTTAACTTTGCGTAATTATTTTAAAACTAGCTACAATGCTTGTCACCTGACAGGATGTCTTGGAAGTTGACAGTAACACCATAACACAGATTCTCGTTGTTTCTTTTGACATACTGTATATGACATGTATGGGGTATTTAAAAAATATATGTCTTGCATTCTATTGTACGGTCCGTAAATTAATCCCTGAATGCTTGACGTTGGATGTTCAAACCGTCTAAGGAGAAAACGTTAACTTACCCGCATACATACATACACACGCAAGCTCGTTTCTAAATAGGTACTGTTTATAGTCATTTGTGTTGACGTCTTAAAAACGCAAACAACAGGGTCTGTCAACAGTTGATGAAAGTTGAAACGTTACATTCTACGTAAGCGTCATCAACACGTTTTAGATACGCTAATGCTGTTATATGGGCATCGAATTTTGAACTCATTACAACTCCGCGACGTCCGATCAGTGAGAAAATGCTTGAGCATGTGATTGCAATATATAGTTTGTATTGATGTTGTGCTGGTGATGTCCACAACAGGCATTGCGGTGTTCTCTGACATCAGAGAGGATTATTACGGTCTGTACACGAGCGCTACCAAACACACAGGGGACACTCGGGTGATCCTGGCCACGCCCTCCGACAACGACGTGCGAGTCTTCCTGCAGAGAACGGCCGTTACATACAGGTCAGTCGTGGCATTGCGTCGACGGTGGTGCGAGTCACATACAGTCTTATCACATTATTGCCAAACAATTACATGAAGTAACACTGCCATTGGTCATACACATGACACTGGGTGTTTCACTTCGTCAGTGTTTGCTAGCCTGAGGGAATCTACGTGAAATGGAATATTCACGATTCTATATTTGTGACAACGTTTCTTCTACACGAGTTAGTGTAATCTTCTCAGTTCGGACTTATACGTCCAACCACGGTACTAAAGCCCTCGCACACGTGTTGTTGCAGTGCCATCACATGCAATGACACATTGTACTTATTCATACATAATTGCCCAGAGAATCCGGCCACGTTGACGCACGTGTCACGTTTGTTGATACATTTTAGTTGGGTCGTGAAACGCGTGACGTTCGAGGATGTGTACAAGATCACGTTAGAAGCTACATTTGAGACACACGTTCCCATGCCCGTCGTGACGATTACGCCGCGAGAACTCGACATGGAGGTTCTTCAGAGAGGACTGATTCCTGTCATCAACTTTGAACTCACAAACCACGGTCTGATCCGCGCTGAGGACGTAAACTTTAGACTGCCAACGAGCAACAGTCATCCTTTCATGAGCTTCGAAATGGTACGATATAACGCATCGTCATCAAACTCTTGTGTGCTAACCGGATATCCTGTTTCTGCATTAATATGCCGAATTGTTCTTGTACTTTTCATTCGTTATTTGACTAAATCCATGTGTATTTGAAAATAATTATTGCATGTCCTTTCGCAGCGAACGTATTTCCTGTCAATATTTAACGCACAATTAGAATACACTTACATTACGTTGAGCTAAGCAAGTCATAAACTACAATTGACTACGTATAATTTAACATTTGGTATTCAGTCATTACATTAGTCTAAACACACTATATAGGCTTCCAGAGAGTATCTGTTGCCAGAGTTGTTTATGCAGGTACCTTGAAGGATAACCGTTCTAGGAGTCCCAGTTGTATTTATTGAGTATCCTACACATGTTGTTCGCATGAATTTCACACACAAGATGGTGACGAAGCACTGAAGCTAATACTATGATGTTAGTTCCTGTTCGCGTAGTCATTAACGGGTATCCAAAACACTGGTTTTATGTGTTATTCGCACACGTGACGAACGAATTGCTTATATTTAAGCTAATACTACAATCTTAGTTCCTGTTTGTATCGTCATTGATGAGTATACTAAAGCCGCTGTTCACACGTTGTTCACATATAGGACGGCGACGAACTTGGAAGCATTGAAGCTAACACCACGATGGTAGTTCCTGTCCGTGTCGTCATTGATGAAGCTAAGAAACAAAGTTACATCGCCGAGCACGGGACCATCTCAAAACGCAGCAATCCGTGAGTAGATAAAGAACATACATCTTTGCAATCTGATAACTAAGCAAAAAACGATAGGCAATAAAATGAATTATTTAAGATGCTATAATTACGCTTATCAGAAAGAAGAATATCCACCGCATGGAAGAACGCAAACATGGTGATCATCTTCAGAAGGGAAACAAGAAAGACTTAAAGAACTACAGACCGATATGTATGTTATCAGACATCTACATACTACTCACAAAAATACTAACGATTAGGCTAGAGACCACACTCAACGGAAATCAACCACGAGAGCAAACAGGATTTAGAAGCAGGTACTCAACGACAGACCACATCCACGGTGTAAACCAACTGAAGGAGAAGTCCCGAGAATGTAATATCCCGTTCTGCATCGCGTTTGTTGGTGTTCTGTCAAGAGTGCGATGTCTACGTCTTCTATCCCCAGTTCTTGATATAATATATGTATATATATATATATATACATATATATATGTATACACACACACACACACACACACACACACACACACACACACACACACACACACACACACACACACACACACACACACACACACACACACACACACACACATAAATCAACACCACGCAGACAGAGAACGTTGAAAGTTACGTCTACCTGGGACAGCGATAGAGCATCAGAGACAAAAACCAAGACAATGAAATAAAAAAAATTATCACGGCCTGCTGGACAGTATTCGCCAGACACCGCGACAGCTTCAAGGGTAACTTGGGAACCTGCTTGAAAAGACAAGTCTACAACTCATGCGTACTTCCAGCGATGACATACGGCGCGGAAACATGGACACTCACCAACCAGGCAAAGAACAAGCTAGCAGCCACACAAATCAAGATGGAAAGAAGTATATTAAAATCACATATGGGGAGAGAAAAACTAACATCTGGGTAAGAGAGAAGACAAAGGTAATAGACGTGATAGAAGAAATCAGAAAACATAAGTGGACCTTGGCAGGGCACATCAGTAGGCTACGAGATAACCGATAGAGATCGCGTATCACTACCTGGAGACCTTACAAAGGGAAACGATCTAGAGGAAGACTGGCGAGACGGTGGAGAAACGAACTAGACGAGTACTGGAAAGGCACCATCTGGCAAAGGATAGCGCAAGACAGGCAGCTCTGGAAACGACATGCTGAAGCCTTTGCCCAACCAAGGGAGGCTGCGGCTGCATAATGATGATGATGAATTATTCTGCACGTATATAAACGTGTAATCAATCTAAATAAGACATCGGACGTGCAGAATAATTCATCATCGTCATTATGCAGCCGTAGTCGTTTCCAGATCTGCCTGTTTGTGTGTGTGTTGCGGCTATATTGGATTTATGCAAATAATCTACTCACCCTATTACATTTCAATGTATTTCAAATACATAATTCTGGAATTAAAAATTACTTATATATATCATCTGACAGCAAAGACGTGACAATATATTGAATTGTGGCGGCCACCTTAGATTTTTGTTAATTATACACATTTTCCGTAAAGGGATTTCGTAGGACATTTACTACTTTATACTGGAGACCTCGTAGAAAACCACTGTGGTAAAACTATTTTGCAATTAGTTCCAAATTGGGTTACATTTCCTGGACTTCCAAAATGTGAACCTGAACACATCTACATTCACCTGACCAAGCGAGCGTTAGTTTATTTGGAGATAGCATACATACCTGAATGTAGTAGCAATGTTATGTACATCTCGGCGCAGGCGTGCAAACCGACTCGTAATGCATCTAGCAATAACAAAAATAGTTGCTGCCATAAGTTATAGAACTCCCAACCGAAAGATGTAACAATGTCAGTATTTTTAAGTGCAAACTGAAGAGTCATTATTTAGTACAGCTTACACATAACTTATTAATTTTACTAATTTAAATAGTTTTTAAAAAGTTGTATAAATATTTCAACTATGTTGGATGTTTCTAGTTAACTTATTAATTTTATTCACTTAAATAGTTTCACCTTTTTATCTAACTGTGTATACTATGTCGGATGTTTACTTTCCCTTCTGCCATTGTTATACTGTACAGCACCATATAATATAATTGTATATACATATGGTGCTATGGAAGTCAAAGCATTTACATGTACAGTACGTAAATACATTCATAATGCCAGTGCGAGTATCTGTAGCACTCAGGATAAATATAACATACACCTTTTTCGCTCACCCATTCCTGTGATGCAGCAGTATCTGTAGCACTCAGGATAAATATAACATACACCTTTTTCGTTCACACATTCCTGTGATGCAGCAGTATTTTTTTTTAAAACGTGGTCAGATTTCCTTATCTGAAACGCTCATCGGCATGCACATGTGACATTAGTCTTTCGATATACAGTCTTCCCCACCGTGCCGGCGTGTAGTGAGGTTCTGTATGTGTGTTGTTGTCTTGCACCCAGGATTGCATGCCTTGCACTCGCATTGTTCGCCGGCTACACCTACATCTGTGACCGCGCCCGCTACAACGAAATACAAGTACCGATTAGAAATGCAATGCAGTCCGCCTGCGGTGGCGGAGGCGGCGGCAGCGTCGGCGGGGGTGGCGGCGGCGGTGGTGGATGGGGCGGCGGCGGTGGAGGCGGCGGCGGTGGTACAAGTGAGCACACAGACGGCTGGACGGAGGGAGGGAGGGAGAGGGAGGAGGAGGAGGATGGGAGAGGGTGGAAGGGGAGATAGGGACGGACGGAAGAGAGACGGACGGAGGGCGGAGGAGGTCTGAGGCGCGGGCGGGTGGGCGGGCGGGCGGGCGGGCGGGCGGGCGGGGGCGGGCGGGCGGGCGGGCGGGGGCGGGCGGGCGGGCGGGCGGGCGGGCGGGCGGGCGGGCAGACAAAAAGAGCAAAACACATGGCCAGCAAATGTCACCATTACAGTATTTTGAACTTAAACTCGTTTCCATGACCATGTTATTTATGTTGTCGCCAATTACGGCATTGCATGCAGCAGATGGTAATGTTAATTAACACCAGTGGTGCCTCTTGTGGAATGGCTGACAACTAAAAGAGTCAAAACTAAACCTATGTGTCTTTTTCATATACATCACCAATTGGTGGATCTGAGTTAAATAATTCAAGGAAGTGACCGACCATAGAAAAAGGCGAGTGAACTTCGGCGCCTGGGAGGAGATGTACTTACAATGCATCAAAGTTAGCGTATATAGATGGGCATGTAACAACAAACTGACGTCGACAATGATTTGTCTGCAGGTTCGAACCGCGGCGCGATATCGGTGACGACGGAATTGACGTGTAAACAGGGACAGAACTGCATCGAGGCGTTACTGGGTTGCGTTTCCGGTACTGCAAGCGCCATATTTTGTATCCGTGACATCGCCACTCTTAACCCGCCGTACACCCTGTCTAACGTCGGACCAGTGGTGCTAACCTGCGGCTTGTTGTTCTTCCCCCAAATCGGGTAAGTAGGAAAGAATTTGAGTAAGGAAGCAGAGTCATTCGGCGATACGCCATATTGAAATCGAATGAGTTGCGCCATCTGTTGCTCTGGGGTGGCATTAACGCTGCGTTTTGGATGATAATTCCCGTCTAATATTTCAATGCCGTAGTCTGATTTGAAGGTACCCGAAACATTCTCTGTTTGATGTAGTGTAAGACATGACGCCAATAACCTCAATTGGAAAGCGTAGGTGTTGTTTAGGAGAAAAGACTTCCTACAGCAATATTTATAGTTTTTATGCAATTCTGATCAGCAAGCTTGAATATTATGGCATAAAAACAAAGAAAACTTACAAATAGCGATATTCCTAATATTTAAGTAAACGGCATTCCAGTTGAACGTGTAACATACTTTAAATTTGTTGGTGTTTTCGTAGACTAATCTAACATGGTCTTCTCACATTAATTATATAGCCAACAAATTATCAAGGTTAGTTCGAATTATTAGTTTTTCATTCAGAAAATAATCTACAATTCACTATTTTTATCATTTCCAAATTATGGAATAATAGCTTGGGGTTCCAATGTAGGACAACGAATAAATAAGTTGCAAAAGAAGGCAGTTAGAACATTATCAAACAGTATAATTCAATTACCACACCCCTATTTAAGAATTATGTATAATTCAAGAGAACTTCTCCCAAAACTTGTACTTGAAATTTAAACAGCCACTCATACCAAGGCTTCATAAACTATGCAAAAATATATAATTAGCAAATAAGTTTCACACTGTAATATGCAAAATTGTTACATATGCAAGCCAAACATACGAATTTTGTAGTAGCCATTTTGCAGTAAACATTCTATGCTATACAAACATCGTTATTGGTTACATTTAGTATGTGGTATGTGACAGTCAATAGTGGTTAGGGTAATATAAATTAGTTTTGTTCTGTTAGTATTAATTGCTAGTGATCAAGTTAGTGGGAATTAGATATATCAGTGTAAATCACTGACATTGCTATTTTTTTAATTACATGTTGACTCATTTTCTTGTACTTTAATAACTGTTATTTACTTAATCGTTTTGTTTGATTTAACTATTATTATTATATACTATAAATACATATTAGTCATGGTAGCCTGCATGCTAGCGATCTCTTAGGTCTTAGTGCAGGTCTCTATAGATCAATCATATATATAAATATATATATATATATATATATATATCTACTAGCACACTGATGGCAAGTTCGTTAACATGAATTCTGTGTACGTATACGGGTACTGTTCACCTGAAAAGTTGTGTACATTGACTTCTTAATTTGCATGTAACGGTACCCTATTTTATAATTTCATTAAGGTGTCTGAGGTCTCTGTACCTATGCAACGAGGGTTTACAAGGTGGTAGTTCATCCTCTCGACGTCGTCGCAGTTTGCTGACGAAGGACGACCTCGCCCCGGAGCTAACCAAACGAGTCATTGCTGCCTCCAACTACGGCTTTCTGGCACAGATGGTGTTCGACGATGACGCCTGGTAAGTAGGAGTAAACCCTCTATTTGTTATCATGGGTAACATACGCTGTATCTGACTTGTAACATACAAAAAACAAACTCAGGTCGACGTTTGGGTCAATTTGTGCAGTTTATTCGCAAAATTAAAGCGCCAGACAAGTCCAACTATCTCAGCAACAAGAAAATTGGCATTAGCAGAAAAATGAACATATCCTCCGGAAGGATACATCCATATTAGAATACAGTCTTTGGAATGTAACCCGCAAGGAAAATACGAAAACCATGCAGATCCAAGTCGGATGGAAGAGATCGACCGTAGAAGAAATGAAGTCTTGTGAAAAACCTCCTGGTAAGAAATGTGGAAAGCAGCAACCAACAGAATGCTTTTTGTGAAGTGTCGTTTCGGTCATAGGCTCTACTATGAGCAGTGCAGTCCTCTTGCAGACATGTTCTTTTATTTTCAACTTATATTACATTTTAAAAAGATGCTTGGTTGATTTACAAAAGCATGTATCATGGCTTCTTTTAATATCACCGTCGCAATATACCCATTGACTTATTGTATAGAGCGAAAGTGCTTTTATAGGTTTCAGATCGATGGTCGTGAATGGTGGGAGAATATCGTGCAACCGAGTATGGCCGATAACAGTGACAGTGGAAAACTTATTACACAGGCCGAGTATGACGAGATACGTAGGTTTCCGCTTCCGGTCAACGTCACGAGGGCAATGGTGGACAAGTTACTTATGCGTTTCAACAACACCTATTACAATTGGGATCACGGCACGCTGCAGGGGGACAACATGGTTGACTACACAGAATTCAACACGTTGGCAAAACATATCGAGACCGACTTAGACGAAGCGAAACAGGTTAGAGCTAAACAAAGTTACGTCAGTAGCAGCATAGAATGGTGGGAAACATTAACAAAACTAATGCTAAATGTATACCCGTTTGAACAGTGTGTCACTTATATTAAAGAAAATAAATGCCAGTAATTTGTCATTATGAAATTAACGTTCAAACTGTTCATTCACTAATGATTAAAATCCAACAAAGACTTACTTTATTATTATTTGTAGGCATTGTGATATATGATCTTTGGAAGTGATTCGGATTTGGAATAATATGCATCATGTATATGGATGTCTACTGGTATCTTATTCACATTATGTCATCCAACTAGTATTTAGAATAACTATACAAATAACTATACTGTGTGTACTTTAACGCTAAGGAGTGCTATATTTAAACTTCAACTTTTAAACATGAAACTTGATAAGTGTAGTAAAAACATAATGTTGTTGATCAATCACTGTTATAATAATTATTATTATGGTTTATTCATTTTTTTTCTCCAGGATGGATTCAATAACCTCGGAGACTGGTATGAAGACGGGGCAAACGCTTACAAGAACGCAGGAAAGGCATGACAGCATTTTATTTTACAAAATATATAATATGTTTAGCGGGATACGTGTGCAACAAGTCTTACTGTTTGCGCGCGTACATAAATCTGAGTACGAGTGTATGTGCACGTGTGAATGTGTTTGTTTGTACGTGCGTGCGCTCGCGTGTGTGAGTGGGTGTGCGTACGTTTCGTGAGTTCGTTCTTGTTCGCGTGCGTACGTCCCTGAGCAGGTGCAGAAGTGTGGCCAGTTGATACAGAACATATGGATACAAATAATGGATTTGTATACTTGGTTTTACGGTAGGATGATGACACGGGGGTCTGCGCAATGGTGCGTATCCGAATCGAGCAACGACTCGCCATCACTCGAGACGCCTTCGAGGCGACGCTGGAACTGGACAATGGGGAGTCGGATAGACTGGACGGAATCAAGGTTGTGGTGTTTATTCGTGACCAGGCGACTGAGGAGAGTGCTGAGTACAAGTTTGCCATGGGTAAGAGACACGTCTGTGGTACCAGAGCCAACATAATACAAAATCGGTTTAAATTATGTTATAATAATAACAGGCATACGTTTGATAGCAATGACATTACTTGTTGCAAGACAAGGGTTAGACAAATGACATGTTGCTGTCCCTTCTCGTTCCTTTAAGATAACGTTTTAATTTGTAAAATGTCGGGTAATTATGAAGATGAATGTTCTATATTACGCCAACTTTTTTAATGGATTGTATCTCCAGGCAAACCGGAAGTAACGGGCATGGGAAGTGTCGACGGAAACGGAGTGTTGGAGACAGGAGATGCGGGCACAGCGACGTGGCTCATCATCCCGTATTCGGAGGCTGCTCCCACGCACGATGTCCAGTACGACATCGGAGGCACGCTCTACTACACGGTCGGCGGCCAGAACATCACGGTGCCGCTCTTCCCGGAGACAATCACCGTCACTCCGGACCCACGTCTGTACCTCAACTACTTCCTCGAGAGGAACGTGCGCAGTGATGACCCGATGACAAAAGGTACAGTTGTATTTTCAACGAAAAAAGTTACCTTTGTGTTTATTCGGACACAGGTTATTGTGTTTATTCGGACACATGTCATTGGCCATTGGACACAATTCGCTAAAACCAACGACAAGAACACGCCATCTTTTGTTGACTTAGTACTGTTATGTTTCGTAATACATTCTAGTGTAACAGGACACCAACATACACACACAAGGACGCTCGCACACACGCACGCGCACACACACGCACACACACATTTAGTATTGTTGCCGTTGATGTGGTTATAGTTGTTGTTGTTATCACCTTGTTGTTGTTGTTGTTAGTGGAGGAAAATTAACATGTCTAAATCTGAACGAGGTCTCGTAATTAGGTAAGGTATGTGCGCTTGAAAGATCGTTCAGCGTGATTTTTCAGAATATTCTGGATTTAGTCTAACGACGTTTGTTTACTATATGCAACGGTCTTCGCCCTCCAAGTTGTAACTTCATTGTATGACACGACGGTGTCGACATACTTTACTAACGGAAAATTTGACATTGAATATGCTATAGCATAACCACAAGCCTTGCCTTACAATTTGAGTACTTCTGTGTTGTTTTATGTATTTGATTTGTGATTACTATTTGGGAAGGAAGACGAATTGTAATTAATCCATCAACTTCTATGGTTTGTGCATTAAAATGATAGAAACTGTGAAGATTACTCCTGTTTGGTAAACAATTGAAGAAACGCACCACAATTTCACTATACGAAGACACTACACTGTTATTTGACACATACACGACGTTTAATGTTATATCTGTCGTCAAACATGACAATGTTGGTTGTGAAACAGACGTTATCGAGCCGACCATACCATACACGCTGGGGTTACTCATTACCAACGACGGCTATGGGGCAGCAAGAAACACAAGAATTACTTCCGGCCAACCAGAGATCATCGAGAACGAGAAAGGTTTGCTGATCACTTTCAAGATCATTGGAGCGCAGGTCGACGACCAGCCCGTGTCACCGTCGTTGACTGTCACGTTTGGTGACATTCAACCACATTCCACAAGGGTCTCGAGGTGGCTGATGACGTCGACACTCAAAGGAACTTTCAGCAACTACACGGCGACCTTCGAAAATGTCAACCCACTAGGTAACTGCATTATCCGATATTCGATATAATTTGTAGCTATATATATATATATATATATATATATATATTGACAAAACCGCTGATGACCAAGTCCTATGGTCTTTATGATGGCTGCATCTACATTGCACACCCTTTGCCACAAGCAACACATCGGGTACTGTAACCTCAACATGAATACCGTATGCAGTGTCGTGCGACAACATGTACGCTACGGTAAACCAACGGTCATAAGTTAACTTAACATGGTGTATGTTTTACGTTGTTTCCCTCTGTCTGTATTGTCCAGTGGGTATTCAAAAGACGAAACTTCTGTTAAAACTATCTAGTGACGAGTCTTCTAGTTGGAATATTGTTTGACAGTTTGCCTATGTCCCTTTGCAGTTCTTTGTTTGTCAATCTATTTTTAGTGGGCATTTACATACTACCTGATGATTCTTATTTACGTCCATCGTGCCTCTTTTACAATTCTCTTGTGAGGGGAGAGGTTTTTAACTCAAACTAAATACACATTCTATTGTTTTAAAACGAATGACAACCTGACAGGCATTCACAAGCTAACGCAATCTTATGAGGCAGTATTGCCAACAAATATTCGCAGCATTTTGAGCACTGCCATATATTGTCATTTATTTATTGCACTCATTGTGGATTTTGACAGAAGATGATATGTTCTGTACTTATGAATAATTAATTTTATACATTTACTGTCTTTTGAAAACGAATAAGCCAACATAAATCCAACATAAATGTCTAACATAACTTGAAATCATGTCAAGATAGGCCCAATATTTGAAGGTAACATTATACGTATTCCCTGAACAAGATAATTAATTTATCATTCTCGTATTATATCACAAATAAACGAGGGAAACAATATAACTACATGGATGTTTACAATCACGCTAACATCGATAAATAAAGTATTTTTTCGTCGCAATGGACATACTATGTACACGTTACCACTAAAACACTACACAAATGTAGAAATGTTACGTTCTGCACGTTGACAAATTAGAAACGAAATGAAATATTGTGCGTGGTGTTTGTAGGCGATCCACAGCTGTCGGTGATGGAGTCGGTGCTCTTCCACGAGCTCATGCACGTTGTGCGAGTCGACGTTCCCGAGGACGACGGACTCATCGACTTCCTCGTCTTCAGCGAGAACAAACTGGACCTACTACCAGACCGCATCTACGACAGCACGGACGGTCGACATTCGCTCAACGTCACCTCGTGTAACATCACCAGCATCGGTTACGTCAGTGCAACTCACATGCAGGTAAACTGTCACACAACACACACACACACACACACACACACACCACACACACACACACACACTCACACACACACACACACACACACACACACACACACACACACACACACACTGACATAGAAACGACTTGTCATTTCAAAATGCAACCAAATATGATATATAAATATCACAATCAAAACCAAGAACATATTCGATTGTTGTATCTTTGACACACATATACATAATAAAATAACGATAGATTGATGGGGTACTTGGAAACACTACATATTGTATTACACGTCAGGTCCACGTCAGTCCCGATCATTCAGGATGGGTCTACTTCCGGTACCCCTACACCGGAGACGAAGACGTCACTCCAGTTTCCGCCGTTAGATTGGACACTGGCCGGTCGATCAGCGTCGAGTACAATATGTGGATCGACCGTCTCGAAGACGATCCGTATCTGCAGTTGATCGACTACATCGACACCGCTGGAGTGTCTTTCACATACGAAGTCACGGTGACCAGATCGAACATATACAGTCCACGTTTCGAAAGAAACGAGTTCCGGGTAAACGTGTCGGAAGACGTGACGGTTGGAATGATCGTTCTGCAGTCAAACGCCACTGATAAAGACCCAGGCCAAGTTGTAGCGTACTCGATAGAGAACACCAACATCGAGCTTGCCTTGCCGTTTGAGATAAACGCCACGACAGGTGCAGTGCAAGTGATCGGTCAGTTGGACCGTGAAGTAGCTGGTTCCTATACATTCAGCGTGATTGCATCCGACGACGGCACGCCAGTACGTGCGTCATCCGCCGCCGTGTTGATCTCTGTGTTAGACGTCAACGACAATAACCCGGTGTTTGACCCAATCCCGTCAGACGTGAACGTCGATGAAACGGCGACAGTCGGCTACGAGTTGGCCACAATCACGGCGTCAGACATAGACGCTGGCGACAACGGCGTTGTTGTTGTCCACCTAGTTAATCTCACGTCGCTGTTCGCTTATAACACGACCACCGGACGTTTGTCCACAGCAGCATCACTCGCAGAACATGCTGGGCAGTACGCGCTGTTGCTAAGAGCCTCGGACAAAGGGTTGCCGACTTCACAATCGACGGAACTGACGCTTGTGGTTAGTGTGGTGGCGAGCAACAGGTTCACACCCGAGTTTGACCAATCTCTGTACATGTATGATGTGCTAGAGTCTGTTTCGGTGGGAGTAAACCTGGGACGGGTGAAAGCTGTTGACCAGGACAATGGCAGTTCCGTCCACTACACAATTGCAGAAGGGACACTAGTGCCATTTGCCGTCGATGCGACGTCTGGAAATGTGTCTACGAAAGCGACGTTTGACCGGGAGACGACCACCAACTACACCTTCCACGTTTTGGCCGTCGACAACGGAGCACCACCGACTGGCCCTAAGACTGCTACAGTCGACGTGACCGTCACGGTCGGTGACGTCAACGACAACGCTCCCTCGTTCCCGTCGGAACAGTTCTCGGAGTCTGTGGAGGAGAACAGTGCAGTCGGTACTGAAGTGATGCGGAGCAAGGCCATGGATGTGGATGCCGGAGACAACGGCGACATCGCCAGCTACTCTCTGCAGCCGCCGTCAGCCCCATTCGCTGTCTCGGTCGACGGCGAGTTCGCCGTTATAAGAACAACACAGGTACTAGACGCAGAAGCGACAGACAGCTACGAGCTCCACCTGGTCGCTGTCGACAAAGGCACTCCGCCGATGACAACGTCTGTACTTGTCAGAGTCGACGTGACGGATGTCAACGACAATCCACCACACCTAAGTGTCACCTACTTAGAGATGTCGTTGGCTCGCGTGACATCTGCCAACTCTTTGATTACAACATTCACCGCTATTGACGACGACGTCAGTGACGCGTATTGTAAGTACAACCTCTCATTTCTTTTTAAAGCTGAGAATGTATTTAAGGACTTACTAGATGCACCAAAACTTCGTTGGCATGCCTGAAATCTTGATTATTTATGGGGTGTGAAGATAATACTTTCACTACCATTTACACTTGATTTAACGATTGTAATTCTTTATTTAGTTTATATTTTATAAACTTTTATTCTTCCTTTCTTGTCATGTTAAAGCATTTTCTACACCTATCGAAGTTCGCGAAAATAGTATAATTATTTGTTGCAGCACAAGTGTTCTACAGCGTGGTATCTGCCAGCACGCCAAACATCGTCACCATAAATCGTGACACGGGCGCCCTTCGACTGCTCTCGTCACTGTCTTCAGTCACCTCTGAGATGGTCAACGTGACGGTGGGTGCGTCTGACGGTTTCCATGACCAAGTTGCACATTTGACAATGCACGTCGTAGAACAGAACCGCTACGCGCCTGCATTTGTCGAAGAATCATACTCACTTTCTATCAAGGAGTCGACAGCCGTAGGCTCTACGGTGCTGCATATGAACGCCAGCGATGCCGACAGCTCCGGGCTGGCCTTCAGCGTCGTGTCGGGAAATACGGGCAACGTGTTCTCTCTGAAACCACTCACGGGTACGGCTTAACGAGACGTTTTCGTGTTATCTTTACACGATACGCATATACTGGTTCGGCTTTGTGAAACGGCTTGGTGGATAAATCCAAAAGCATACGTATATCATCGACGTAATGTTATCAGCTATCATAGATAAAATAATCTCATGATTTGGACACTGTCATATACATAAGCAGATATACTAAGAATCGACGACAGAACATGTAACGTTTACATACGATTGTCATGAAAAATGTGTTTCAAGTGTAGTGCAAGCTTGTGTTGATTGTTGATACGATAAGTCGTCCTATTATATTGTTATGACGACTACGGGACAAATACCCGTATTCATATATTGAATTAATGAATGTATCGCGTCAAATTCATTCTGCATTACGCACGCACGCACACACACCCTCACCTAACAGAAGAATGCGCAGACTATATGGATAAGGTGCTGCGTTGGGCAGACCGCTGTTGTTTAAGCAGACCAAAGCCGGTTTTCTTAAAGTGTTGACCCTTGGTTGCGCGGATAACACATTTTATCTTATAATTCGAACTGTTAGTTTATGTAGTATAACTAGAAATATAATTATTTGATCAAGAATGTTCACAAAAATAAACATTTGGTGATTTTAAGAGCATTGTTTTCTGAGGCTGTATATCCTATCTCTCATAGTGGAGTGGTCTGCGTATGAATATATACTACATTACAACAACAAAGACACGACACTGCATGTTAATCCCGATGATTCTTTGTGTTGTTTGAAGGTGAACTGGTGCTACTGGGCATTCTTGACCGCGAGACAACAGCGAGCTACGAGTTGGTGATTGAGGTGTCTGACGGCGGCATTGACGGCGACAACGTTCTCTCCGCCTCCGCCACGGTCACCGTCACAGTGCTCGACGTCAATGAGTTCTCTCCTCAGTTCGATGACGGAGCTGTCTTCCAAGTAGCCGTGGAAGAAGAAGCGACGCGTGACAACGTCGTCACGGTAACTAGCAACTGATATGTGTTGGACAGCCACTTTTGCGTTCGTTGATAACATCAATAAAACACTTTTAGTCACATGTATTTAATAATAATGATAATAATAATAATAATTTAATAATTATTTACAATAAGTTTATACAATATACATTTTATCTTCTTAAGAATCACCGTGGGTTTAAAACATAAATGTAGAGGTACAATGGTGTGGAACTACTAAACAAATTAATCATATAATAAAAGAGTATGTTGTCGAACGCAGTGACGGCATATTACAAACCGACATGAAATAGATGACGTTTAAAAATTGGAACTGCACAAAGAATATTTTAATAATATATATCATCAATAAACTAAAAAAGCTCTGAAAATTTTCATTATTTTTTATTTATTTATAGAACGTAAATACAGTGCTAGACAGTCGTGTCAACGGGTGTATATTAATATTTTGCAACAATAATGCATCGATCACTTACGTCTCACTGTGACAGGTGTCGGCCTCTGACGGAGACGACGACGTAATCACCTACTCGATCGCGAGCGCTGACGAACATTTCGCCATCAACGCGAGCACGGGACAGATCGACCTCGTCAAGTCGCTCGACCGAGAGAGCGTGCAGGAAGTGAGACTCGAAATCTGGGCCACCGACGACGGTAACTATCGTTATCGTGTTATCCACTTTTATACGCACATCCTCTTCTAGAATGAACAGTCATCACATTATTTTAACTGGTTCATCTTTCGAAAACAGTTGCAGGCACATGTGTTTAGTAGCACAGACAGCGTGAAGTTGTGCAGCATCTTGTTACAATGATGCGGATTAATTATTATAATAAATAACATTTTAATAATAATAATAATTAATATTATTATTAATAATAAATTTTATACAAGCGTATACTGGTATGTAACAGTGTAATATATCAAGTTGAAAACATTACACTATTACCTACCTCACTAATAGTACTAGTATATGTCTTGTAAATATACTGCTACTTACCAGGTACTTTCATAAAAGCAGTCAGCATATTTGTTATCCAGTTATGAACATCTAGTTATGACTTACGTTTTTTCGTACAGTAAATACCAACATTAGAACTTTACACGATTTTGCCTTCATTTACATTTATTAACTTGTTTATCCACCTTGGCTGCGTGGCTTATTCGTACATATGTTGACAACTTTAATATCGATTTTGAGATAATCGACCCTTTTGTCTTGGTGCGCGTCAGAGCAATGTATCCAAGGATTTAAGCTAACAGATGTTACCTTGCTATTATGATTAATAATACCGTATTAACATAAATTTACAATTATTATATGATGACAGGAAAAGCATAATAGATACCATGCAGAATTTGTTAATCTTGTTAGATCTGAATTTATTAATATATGATTATGAAACATTCAGACAACTGTCGGTACGGTTCCCAAGAAGACACATGCTACTGAAAGCGGCTGTATACTTATATTACAACTATCGATTGTGCTATCCAACTTTAAGCTAGTTGGTCTGCCGTGTCACGTCTGTTCTGCCCCCGATGCAGGATCGCCGGCCAAGTCATCGAGTGCAGAAGTGTTTGTCACCATAACAAACATAAACGACAACGCTCCCGAGTTCGGACAAGAAACTTACCCACTCTCCCTGATAGAATCCACTATTGTGGTGACCAACGTGCTAACAGTAAGTAGTAATATGTGTATAGTGTATGTTGATATGTTATCAAAATGTGCAGTTGGTATTATATGTTATAATGTGTGTTTGTGTGTGTGTGTGTGTGTGTGTGTGTGTGTGTGTGAGAGAGAGAGAGAGAGAGAGAGAGAGAGAGTTTGTGTGTGTGTGTGTGTGTGTACGCGTGTGTGCGTGTGTGCGTGTGTGCGTGCGTGCGCGCGAGTGTACGGGCTTGCATGCGTGCGTGTGTGTTTTCAGCAGAAGTGATTACACTTGGATCAATTGGAAAGGGGATTCGAAAGAACTTGCCTACACCTCTATGTGACGAATTTTATATATTGCAGAGAACAGCATATCAATAATATTTTTAGCGATGGTAGACAGTTTGTGCATCATTACTGCATGTGTATATTTGTCCTTTCGTCTAACGATGTCACGTCTCACTGTGACAGGTGTCGGCCTCTGACGGAGATAGCGACGTAATCACCTACTCGATCGCGAGCGCTGACGAACATTTCGCCATCAACGCGAGCACGGGACAGATCGACCTCGTCAAGTCGCTCGACCGAGAGAGCGTGCAGGAAGTGAGATTCGAAGTATGGGCCACAGACAACGGTAACCTCCGTTTACTCATTACCTCTTTTTGTGTTTTGGTTCGAATATTAGGATTGAATATATTTCATAACCAAATGCAATATAACAACAAAAGCATTTGCATATTCACATTGCAACGGTCAATTGACACAAACGTAGGACCAGTTAGTAGTTGTGCGTGTCTTTTCTGGTTTCGGATGCAGGAATGCCGGCCAAGTCATCGAGTGCAGAAGTGTTCGTCACCATAACAAACATCAACGACAATGCCCCCGAGTTCGGACAAGAAGCATACTCAGTCTCCCTGGAAGAGTCTACCGCCGTGGGTACCACAGTGCTCCGAGTCAACGCCTCTGACGCCGATAGTCCAGTGCTGACATTCAGTATCGTGTCTGGAAACACGGCCAACACGTTCTCGCTGCAGGCGCTCTCTGGTAAGGGATTAGTCGTTGCTCTGTATGGTATATTAATAGTAACATAATTTCGATAGGTAGATGGATTATATTAATTTATGTTTATGCGATGACAGTCAAAGAACATGACTGGCAGTGTCGCTCGTGATTTAATGTTCGCCTTGCGACCAGGCCGGATTGCGTACTTGTTAACTCGCTTATCGTCTGGCAAACGGCAGAGCAAATGCAAATACATATCTATCGGATGCGATATACAAACCAAACTGGTACAGAAAACAAACTCTTCCCCGCAGAGCGCAGAGAGATCATTGTTGCACAGCAATGGAGTAAACGGGCTGTTGAATGAAACAAAATGTGGTAAATTGTACTAGAGTAAGTGATGGTGATTGGCATGTTTCAATATAAAATGCACACATTTATAAATATAAACATAAGTTTTTTCCTTAATGCATATGTGGCGATAATTTTGCCAAGTCGTCTCTGAGAGCAACTTAGAGCTAGGCCTCGTGAAATTTGAGACGAAGCATTATTCGGGTACAATACTTCCTACTTCCTAGGGGTCATTTATATATTAAAGGACCACACATTTCATGACGTTAACAGTGAGATTTTAAATACTCCGTGACAATAGGAGTAGCAGTGTAAATAAATGGAAGACGATCGCAGAAGATCGAGAAAGATATAAATTAGTATTTAGTAATCAAGAAAAAGAAGTTACCCAGTGATATTGATCCCCCTTGGAATATATCAAAAGATTCAAGAAGTGAAGATAATATCAAGCAAAATATTGTAAGGACAAACATCTCCATTTATTTGTGATGAAACTGATTAAATTGTTTTGCACCATTGTGACTGGAACCTCGAACTCGAAAAAACTATGATTAGTGATGTATGCGTTTAGCTTCTAATTAATCAAATACCATTTTACATTGCATAATACTTTGTTAACAGTACATTGTTTCACAGTTTGTGTTGTATTTTTTTGGATTCGTTACCGTTTTATTTTGTTTACTGGGCAAACATACATTTTCTTATTCTGATATATAATATTCTAACAGTGTAACATTAAATCAGATCCGACGAGCACGATATATATATATATATATACATTGTGCCTGGATTTCAGGTGTTATAACGTCTACGAAATTGGCTCGTCAGATCAGAATGAATATTACCCTGTAAGAACATTATATATCAGAATAAGAAACTGAATGTTTGCCCAGTAGACAAAATAAAACAACAGTCAATCGCAAACAACAAAATACAACACAAACTTTGAAACAATGTACTGTTGACAAAGGATTATGTATATAATTAGCATTACACACACTCATATGTGTGTGTGTGTGTGTGTGTGTGTGTGTGTGTGTGTGTGTGTGTGTGTGTGTGTGCACCAGGTAATTTCTCCAACACAATCGAAGACACGACACCGCATCATAATCCGACAGCCGACCCATTGATTCTTTGTTTTTTCATAGGTGAACTGGTATTACTGAGCAGTCTTGACCGCGACACAACAGCGAGCTACGAGTTGGTCATTGAGGTGTCTGACGGCGGCATTGACGGCGACAACGTTCTCTCCGCCTCCGCCACCGTCAACATCACAGTGCTTAGCACTAACACATTTCCTCCTCAGTTCGACAACGAAGGTGTCTACAAAGTGAACGTTACGGAAGAGGATATTCGCACTAATATCGTCACGGTAAATGTTTTATATCAGAATTTGATTCAAAAGTGGAATTTGTATCATTATTCATATTATTGATTTGTTACTAACTATCCTACGAATGATGAGAGCCGTTTGGGATATCGGTGTATTTTATACAACGACAAACAACTTTATTTTCTCTGTTAACTTAGTGTCAGTGTTTTTCGTTTCTTTATAGATATAATTATTATGATACAAAAAGCGTTCTGTGGTGAAGTCCGAGCGTTTAGCCAGTAACTCTCATTGTGCCGTGCCGACGTCGACGCTCTGCGCGCACTCGACCGTGAACAGTGGCGATAATTGGGGCTGGTCATTTCAAAATAAGAAAGCATCATATGAATCCATGGAATTGACCTTTTTAAATTATTTATTTACATTTTTATTACTTTTTATTGCAATTTCTACTGACTTTTTAACGAGTATTATTATTTTTTTCGTATGGACATTATAATTATACATGTTTCATTTATTTATATTCATTTAACAAAAACATATTTTAATGTATTTATATATCTATTTATTCCACTTCTACAAAAGAACTGTGATGATACATTTCGTGCGGAATGGCACAAGCGAAACAGACGCGAACTACATCACGTCTGCCACGCGAAAGTGCAAACACTCGCGTAAATACATACATGCATACATACACAAATGTTCACACGTACATACATTCATACACAGTTTTAAATACATAGTTGACAATTTTATTTGTGATAGGTTTCGGCCTCGAAGGGGAGTTATGACATAATGACATACTCGATCGCGCCCGCTGATGAAAATTTCGTCATAAATGCCAACACGGGACAGATCGATCTCATCAAAGCTCTTGACCGAGAACGCGTACAGGAAGTGAGACTGGAAGTCTGGGCTACTGATAACGGTATGACATACCAGTACAACGGTCAAGTGGCACCTATAGTTTATGGTTTTGTGAACACAGTCGACGGATTCTTTGCCAAACATGGTCTACAATTGATCATAAACAGTTTTGGAAGCTGCATATAATTTAACACACACACGCACGCATGCACGCACGCACGCACGCACGCACGCACGCACGCACACACATATGTATATATGTATATGCAAATATATATATATATATATATATACATATATGGGCAAACTACAGATGACCTTCCAGAAAGAGTATTCATATGTTGGTAATATCTGTAAATGACGCATGTGTCTGCCATCCCCCTTTCAGGCACGCCTGCGATGTCAGCGATGGCCGATGTGCTGGTCACTGTGATTGACATCAACGACCACAGTCCGATGTTGGCCGGCAAGAAATTCACAACGGTACAAGTAACAACGAGCGATTTCGCTAGCGGCAGGCCGGTCTATCGCGCCGAAGCAACCGACGCCGATAGCGGCGACAACGGAGGCGTCCGCTACTCCCTAACGAGGATCAGCGGCGACCCTGCCACTTTTGTTGTCGATGAACAATCGGGGGTTGTAACCCCGCGTGGAACCCCCGTGTCTCGGTTCTACCACATGATAGTTGTCGTTAAAGACCGCGGGCAGCCTCCGAGGTCCACCTATATGTATCTGTTCGTGAAAGTGTGTCGTTATCCGGGCGGCGGGTGGTTTTGTTTGCTTTAATCGTTCAAGCGCCATGCTCCAGAATGCAGATCTTCTCAATCTACCGACATGGCTGCAGAACTTCCGCTGGTTTGTAGCCTAGGCAATATCCTCCCGATCTGCCGATTTCCAAACAAATCATCTTACACCATAAGCGCACATTCTCCCACATTACCGAACATACAAGGAGGGTCTAGTTTGTCGTTGAAAGGCTATTGATACCGATGTGGATTAAGTTTTAGTGGGCGTAGTCTAGGAATCCAGACAGAATACGGGTAGAAGGGTGTCGGGATAACATAACAATTGTCTTGTGTAATTCGTTTGTCTTTGTATGATGTCCCATGCAGCTTTCTAGATAGTTAGCGGGTGTAAAAGTTCATCATGTCAGTTGCACGATGTCTTTATACAGATACGCATGCACGCATATATATATGAAATTGTGTTGGTTTGATGTAAACATTCGTGATGCAATAAAGGTGATGGGAACGAACAGTTGCTTTGACGTTGAACTTAAGTTATGATTTGCACCTAATCGAATATATTTCATATATTGGTTGCCTTTGACTCATGCGTAAATAACTAATTAATCTACTTACCCTCCTATTGAATTATCTTCCTTTTTATATAATATATTGTCTCATCAAGCAAACCTTAACCGAACAGTAGTGTACACACGATTCACATTTATTTTATTCTGGGTAATGAGTGATGTTTCTCTTGAGATCAAAATTGCATAGTTCCAAGCGAACCATTGACTGTCTCTGTGTTCTAATGTCGAAGTGATGCCACATAAGACTGCTACAATGATGTTATAAAACGTGTTATGCCCCCACCATGTGGTCCGAACATGCAGCAGTCCTGGCGTATTCACACGATCCTCATATTGTTTCCTTTCTGCAGCAAGACTTCATTGCGTACGGTTCTAACAGGTTAATTGATAATTATAACAACACACAAAACGTGTTACGTTTTGTGCTTTATTCATTATATAGTACAACTGACGGCAATTTACGGTATTTTGCTACCAGTTCGAAATTTTCAAACGTAACACGTGACAGTCACGTCACTGTTTGCAAAAGCAACAGACGCTGTACAAATTGCACACCAACTGTTCCATCACTCTCGTCGATTCCACAAGACCCACGTAGTCATCAGATCATCTCAGTACGTCGATGTCTGATATCAGACGAAATTACTCTCGTTTAGGGGAGGGCGGTCAGAGGCAATTTTCACCTGGGGTCTGACATCTATATTTTCTACGCTCACATTTCTGTGCCAACGAAACATGGTTGTATAAAACGACAAGGATCTGACAAGAATAAACACAACGTCCACGGTTATCAAGCATGACCACGCAGTGTGGTCATGGTTGATAACCAGATTGGACGTGACATTCACAAGGTCACCACAGCGGACAACGAACAGGTGGCCTTGCACAAGGCATACAGAGCTACTCCAAAAGATCTACTAGTAGCTGTCCAGTGGGGCGAGGCGTGCAAAGAGGCGGACGAACTAACTATCGTGTGTGGCAATGCAGTCATGGAAGACTCGGATATAGAGGAAGTGAAGCAAGATTTCAGCGACCTCATCACCACAGCAACAGAGAACATCAACCGAGTGACGATTAGCAGTGTCTTGCCCGACACAACAGGGACACAAGAAGGAAATATTAAGGAAATTAACAGTTTCCTGAGAGATAAGTGTAGTGACACGGGGGCCCGGTTCGTTGACAACGATCAAAACTTCCTGTTTCGTGATGGATCCTGCGACACGTCCGCATTCCAGAGTGACGGTATCAGTCTTACTGCGTTCGGGATGAACAAGCTGATGAGCAACCTGTCACTAATACTCCGTAACCATCGAGAAGGCGGAGCGCAGCGGGGATCCTGTTCGCAGAAGAGTTGCAATGAGTCGAAATCAACTGGTAACAGGTCGACGAAACAGCGACGCAGCGCGCCATCTGGACATCCATTGTCAAAAGGGAGCCGCTATACGCCGAGAGCGACTGGGAAACGACCACCGAAACAGGATCGAGGTACGCACGCTATTCGCCCTTCTAATGCGGATGACCGTGCAACTGCTAGCTACGTGCGTATTGCTGGCCAGTGTAACAAGTGTGGGGAGACAAATCACGTCACCCAGACTTGTCGACATGAGAATGCTGTGTCGTGCTTTGTAGGTGGTCAAAAGGGCCACAAAAGCAAACATCATACGAAAAGGGACTAGGTAAGCGGCCGAAATAACACGGCCATGCTATGTACGGAATACGGAGCTTTCAATATTCGACCTATAATCACCCGTAGCCGTAGCATACCACAACATAGAACAACAGGTGTGAATGCAGACAATTTAGTCACGCTTGCGATCAATCCACGGTGGGGCTTACCAACGATTCTGAGTCTCAACGCTCGGTCACTAAGTATTGAGAAATCAGATGAATTGCTCGCGGTAGCACGCACGAACAACGTGGGTTGCGTGTGTGTCACAGAAACCTGGTTCAAGAATTACATGTCAACGGAATCTGTCGGTTTGGCAGGCTTCAGTTGTGAACGAAAGGACCGCGTGGATAAAGGAGGCGGGGGAGTGGCGTGTTATGTGGCCGAGACCATTGCGTATGACCGGTTACATGATATTGAAGATGCTGAACACGAAGTGATATGGATTAAAATGAAGCCTAAGAAACTACCAAGAAAATACTCGTGCATTATTTTAGGGTGCATCTACCACCCACCTGGTGCTGACAATGGCTCTATGCGAGAGTACCTGATAACTAGTAACGAGTAACTTGAGGGGTAACTTCCGGTGGTGAATTGATTTGAATTTGGTGCAGCAAACTTACGAAAATATAATAATATTTGATCAAGATAAGTGATATTATTGAGTGTATAGCATACATAACGTAATTATAGATATATAGTAAGCAATAGGTTTTGTTAAAAGTTAGCTAGAGGGAGTAATCTAGGGTAGATTAAAAGTAGGCGATTTGCGAGCGATAATTGGGGACGTTAATGTAATCGGAACGTTGTTTACAAAGTAGGTCACTGGCGAAGAATAGCGTTATTTGAGATAATCGATGTAGTTAGATGAGTAATTAAAACCTGAAATAACAACCTTTTAAAGTGCATATTAGTACACAGGAAACAGTCTTTGTAAAGACTACCTTGTATCTAAGCCTAACTTGAATACATTGTCATCGACATCGTAACTAGGTAAGGCACGGTGTGTCACTGTGTGTTAACAAATATAACTAACTATAACCTAAACAATCTGGTGTAAATTGTACACAAAAAAGTCTTTTCAAAGACTATATAAAAACTATTTTGAACATAAATAAATTCTGATATGGCACCTTGCAAGCGGCAACTCAGGGGAAAACGACACTTAGTTTGCAACGACTGCCAGAGCTGGGTGGATTTTGCGTTGTCTGGCTGTTCAAAATCATGGGTAGAGACCAAAGATGACGGATTCACCTTTCGGTGCATGGGGTGTTTGAGGGTGGAATGTCTGATGAAGGAGGTGTGTAAGTTGACGGATATAGTGAAGGAGATGGAGGCGAGACTCAACATAGAAATAGATGGAGCAGAGAGGGATGACGCGGAGAAAGTTGAGAATTCTACGACACAGAAGGAGCAGAGTTGTGACACGGAGACCGAAGAAAGGAGACTGAGAGGAGGGAAGGTGACCGGTGTGAAGGAACAAGAAATTGAGAAGACAGAGGGACAGAGGAAAAGTGTTCGGCAGAGGAAAAGAAAACGGGTCAGTGGGGATAGATCAACAGGTAGTCAGACTGTAGAGAACGAGGAGAGACGCGACAGCGATACAGGTGGTGAAGAGGTAGATACCACAGAAGCAGTTGGTAAGACTGTGAGACAGAAGACTGATGGAAGAAGACAGAGTGTTCAGCAAAAAACAGAAAACATGACAGGCGTGAAGGTGACAGGGGAGAGAGTGACCGTAGTGAAGGAGGTAGCCGGGGAAAAGGGACGGGAGAGGAGAGAAGAAAATGTGATGGGAAAAAAAGATGAAGGGACGAAAGGAAGTGAGAGTAAATGTGCTAGAAGAGAAGATGACAGGAGGAAATGGGACAAGACAAAACGCGACAGGAAAGAAGGGAATGGAAGAGAATGTGACAGGAGAGAAGACGGCAAGAGGAAAAGACAACAACCAGACATATGCAAACCGGAGGAGCTACTCCGAGGCAGTGATTGAGGGGGCAAGGAGAAAAGAGAGAGTGTTTATGGGCGATTCAATTCTGAGAAAAACAGACAAGACTATATGCGAGGGGAAGGACGTTGTTGTATGTCTACCGGGGGCTAGGATAGAGCATGTGACCGAAAGGGTAGAGAAGGTATTGGGGCATGGCAAGGGAGGATCTATACTAGTACACGTTGGGACAAACAATGCAGACAAGGAGGGAACAACTGGGATAGTTCAGAAGTACAGACATCTAGTGAGGAAGCTAAAGAAGACAAGAGTGGAACAGGTTATTCTCTCAGGAATTTTGCCAGTAATGGGAGGAAGGGGGGCAAGATACAGAAACTGTAAGAGGATGGCGATCAACGCACTAGTTGAGCAGATGTGTGAGGAAGAGGGCGTGGGATTCATAGATTTATGGGGGTACTTTGTTGGGAGAGAAGATATGTACATGAGAGATGGCCTCCATCTAAGTGGAAAGGGGGCAGCAGTATTCTCAGAGAATCTGCTGCGATCTGTTGACAGTGGGACAGGTTGCATCTATTTAAACTAAATTCGCAGGGGAGACTCGCAGAGAAGCCTGAAACTGGAGGCATAGATAAAGACAGCAAAAATAATTCAGCAAAGAACAGTCTGGAAAACTGTTCTGAAGCTGGGTATAAATGTATTTGTTTAAATGCAAGGAGTATAGTAAACAAAAGAAATGAACTAAACATTATGGTAGAAGATATTGACCCTCACATAATAGGTATAACCGAATCA
Organism: Paraescarpia echinospica; assembly: GCA_020002185.1. Classification (NCBI taxonomy): domain Eukaryota; kingdom Metazoa; phylum Annelida; class Polychaeta; order Sabellida; family Siboglinidae; genus Paraescarpia; species Paraescarpia echinospica. The sequence goes on from CM034531.1 coordinate 51,650,820, forward strand.
TGGGCAACCACCGATATATCAGATGCCGAATTGGGACTGACAGGATATGTAATGTTTAGGAAAGATAGAATAGGAAGAAGGGGAGGTGGAGTTATTTTATATATTAAAGAATCTATCCAGGCTTATGAAATAAAATTAGACAGAGAAGCAGATTGCGAAGAAGCTGTTTGGTGTAACATAGTTACAGGAAACTCAACGTTAACGGTTGGATTAGTTTATCGAAGTCCAAACATAAGCATAGAAGAGAATGAAAAAATACAAAACGCTATAAGGGAAGTGAGCAAACGGGACTGTGTTATTATGGGGGATTTTAACCATGGACATATAAAATGGAAATCTCTACAGAGTATAGGTAGTGAAGACCACAAGTTTTTAGTTTTAGTACAAGATAGTTTCCTTTCTCAACATGTGCTAGAACCAACCAGGGGAGAGAATGTGTTAGACTTAGTTTTGTCCTCACAGAATGAATTAGTTGACAATGTTAAATTATGTGAGCCTCTGGGAAGTAGTGATCACAACCAGATACATTTTACCATCAAAGTAAAATCAGAAAGAAATAATAAAAAGCAGTTCAGGAGAAATTTCCACAAAGGAAGATATAAGGAAATGAGGAAATATTTAGCAAAGATAGACTGGAATAATACACTGAAGAATAAGACAGCAACAGAATGCTGGAATATCTTAAAGAATGAAATAGAGTGCATCGTAGATAAATTTGTTCCCTTCAAAAAACAAGGGAAACGGACCAGAAAGAAATACTTATCGAAAGAAGCCATTAGAAAAATTAAGTATAAACAAATGATGTGGAAGTCATATAGACGTACTGGAAATGACGAAGACTACAACATTTATAAAGAAGCACTAAACCAAGCTACAGCTGAAATTAGAAATTCAAAGAGAAGCTATGAACATAAATTAGCTTGTAATATAAAACATGACAGCAAGAGTTTTTATGCGTATGTTCGAAGCAAACAGAAAGTTCAGGATAAGGTCGGTCCTCTAGAAGATAGTGCTAGAAATATAATATCAGAAGGATTCTTAATGGCAGAAGACCTAAATGAGTATTTTAGTTCAGTGTTTACCAGAGAAGACACTAGTTCACTGCCAGTACCAGAGGCTAAGTTCAAGGGGCAGAATCAGACTATTTAAGACAGTTAATTGTAACCCCAGAAATGGTAGCTAAGAAAATTAGGGCTATGAAGGATAATAAATCACCTGGAGTGGATGGTATTCCACCCAAACTACTATTGGAAATTGTAGAACAAATTAGCATACCGCTTGCAACAGCTTTCAACTTGTCATTAGAAGAGGGAGTGGTTCCTTTAGAATGGAAAGAAGCAAACATTATACCGTTATTTAAAAAAGGTTCGAGAAACAAGTCAAATAATTATAGACCAGTTAGTTTAACATCGGTGATTTGTAAATTATTAGAAAGACTAATTAAAGATCACATGGTGGATTTTCTTGTTAAACATAACTTGATAAACCCATCTCAACATGGGTTTCTAAAAGCGAGGTCATGCTTAACAAATATGTTATGTTTTTTGGAAGATATCACTAAGTGGGTAGATGATGGATCACCAGTAGATATCATCTACTTAGATTTTCAAAAAGCTTTTGACAAAGTGCCACATCAAAGATTACTGCTTAAACTAAAGGCCCATGGCATAGGAAATGGTATAATTAACTGGATAGAAAAAATGGCTGATTGACAGAAGACAACGGGTAGTTGTTGATGGGGAGGCTTCAAACTGGAAATCAGTTTTGAGTGGGGTTCCACAGGGATCAGTACTGGGACCTATATTATTCTTAATATATATAAACGATTTGGACGATGATATAGCTAGCAAGGTGCTGAAATTTGCAGATGATACAAAAGTGTTTAGAAGGATTAAAAGTGATGGAGATAGACAGCATTTACAAGATGATCTTGACAGGTTGATCAAATGGTCTGAAAAGTGGCAAATGTTGTTCAATTTTGGGAAATGTAAATGCCTTCACACAGGACATGGGAACGAATATGTAGAATATACAATGGGGGGAACTGTACTAAGTACTACTGTAAAAGAAAAAGACTTAGGGCTGACAATTAGTGCTGACATGAAGGTTTCAGAGCAGTGTGGAATTGCAGCTTCAAAAGGAAATCAAATCCTTGGATTGATTAGGCGAAATATAGCATATAAAGAAAAGGAACTAATAATACCGCTGTACAAAACAATAGTTAGGCCTCATTTAGAATATTGTATACAAGCGTGGAGGCCATACCGCAAGAAGGACATAGATATGCTAGAAAGAGTACAGAGGAGAGCGACTAAAATGATACCAAAACTGAGGGATCTTAGTTATGAAAAACGCCTAAAAGAATGTGGTTTAACAACACTAGAGACCAGGAGATTGAGAGGAGATCAGATAGAAGTGTTTAAAATATTGAATGGTTATGAAAATATTGATAGAAATATGTTTTTTTCAGTTAAGAAAGATAGAAAGACTAGAGGACATGAAGTTACATTAGTAAAGGAGCAGTGTAGATTAGACGTAAGAAAGTTCTCATTTTCACAAAGGACTGTGAATGAATGGAACAGATTATCTGATGATTGTGTGGGTGCTAGTAGTGTGAATATGTTTAAAAATAAAATCGACACATACCTCAGAAGGGCTGGATATATGTAGATAAAAGGGTTGGACTCTCGATAAGCCAAAGGGCTTCCTTGTCCACCTGCCATCTAGAGTTAATTCTCTGGATGGCAATCTTGTTAAATCTTGTTAAACTAGTCTGGACACAGTTTTGCGACGTAGCCCAGATTGTGGTGTCATTATCAGTGGTGATTTTAATCAATTCAAGGACACGTTTTTACGGACACATTATGGATACGAGCAGCTTGTTAAGACAGCCACGCGCAATTGTGCAATTTTGGATAAAATGTGGTCTAACATGTCACCTGTGTACGGCTATCCGACAGTGCTTGATGAATTGGGAACATCAGATCACAAGATGGTCTTATTGGTGCCACCGTGGTTCCCAACACTTGACACGGGTATGGTCCAGTACACCGTTACCAGGCGCATGGGTAACAACGAACGAGCATTGTTCACTTCGGCTCTGTCACAGACCAGATGGGAGTTTATGTACGCATTGCCTACGTGCGAGGAACAGTTCAATCTATTCCAAGAAACCATGGACCATTTACTGGATACGTGCTGTCCGTACAAGACTGTGTCACGTCACAGTACAGACAAACCGTGGGTCACAGATGGATTCCGACACCTCATTAAACAGAGGCAACGTGCTCGCAAGGCAGGTGACACGGAACGGGCCAATAAACTCCGGAACTTAGTGAATCGCACAGCACCTAAATTACGACACCAGTTCTACCAATCTAAAATAGCATCAATTGAGGAAACATCGTCACGCGACTGGTGGAAGCACATGAAGTCACTCATGGGAAAAGCATCTGGCAGTCGCAACGAGATGCTGGGGCTGGCAAATAAAATTACTGGTGGAGATATAGTCAGCTTAGTCAACTCCATGAATGCGTTCTTCGTGTCAGTGAGTGAAGATTTACCGAGATTGCAGACTTCCCACCCGATCTTTGAAATTAAGGAACCACTGCCAGATGAATTCACCATCAGCGTGACTGACACTAAGTTGGCACTTAGTAAGGTCAAAGTGAACAAAGCCACGGGTCCGGACAATATACCACCATGGGCTTTGAAAAACTGTTCGCACCTTCTTGCAGCACCGGTCACTGCAATATTCAACAGCTCGCTCAGGGAAGGTGTATTACCAAAATTGTGGAAATCAGCAACCGTTATTCCGTTGTCGAAGAAACACCCTCCAGTGACAGTTGAAAATGACATTAGACCTATATCGCTTACACCAATTCTGGTTAAGGATTTTGAATCTCTAGTGCTAAAGTGGGTCGATGTTTATGTTTAACCACAAATAGACGACAAGCAGTTTGGGGGTATGTTAGGGACTGGTACCACGGACGCCCTTGTTGGAATGCTTCACAAATGGTACGAAACCACCGATGTAAAGGGCAATTTTGTAAGAGTGCTATTTCTCGATTACAGTAAAGCATTTGATCTAATTAACCATGATATACTAATACAGAAACTGATTGCAATGGAAGTACCACCACACCTGGTCCGATGGATGGCAGCGTTTCTACTAGACCGCGAACAGAGAGTAAAAATCGGCGACGCGGTGTCAAAGCCAGGCTACCCTAATGGGGGCGTTCCCCAGGGAACTTTGTCAGGACCAAAACACTTTGTGGTTCATATCAATGATTTGCAAACATCTTGTCCTATGTTTAAATATGTTGACGATTGCACCATATTTGAAATATGCAATCAAAGTATGATATCTGTTATACAGGATTCTGCCAACATTATTGAGCGATGGTCTAGTGATAATGACATGCGCATCAATACGAGTAAGACAAAAGAAATGGTTATATGTTTCGGTAAAGATAGAACATTTGTAGAATCTCTGCCGTATATTGATATAAATGGGACAGATATTGAGAGAGTTACTCAAGCAAAAGTTCTCGGCGTAACTATATCATCGGATTTAAGTTGGAATGCACACGTAGATGAAATAGTATCAAAGGCAAGAAAGAGAGTGTATATGATCTATCAGTTGAAACGTGCTGGTATCAACCAAAATGACTTGGTTAGAATATATGTATCTGTGATTAGACCAGTAGTTGAATATGCCTGCCCGGTATGGCACACGAACTTGCCTAAATATTTATCGGACAACATCGAGATAATTCAAAAAAGGTGTCTCAAAACTATATTTCCTGGTTGTGTGTACGAGGATATTCTGGAGATGGTAAACTTACCAACGCTGCATGATAGACGCAATGAATTGTGTAAAACGTATTTCGCTAGAATGAAGCATAGTGACCACAAATTGAATACGCTACTACCAAATATTCGAAATGTGCCGTATGCACTAAGATCATTCAATGAGTTACCCGTCCCAATGGCGAACACAAATCGCTACAAAAACTAATTAATTCCATGGTGCTTAGTACACTGCCATAACATTTAATGATTTTAGTGTATGTCTCAACAGTCAATTTTAATATTTAAACTATATGATTTAATTTTAGTGTATTTAAAGTATCTTATTTTTTAATGAAAGATAGTAATGCAATGTACACGTTTTAATATAAAGCGCCTCATACTGAGTTTGTTGCGTCACGGGGCGATTTTGTGTAATTTACTTAACAGTATCTTTGGTGTTGCGTTATTTTATTTAGTACAACATGTTTTATGAGTATTGTAACATAATGTTGTGTCGTATTGTAACTTGTAACATTATGAAATTTGTGTGATTTGGGGCTTTTATGGTGAATGTATGTATAATCCAACTGAAAAGTTGCAAATAATAATAAATTTATTCTTATCTAGAAATTTCTCGACGAAATCGATCCGGACAATATTACTATATACGTTGCTCGTGATCTTAATAAATAGCCAAGCATTGACTTTAACCACGTCGATATGTCTTCATTATCACGTGAAATCATTCTCTGGAAAACAAACAGTGGGACACTGATGAATCCTACAGACAACTCGCTCAATCTGTGTCTACATTGTGTACACAAATCTCTATGCTGGTGTCGTCACTTATACCAGCAATACAACCTTCCCAAAATATAACCCAGCCCGCTCGAACTACTACTTCACAGAGATCATCTACTGCAACAACTTCACAAGCCGCTGCTGCTGTATCAACTCCACGACCCGACGCTGCCGCTGTATCAACTCCACGACCCGCATTTAACAGGATTTCACGCAGATATAACTTGTACCGACATTTCTACTTATGTGACAACTACTTTGAACGTGAAATGCTCATTTGAATGCTTAAAAACTAAATCCTTCAAACTCTGTGTGGACATTGCTAATCCGAACTTGCTCTATAACGTCAATCTCTGGCCTGCTGGAACAAAGATTGGACGGTACTTCCCGCCTTGCAAGCACACAACAACATATTCGAGTCACCTGTAGACTGTCAACTCCGTATTGCTTCATTTAATGCCAGAAGCATACGGAACAGTGCGTACGACGTGCTTAACTTTAAAAAATCATGTGATATACTTGCAGTGTAGGAACATTGGCTCTCTAAATAGTGCCATTCATAACTTAATTCTGTTCACCCTGACTTCAATGCCAGATGTATTAGTTCTGTTGATTTTTGTGATGGTTTGAGTGGACGCTCTTATGGCGGGCTTTGCTTTTTATGGAGACGTTCACTCGACCCATTTACCGAACCTATCATTTATAATGATGAAAAAAGACTCATTGGTCTACAAATCACCACATCTAATGCCACTATTCTGATTCTTAATGTCACTTCTCAGTGCTTTTATATTAATGAATGTCATCTTATTCCAAGTGACATTAAGTGTCTCCCTTCCGAAATCTTTTACTTATGTCAGTGATGCTCATGGCTCAAGGAGCTGGCTGGACCATGTGGTCAGCACTCACTCCAGTCACTCATCAATCTCTGATATGGTAGTTAATTACGATTGTGTCTCTTCTAACCACCTACCTTCATGTTTTCCCATATCTGCCAACTTATTACCTACTTGTGAAACATCCACTCAGAAGCAAATTCGACACCTTGTCCTATGTGGGGGGATGCCACTCACCAAGACCTTCACAACTATTACACTCAAACCAGTGTGCTTTTATCTGCCATTGATGTACCTCATCATGTTTTACACTGTACTGACCAGAATTGTAATGATGAAGCCCATCGGTTATTGCTATGCAAATTTTATGAAGACATTATTAATTCACTCAGGGATGCCTCTGAAGTAATACCTACTAAAGCGCATAACATGTCATCGAAGCACGCCGTTCTTGGCTGGAATGATATTGTCAGAGACTCCCACCAGGCTGCTACAGTCTTTTATCATATGGCGGTCTGCTGGGAGTCCTCGACATGGTCTTTTATATGACATAATGAAAATTAAACGTGCTCAGTTTAAAGGGATTCTTTGATAATTTTAATATCTCTATAATGCACGCAATTATTAGGTAATCATGTTAATATGATTATTTCATGGTATTCTATGGCTTTATTTGATTAGAATTGTGTTTTATTAATCACTAATGACCCAGACAATATATAGAAAAAATAACTCTGCGTACGTGGAGTTTCTACTTTGGACCCACCTTCACGATCCGTATAGGGCATACTCATGAATATTCGGGACTGTCCGTCAGACGTCGATTAGCTACGCCGAGTTAATAGATGCATGAAATACGTCATCAACACGTGTGTATATGGATTAGCCACCGCCGCGCGATTGAGTCCTGACCGATAAAATTATCAAAATGAAACGTGGACCAGCTGCTGTTTATGTCACAGATTCAGCAAAGAAAAGAAAGAAAGTATATTGAATAAACGGAGAATGAACATAGCGACAGTTCATGACAGACGGATTGATTTAAAAGAAAAAACACCACCTCTCCATGCACGAAGCCGCCGTTGCCAATGGCGACGCCGATGTCATATTGAATGATTGGCATTGTTTTTGTTGGAATATAAAAACTATGGTACTATCATGTTCGTTTTTCTGTAGGTACATCTGGCTATACATTTTGAAGTGATGTTTTAATGAAACGTTTAGATAACAGAAACTTACTGAAGCCGAGAAACATTCAATAGTGCTGGTGATATGGGGTTTCCATCGGTTGATGTGCCCTGCGCAGGTTCATTTCTGAATTATGGTTTGTTTTGTCACGTCTATAACCACTGTCTTCTCTCTTACTGTTATATATGACATATCACGTGTTCCTGTTCCTGGTTAGAGAGTTGTTCCGGACTTCCGGTAATAAAATGTTTGTTCTATTTGACTACGTCAATAGTTCTCTGTAAATGTCGTACCCAATACACGACATATTGGCGACGAACGATGGGATGAGTAACCACAACAAGACGAGCTCTAGCACCTAGACCGTCGCACGCAAGTAGAACTTTCGCTGACTACGTCATTGTGAAAAATGGAAAACACGGGTTTCGAGCCGTTCGCCATAACGCCCGCTGACAGCGCAAGTGCGCGATGGGAGCGGTGGATTCGCCGTTTCGACAATTTCGTCGTCGCGCGAGATATAGACGACGACAGGCGGTAGAAGGCGATGTTGTTACACTACGCTGGTGAAGCTGTATTCGAGCTGAGTGAGTCTGTTGGTGTCGTCGACAGAGACAATTACGCTGAAACGAAAGACAAGCTTACGGCCTACTTCACACCGAAACGAAACGAAGAATATGAAGTGTTCGTCTTTCGCCAGTCACAACAGCACACTGGTGAGACACTGGACCAATTTCACGCTCGACTTCAACTGCTGTTTAAAAATTGCAATTTTCAAGACAAATCGCGTGAAATAAAATCGCAAATCATTCAGAAGTGCACGATGCCTAAGATTCGCGAAAAGGGACTGAGTGAGGCAACGATCAGTCTCGATCGTTTGCTGACGTACGGTCGTACGCTTGAGTCCACAATGCATCAATCATCGGTCATGGGGACCAACGCCGCGTCAACGACGAACGTCAACGCAGTTTCCAGTGATCGTCATCACCACCCGCGTTCGAGGAAGCAAAACCGCGACTGGAATAGTCGTTCTGTTGGTCGCCAGGGTGCGCCACCGAAAACTGACAATCAACGAAAACCCCGTCGTGTGGCGCCACCGCGCTGCAGCGATACCGTTTCAAAATATGGCAATGCACAATCTTGTCCAGGCTGTGGAAAATCTCCCCACAATAGAACGGAATGTCCAGCCTGGGGCAAAACATGTTACAAATGCGAAAAACCTAATCACTTCGCTAGAGTGTGTAGAGCTGTCTTGGCAAACACTAATTTGGTAAAGGACGTTCCACAACAATCAGACAATGCAGGTTTATGCAACGACACACACATTAAATCTGTACAACTGCAACGCCACGCGCACGAACACTGTCGCACCATACATGTGTACAATTGACATTCAGAGTACACGAGTCAAGATGGAAATTGATACTGGGGCTTCAGTTTCGTTGGTAGCAGACAGAGACTGGGTTAGAATCAAAGAGGCTAATCCACAGCTGACACTCAGCACACGTGACGTGCCAAGTCTGCGCACGTATTCAGGAGACACAATTCAACCACTGGGGCAGGTGCTATTGAATGTACATCACAATCGCCAACATCATACGCTGAGTGCGCTGATCGTCCCAGGGGCTGGTCCGAATCTGCTCGGACGTGATTGGCTGTCGGTGCTACGTCTTAATTGGGCTGAACTGCATAAAATGGACCAAGATTCGTTTCTTGAGCATTACCAAGCTGTCTTCACGGCAGGACTAGGCAAGCTCAAAGGAGTTACTGCCAAGTTGTACATTGATGAGTCTGTACAGCCACGGTACTGCAAACCACGTCCAGTGCCGCTCGCTCTTCGTGCAAAGGTAGAAGATGAACTAGAACGCCTACAGGCTGAGGGCGTCATTCATCCCGTTGAGTTCTCAGAATGGGCTGCTCCTATTGTACCAGTACTCAAGTCTTCAGGAGACATCCGGATTTGCGGAGACTACAGGGTCACGATAAACAAGGCAGTGAAGGTCGACAAATATCCCATTCCCAACATCGATGATCTGTTCGACAAAGTAGCTGGTGGACAACTGTACACAACGCTCGATCTAAGCAACGCTTATCAACAAGTTGTCCTCGATCAGGAGTCGCGCAAGCTAACCACAATCAATACCTCCAAAGGTCTGTTCGAGTACGAACGCCTTCCGTTTGGCGTATCTTCTGCTCCTGGAATTTTCCAACGCATCATGGAGCAACTGCTGCAGAACATTCCTATGACCGTGGTATATCTGGACGACATCCTTGTTTCTGGAAGGACACCAGAGGAGCACGACAGCAACCTGCAAATGGTGCTCACGCGACTGCTCGATACTGGAATACGGTTGCAGAAGGAGAAGTGCACGTTTCGACAGACGTCTTGCAAGTACTTGGGCCATATCATCGACAGGGAGGGCATCCACCCGACGAACGACAAGGTGCTCGCCATACAGAGTGCGCGTGCCCCGCAAAACGTGCAGGAGTTGCGCAGCTACCTTGGTCTGATCCACTATTATCACAACTTTCTGCCGAACATCAGCAACCTCTTGGCACCGCTGCATGAGTTGACTCGATTGGACGCGAAGTGGAAATGGAGTGCGATTCACCAAGATGTATTTGAACGATCAAAGGCATTAGTGTCTTCTTCTACGGTGCTTGTGCACTACAACCCCCGTTTACCCATCGTTGTGAGCAGTGACGCTTCTCCCTACGGCATCGGGAGCGTGTTGTCTCATCGCCTACCCGACGGCAGCGAAAAGCCAGTAGCGTTCGCGTCACGCACTCTATCTTCTGCTGAGAAGAAATATGCGCAACTAGAAAAGGAGGCGTTATCTCTTGTGTTCGGAATTACGAAGTTCCACAAGTACCTCTATGGTCGCGAGTTCGTACTGCAATCGGATCATAAGCCATTGTTGGGACTCTTGAAACAAGATCGACTCATATCGCCAATGTCCAGCGCACGAATACAACGTTGGGCGCTGACAATGAGCAACTACCAGTACAAATTTGAGTACAGGCCGGGGACCAGCATCAGCCACGCTGACTGCCTTAGTCGATTACCTCTGCCTGACACACCAGAGAAAGTACCGGTTCCACAAGAAGTAGTCCTGGCATTGTCAACCATGGACGAGAGCCCGGTCACATCGGACCAGATCGAAAAATGGACGGCTCTTGACCCCGTTCTTTCACAAGTACGTCACTTTGTGGAACACGGTTGGTCTAACCAAGCACCACGAGAGCTCGATGCATACTGTCAACGAAAAGACGAATTGAGCGTACAACAAGGAGTGTTGTTCTGGGGAGCCAGAGTGATTATGCCGCCCAAGGGACGCGATGCGCTGCTGGATGAGTTGCATAACACACACCCTGGCATCGTCAAGATGAAAGCGCTCGCCCGAAGTTACATGTGGTGGCCTGGATTGGACATGGAGATCGAAAGATACGTGAAAGACTGCAATGTGTGTCAGCTGCACGGCAAGCAACCGCCTGTAGCACCACTACACTCGTGGGAGTGGCCAAGTCGCGCTTGGCACCGAATCCATATTGACTATGCTGGACCGTTTGAAGGTCGCATGCTGTTGATCATTGTGGACGCACACAGCAAATTCATCGATGCTCATGTGGTATCTACAGCAACCACGAGCATAACTCTCACAAAACTTAGGCAAACATTCGCATATATTGGACTGCCTAACACGATCGTCTCGGACAATGGAAGTTGCTTCACAAGCGAGGAGTTTGGACAATTCTGCAGAGCAAATGACATCAGACACATCAGATGTTCACCGTACCACCCATCAAGCAATGGTTTACCTGAGAGAGCAGTGCAGACAATCAAGGCTGGTCTGAAGAAAACCAAAGGTAATCTGGAAGACAGATTATACACTCTGCTAGCGAGGTACCGGATCACGCCACAGGGTACCACGGGTCGAACACCTGCAGAATTCGTACTCAAGACTTCACCTCGAACACGCCTGGATCTCATACGACCATCAGTTCAAGATCGCGTTCTGCAAAAACAGGCATACGACAAGCAACGTCAGGACGCTCATGCGGCTGCACGTACGTTCCGAGCCGGAGACTGCGTCTGGGCCATGAATTTCCAAGGAAAACCTAAGTGGGTTTCGACAGTCATCGAGAACCAGCTGGGCCCACTCACGTTCACCGTACGTTTGAGTGACGGCCGCCTTTGGAAACGCCACCAAGACCATCTCAGAGAGAGACGACCCGATGAAACGGAGACGGTTGATGCAGAACAACAACAACAACAGCAGCAGCAGCAGCACAATCGGTTGTTCAACTGCCAGAAGTACTACCTCCGTCGCCAGCTATCGACGCGGAGGCGATCGCGAGTACTCGACATTCAGTGTCTACAAAAGGTTCGGAATCGAACTTTCCCAACGTCACTGTGACGGAATCTGCGACACCAAGATTGGTGGCAAGTCCCGTGAGAAGATCTACCAGAGTAGTGAAAGCACCTATAAAGTTAAACTTGTGAACTATAACTACAAAGTTAGTGTAGTTATCAGTGTACGTTTTTATTTGCAAATTTTCTACGAGCTGTAGAACACTCTGGACTGTTTTCTAATTTAGTTTATTTCATTCATAGAACAGTGAACTCTAATACAAGTTTGTATCCTAAAGAGGGAGGAATGTTATATATGACATATCACGTGTTCCTGTTCCTGGTTAGAGAGTTGTTCCGGACTTCCGGTAATAAAATGTTTGTTCTATTTGACTACGTCAATAGTTCTCTGTAAATGTCGTAACCAATACACGACACTTACCCAGTTTGTTTTCTTTCTCTGACGATATGTTGTGTTTAACATACTTCTTCCCGTCTTTGTTTGTGGGCTGTTAGCTTGAACTTTGCTTGGTTGGTGAGTGTCCATGTTTCCGCGACGTATGTAGTATTTGTAAATGCACAGGAGATGTAGACTTGTCTCTTCAAGAGCGTTCCAAAGTTGCTCTTGAAGATGCGAATGCTGTGCAGCCGGCCATGATTCTTTGAATTTTTGTCATTATTTTTGTCTCCGATGCTGTATCGCTGTCCCAGGTAGCCGTAACTGTTAACGTTCTCTATTTGCGACGTATGAACATATATTGGTGAGTCGTTCTTTAGCAAAATTTTTTTCTTTGAGATGTTCATTTTCAAACCTTTTTACTCTTTCATCGGCTAGCTCTTGCAGCATTTCTTGTAGTTCTTTTGGATGTACCGCACAAAGATATGTCGTCGGCATCATTTACACCAATTCATTGCTGTGCATTGCGTGTATATACTATGCACTACTTACCAAGGACTACGCCAGTGTTACAGTCCGAAAAGTCCGGTCTGAAACTATGTTCCGGTTCCGTTTTGCATATTACGCATACGTGTGCACATGCCAATGATACGTTTGCTATTTTAATTGTTATTATACATAACACAACAACATAATTAGCATAAATTTAATTATTTAGAAAGTGTGTTTTATTTTGATATCATTGTCTCAGAGCTTTGGATATCTAACTGCTTCGTCACACACAGGCGCATTTTTCTAGAGCTGTTTATACGCAAAGCAGCGGGTGTCGTTGTAAACACAAATCTCCGCTAGATTCGTAAATTATGATAAACAACTATATTACAACGCAATACGGTTCTCTGCTTGTTTGTCTGTCTGTAGACCCACATCTACGTTAGGTTTGCATGTATGGGAATGACATTTTGTGTGCACTTGTACAGTTTACAAGCGGGCGTATTGGGGATGGTTCGTAGATTTTAGTTTTTGGAAATTTATCGGGGATGGCGATCTTGGGGGCTAACCATTTTAAAATGACACATATCTCTGCCAGTTTGGTATGTATGGTGCTGAAACTTTATTTGTGATCTAGCGGCCCATTGGGGTGGACTGTAGTTGTAGATTTGTTTTCGAAATTCATCCGGGGGTTTGGGTCACAATTTTAAAATGGCACTTCTCTCCGTCAGTTTGGCATGTATGGGGCTGGAATTTGGTGTGTGACCTAGTGGTTCCATTGGTGTGATTCATAGGTTTAGATTTTCCAAACTTAGTCCGGAGGGTGGACATGTTTGGGGTACAATTTCCAAACAGTTATAGCACTGGCGACTGCCTTTCCCCCAGGCAACTCCGGGTAACTGCTATATTTTAATAATACAGTTTGGGAAATTACTCATGCAATCACGATTTACGTAACTATAACTTTAATATCAACCTGATTAATTATATGTTCAAATACTATTATTAAATTAACTATAAAATGCAAAAATGTGCATTCATTTACACAGATGGAAACGACGTAGCCCTCTGTGCAATAGTGCACTGGTTTACAACAAGACATTTCTACAAATATGGTTCGTTATAATTCGACAAGTAATCAAATCCAATTATTCAAAAATGAATTTTTTTTTACAAATGATTATTAACTCATACATAACATTAGCCTTTCTGGTAACACATGTTTCCGTCACATAATCTAGTAGAACTTAAATTAAACTGAGGAGATTCTCATGGAACTAAACGGGGTCAAAGTTGATCGGTCACCGGAGGTCACGTTGGTAATCGCGGGTTGCATTTGGTGTAGTGCTTTAGGGGGTCATTCCCCAGTTAGACCTCCTGTTTCGCTCCAGACAAAAAAAAGATAGTGTATTTTGAGAAATGATTTTTTTTTTAAATCGACGAACCAACCCTGCAGCAGGTCGTGCGTGACGCTACTGGTTCGGTGAGAGGTGGGTCTGGTGCGATGGAGATGCGGATGAGGCAAGTGGAGCGTCATCTTGATGCTTCCGATCGCCTGTTGCAGGAAGTGCATGCAATGGTGCGTGTAATACATCAGGACCGACTGCCTGCTCTCACGCTGCATGCTCCCCGACCCTGCCTGTACTGCCCCCAACAGTCGGTGACACTATGCCCCTCATGGCGGGGGTTAATGGATGCAGCCAGCTACAGGGTACTGGTGGTGTCCCTGTTGTTGGCCCATCAGCCCCAAGGCCTGCTGTCCTAACAAGTAATTTACTCCACTCGCTACTTAGGGCGGCACAAGATTTAGTGGCAGCTGCATCAGGTCTGACTCGCCATTCCTGGATCCCAGATAACATTAAACCAAAAATTTGGTCTGGGGAATACGTAAACATGGAATCCCTCTTGCATGACTCTTCTCCCCAGTCCTATAACGTGTCATTAAGGCCAGGTGACGACAGTGAAACACCCATGTCCTGTCTTGCTCCAAGACAGCAGAATGCAGTTCTGTCCTTTGAGCAGTGGTTGAAGGCATTTGAGATATACCAGTCTGTTCTCCTCCTCCCGCCGTCCAACCTCCCCGATGCCAACGCCCTTCTGATGTACATCGATACTATATGAACGGGGATCGGACTGGCGGTCATACGACGAAGCCTTCAGGTCGTTGCGACAGGCGAACAACTGGTCATGGGATTCGGTGTGCATGAGGCTGTGGATGGATACATCAATGGTGGCCCTAGTTGCTGCTCCTAAGGGACGCCAGGTAGCAGCTGCGTGTGGCACCCCCTTTCACTGCAAGGGTAAGGCCAGTTGTAGGACAACTAGGTGGCCCTCCAATAGGCGCTGCTTTATATTCAACCGTGGGGAGGTGTGTAATGCAGACACCTGTCGCTACATGCACAAGTGCAAACACTGTGGTGGCCCCCAGGCATATGTCAGGTGCAACAGACCGCGCCCGAGCAACCCTGCCAATACGCCCGCCCCTGCCGCTAAGTCGTCACCCGCCGGTCCACGCCCCACTTGGTACAGAAAGAAACATGCCTACTCCAGTTTCCTTCACCACATTTAGCAAGTTTTTGATAGGACATGATCGCAGTATTGTTGCTTATTTGATCAATGGTTTCAAGCACGGTTTTAGACTTGGACGTTATTACTTACCAAAACAGGCAAAAAAGGCTGTTAGAAATCTAAAGGAATTTCGGAAATACACCATTTATTTTACCCGGAAGGTTCGTCTGCGAACGATTTCGTTCCCAAGGAAGTATCTTCCGTACAGTATGCAACTATACAGGATGCTATCGGCTTTATCAAACAATCTAATCACCAGGTCTTTATGGCTAAGGTCGATATAGAATCAGCTTTTAGGATTATCCCAATTTCACCACAGGACAGACCATTATTGGACTTTGAATGGAAGGGTAAATTCTTCATGGATGCTGTTCTTCCCATTGGATGTTCCAGTTCCTGTGCTATATTTGAGTCTTTCAGTACGGCTTTGGAGTGGGTGGCAACGACTAAACTATGGATAACAGCTATGGTTCACGTGGTCGAGATTTTCTGGTGATGGCTAATTCCAAAGCTAAGTGTTTACATGACTTGCAAGTTTTCATTAAACTCCTCTGGCTCCCGTTAAAACGGCAGCCCCATGTCGAGTAATTACATTCCTGGGCGTTACGTTAGATGCCGAACGTAAAGAAGCTAGGCTACCAGAGGATAAATTGATCAAGGGTAGGGCACCGTTGGGTGAATTTCAAAGGAAGCAGAAGGTAACTCTGAAGGAATTGCAGTCTCTTTTAGGAGTTTTAAACTTTTTCTGCACTGTAGTACCCTTTCTGCAAACATGCCTGAGGCGCTGCAATATCTCGGTAATTGAAGTAGTCTTCTGAACACATTGTTATAACAAACATGTAATCTGTGTGTACTGTAAGCATTGTGATTCCACCATAGTTGGGATGTGTACATTAACGAGCAAAAGGTATTGAACAGCTTAATTTTTACATCATCAGTGCACATATAAAATGTCCTGAGTAAAACATTACCACGTGCATATAACTGGCGATACTGACGCATTATATCTTTGTCATCTTTAGCAGCATTGCAAATAATATGGCCTAGATATTTTATATTACTGACCTCCTTTATGTCCTCCCCATTTAATTTAAATGCGAGGGGGCAAACATCCTACATATACTTTCCTCTACTTCTCAGTATCATGCTTTTCCTATGATTACATTTTATTTCATGTCTCATACCATAAATTTCACAGGTTGATAATAATTCCCTCAGGCCTACACTGGAAGGTGAGAATATCACCAGGTCATCTGCATACATCAGGTAATTAATAGTTAAGTCACATATACAGCAGCCGGTTCGACAGTTTGTAAATGCATTACTTAAGTCATCAAAATAAACATTAAACAGGTATGGAGAAAGTATTCCACCTTGTCTTACACCATTTGTCACATTAAGCCTATTGGATAAAATTCCAGACCAACGTACCAACATAGTTTGCCCTGTGTACTAATATATCATAATTCTAACAATATAACCTGGCACTTGTCTGCCAATTAACTTTTTAAATAACGTAGAGTGTTTTATTCTATCAAAGGCCTTGGAGGCACCAAGGAACCCCATGAACATAGACCCATTTATACATTTATAATTATCAACAATCTCCTTTAAAACATTTATGCACATATCAGTACCCAGCTTCCTCTTAAAGCCAAACTGGTTACAACTAGTTCTTAGGAAGGATGACATTCGATCCAATAAGACTTTCTCCAGTATTTTTGAAATTATACTGGCTAGAGCAACTGGTCTGTAGTTGTCGCGATCATTGATTTTACCACATTTATCCTTAATATTACTGGTATAAGTACCACTGATAACATAGAATCAGGTAGGAAACCTTGTACAAGAAAGGCAGACATACACATAGCCAATAGAGGTAATGCCCGTCTGCTGCAATACATTACATGTTCAGCATAAATACCATCATTGCCACACAATTTATTTTTGTCTAGCTGCCCAATGGCACATTCAATGTCATCAACTGTAACAAATATATCCTCAGTGTATGTAACATCATACTGTAAGGACTTTATGTCATTATCATGTACACAGTTAAATAACTGAGTAAAGTGACTCCGCCAAAGTTCAGTAATATTATCAGCACCTGTAACCCCATCAGTACTGTTTGGCTAGGGTACTTTACAATTGTTCATATGATTCATTGTAGTGTATTGTAGTGTATTGTAGTGAAGGAGGTAGTGTTGGAGATTATTGTAGTGAAGGAGGTAGTGTTGGAGATTATTGGAGTGAAGGAGGTAGTGTTGGAGATTATTGGAGTGAAGGAGGTAGTGTTGGAGATTATTGGAGTGAAGGAGGTAGTGTTGGAGATTTTCTAAACAACAATAAAATTTACATGACAAATCAGAATAACATATGACTTGTTTTTATAACAAGTCATAAAAACACATATACACACGCACACGCTCACGCACATACACACACCACACACACATACAGACACGCGCACACACACAGAAACACACACAGAAACACACACACACACACACACACACACACACACACACACACACACACACACACACACACACACACACACACACACACACACACACACACACACACACACACACACACACACACACACACACACACACACACACACACACAAACACACAGACGAACACACATATATACACAAACACGCACGCACACACACCACACATGCATACAAGCACGCACGCACACACATAGACACACACACGCGCTCGGACCCACACACACACACAGGCGCGCGCCGGCGCGCACACACGCGCACACATTTATTGATACGGTAAGTCAGAGGAGCTAAACAAATCCTAACTTGCTTTGTTTTACGCAGCTACATTCATTTAAAGTTGTAACATATTTTAAGTTTGCGAAGTAAAAGTAGCCTGTGCTAAATTCCTCGTGTGGTTGGTTGAACGCCGCATCTCTTAGTTACATTTGAAAGTTTAGTCTTATTGAATTATCATGTAACACTATTGAATATTTTGGCCCAGATTGTCGAACAACACTTTGAAGTTGTTTTAGGAATGACTTATTAAGTGTCTTATTGTCGATGCATTGGCGCGTAAATAGCTGTAAATAATTGTCATCAGCATTTAAGTGCGTGTCGCGAAGTGTGTTTAAACAAGGTAAGCAATTTGGCGGAAGATATTGGGTTTATTACTATGTATATGTGTCCTTTATTACGCAGTCACGTGCCAAGGCCATCGTGATCGATGTTTCAATAAACACCGACCACGGAATAACACAAAGGCAGCAGCAGCTGGTGTTAGGCTATACTTGTGAATGTCCTAAACCAATGAATGATTTATGATAATGACAACAGTGTGTGGTCTTATATGGCGCTGGTGTCCGCTAGACAAGGCACTTATACCGTTATCATAGCGTGTGACTTAGGTGCAGCTATTCTGTTCTTCCTCCTTGTTCCCTGTAGGCCTGTATGGGTGATGGTCAGGTCGAACCACTCGCTCTGTTTTTTCCCCATTACTTCCTGTCAGCAGCCCCTGTCTCGTGCATCTTTCATCATCACCCGAACGTCTCATGTCCCTCCTCACACAGTCCTCCCGTCTCAGTCGTGGCCTCCCCTTCTCCTGCGTTCTTGGTGTTGTTCCGCCTCTGCTCTTTTTACAAGTTTGTTTGCATTCATCCTTGCTAAGTGGCCTGTGCATCCCATACGGCTTCTCACCAGTCTTTCTCTTAGGCAACATTCCAACCCAACCACTTTCCCCAGGTCGGTAACCTCTTTTTTATAATGCAACGCAGTTGGTTGTAGACGGAGACCATTGGATCTGTTAATATAATAATATATAATATATAATA
>CM034531.1:51672571-51762571 GCA_020002185.1 Paraescarpia echinospica
AACAGAAGATGTAACTATAACACAACTGCAGAAGTGTGTATGTCCCGTGATCGTTCATGCCACGCAGTATCAGGCGGACAGGCATCTATTTAAACAGCAATGCTAGAGAACAACATATCGGAACGGCTAGTCGAACCACAAGTCAGGCGTTAACTTCTGATTGGACTGTAAAAGTTTTCAATAACTTGACGGTCTCGTTTACTGTTCGGGTTGGCGTACGTGCTTAATTGGGTTAGCCAATGTGGTGTTAAACTCGGTGTAACCTTCTCTCACAAAGCAGCTTGGGTTTGAACTGAATATATCCGGGATACGCAACGGGTACCAAACCAATGAGACATTGTGCGCCTGTTCTTGACCAGAACTACTGTTAACATGGCCAAATAATAGGACATGTTTAGGTGAGTGTCCTATCAAACAACACAGCACGAATGGTCGTCGGAGTGAAGGCCGTTTGAAATAGTATCCAGCATTGTTAACCTGTTGAAGATAGCCGTTTAGTGGTATGGGATGGTCATATGATATATTGTGCTGGAACGCGTGAACATCAATCGAGTTATTTACGTGAAGTGATTTCAGTAACAACCTGAAGTAACTAAAGAACTGTGCCATCGTGAGTTATGATCAATAAATATATTTTCGAATTGGAATGCAATAACAATACCGCAAATATAATAATACTATATGTATATTCCGTTATAATAACAGCACGCTAAAATAAGAGGGGAGGAACTGTATTCTACATGGACAATGGCATGTTGTGATTTATCAGAAACGAATAATATTATACTTCTATTGTTTATTAACGTTGAATAGGACGACATATCAACCATGATTATCATCACAAGCAAAAATGCCCGTCATCTGACGGGATACCTTGGTACATGACAGTCGTGATAGTAATATTTACCAAATATTACAAAACACAAGGCTGTATCTTGTCTGTAACTGTTAGGTGCGGACCGGTGTAGGACGTTCAAAACACTATCCCGTTGAAAACTATATGGTAGTGTTTTGAGCGTACTTTCAAAACACTACCGTAGTGTTTTGAGAGTACTCTCAAAACACTACTGTTAAGTTCAAAACACTACCACTACGTATGCATCAAAACACTACCCGATTTAAAAACACTACTGTCAGTATATTTTACAAGCCAATTACATTAGAATCATCCTATACACTAGCCTAGGGTCGAGTTCGTAATCGTTGGAACCAACTAGGCAACGGAAATAACTAACTAATGTAAATGGCATAAATATTAATTATGTTTAATGTCATTATTATAATGAGCTATGGTTTGAATTAGTTCTCGCTGAGGTTGAGATTAATTATAGCTTAATCGTTGAAACTACACAGACGACGGGAATAAATAGTTAGTATGATAATCAGACGACTGGAATAAATATTTATTAATTATTGTTAAGATTATTATTATTAGTTATGATTGGTGTCAATCGTGGTGGGTTAGAATTATATATAACATAGTCATTATAACCAATCAGACGCATATTGCATAATCGTTATAATCAATCAGACGATGGGAATAAATAGTTAGTGTGAGATGGCCTTATTAATTAGGTTAAGGTTATTACCATTACCTGTGGTTGGAGTAAGGGTAATTGTTCCAACCAATCAGACGACGAACGAGAATAAATACTTAATGTGAAATGCCATTATTCATTAGGGTTAAGATTATTATTATTAGCTATGATTGGAGTCAGTTATGATTGGGGCTAGGATAGTAGCTGGAACGAATACACATGACGGGAATAACTAGTTAGTGTGACATGTCATTATTAATTAGTGTTAAGATTATTATTATAATTAGTTTTGGATGGAGTCAGGTATGGTTGGGGTTGGTAATTGCTCGGCTTGTTTATGGTTACGGTTAAGCTCTCAACGATTACACCGACGACCTCACTGTATGTATATATTTATGAACTAATACATCAAAATATCTGTTTCATTATACTAACCTAGATCTATTCAGCCAGTAATTACACTAACTTGATTATATGATTAAGCCTACAGCGGTTTAGTTAGGATATACGGGGAACAAAGCCGTGCATGAGCCTCAGGTACATCTCCACAGCTATTAACTTCGCCCACCCCACACAGTAATTGGTTATTAGACAGTGATGACGAGGGCAGAGGGGGAGGAATAGCAGACAGTGATGACGAGGGCAGAGGAGGAGGGTTAGTAGACAGTGATGACGAGGGCAAAGAAGGAGGGTTAGTAGACAGTGATGACGAGGGCAGAGAAGGAGGGTTAATAGACAATGATGACGAGGGGAGAGGAAGAGGAAGAATAGTAGACAGTGATGACGAGGGCAGAGGGGGAGGGATAGTAGACGGTGAGGACGAGGGCAGAGGAGGAGGGTTAGTAGACGGTGATGACGGGGGCAGAGGAGGAGGGATAGTAGACAATGATGATGAAGGCAGAGGAGGAGGGTTAGTAGACGGTGAGGACGAGGGCAGAGGAGGAGGGTTAGTAGTCGGTGATGACGAGGGCAGAGGAGGAGGTTTAGTAGACGGAGATGATGAGGGCAGAGGAGGAGCGTTAGTAGACGGTGATGACGAGGGCAGAGGAGGAGGGTTAGTAGACGGTGATGACGAGGGCAGAGGAGGAGGGATAGTAGACAGTGATGACGAGGGCAGAGGAGGAGGGATAGTAGACAGTGGTGACGAGGGCAGAGGAGGATGGATAGTAGACAGTGATGACGAGGGCAGAGGAGGAGGGATAGTAGACAGTGATGAGAGGGCAGAGGAAGGGGGTTAGTAGACAGTGAGAAAGAACAGTGACGCGGGAACGAAATTCACATTGGGTGGTGGGCAAACGGAGCTTCAGCACCACTGAACAATTTTCGCCGCCGCATACCTTCACATCTTCCTTGTGGCTGCCTCGGTTGGCTCGTCAACTGTGACATCGGAAGACAGGAGGGGGGAGAGGGGGGAAACGGTGAGGAGAGGGAGGGGGGCTATTGAAAATGTTTCGCCGCTGCGCCGCTGTAACTCCACCTTCTCCGCTGTCTCGGCTGTGAACTCATAGCATGCGAACAAACACGGGGGACAGTGCTGTTGAACATTTTTTTTTACGTGGTGCCGCTGCTGTCAATTTACCTTCTCCAGCTTCTCTCCACTGTCTCCGCTCAAATTATTACATCCGAAGACGGACGGGGGGGGAGGGGGTACTTCGGAATTTTGTTGGCCAATATGTCTACCCTCCAATTACACACACCTTTCACAGTCCACAAAAATACACATTAATCGTCTCATAAAATTTACATTTCCACCCGCCATTGACTCTCGCCACAAAAACAAACATTCACGCTCACATTTAATGCGGTGTAGGCAGAACCGTATGCCTGCCCCCTGTTTCCGCGTCTATGGAACATACTTAAGGTAGGTTAGTTTACGTTAAATTAAAGATCGACGATTTACCGGACTGAGATGATGGTGACGATGACAGGATTAGAACAAGTCACGAAGTTGTTGAAATTACTCGCAGCGAAACACTACACAGAGATGATGGTGATGATGATGATGATCTAATGAGCAATCCGCCACTATTCCCGAACGAAATATTTTCACATATCATACATATGACACTCGCATCTGATTTGACAATGCTAGGCACCACAAATCGCGTGTTTGTAACTTTCAGGGAATTAGCAGCTCTTCACCCCACAAAACCGGTTTTTCTCGACCACGCGATTACATATTTCGTCTACTTTATCAGATCAGTGGCTTTGAACTATGCTTCTGATTGTGACAATACTGTGAGCATCAGAAGACTGATGCGGGAGGCTTGTCGGGTACGACAGTTGTTGTCAAGAACTTTCCAACGGTACGACGCCTGGCACTCTCTGGCAGTCGAGTATCTCGGTTGGTATAGGGTAACTGATATTTGTTGGCGACGCACGTGATCAGATCAGGCCATGGTGATGATGCGTTTTAGGAACAATCAGTTCGTTTTTTCTCAAGGAGAGCAAAGATATTGTTTGCTATTACTGTGATAATTTCCAATAATGGATATTTCAACTATATATGCCTATCATTTGTAGAGCAATAACTTTTTATTATAATGTGTGCTGTCTATCCACGTAGTTTAGTGTGCGTCAAGTTCGTGACGACGTTGTTTTTTGTTTTTGTTTTGTCTCAATTGATGCACGACTAGAGCAATAGTAATCTCGTCACTTTGTGACCTTGTTTATTTTTAGACATGAATTTGCCAATAATGAAAAAATAATTATTTTCATTACTTAGTTTTTATACTTAATTTTGTGATGCACATATCGTTAATTTATGTTCGAATAATGTCGACAATATAATTTTAGTCGTTTGTGTAATTATGTGATCTCCATGTTATCTTTATTTTATCTGCGAATATGATGGCAAAGCCAGTTTATTCTCTTGACGCAATTATATGATCCGTATTTGTAATGTCCGTAATTCTGGCAATTAGGCTTACAATGTGGTGATGTCAGAACTTACCCTAGGGTAGTAGATTTATCAACAGTTTACGTTGACAGAATACTACGAAATAAAATGCATTGTTTCTATCTGAGTGGAAATTGTTACTCTTTAATTTATCATAATTACGCTCAAGATCATTACTAAAAACATAACAGGATTATCATTGTAGATATGCAAGGAGACAGAGAGGTGGTGGAGCTGCTAGACAAGTCAGTTTGCAATTTGTGTCACAATGTGTTTATTTCAGGTATTGTGACTATTTTCGCGTCAATGTGAAGGGCGACTGCGCATGTTCTGATTTTAAACTCATCTGAAGAATTGCGAAATGGACGAAATGGAAGAAACGGACGAAATGGACTAAGTCAAGAAATCCTCGAAATCCACAAAATCCACGAAATCGACTAAGTCCACACGAAATGTCTGTGTTATTACATTATCGGTCCAGAATAGTACAGTACCGGACAGGAGGTTTATTACATTATCGGTTGATTGTATTACGGTATCGGGCACTTATTACATTATCGGTTGATTGCATGTATTAGAGTATCAGGCACGCATTACATTATCAGTCGATTATTACACTATCGGTTATAACGACGTGTACGAGCTTTGCGTTGACAGACTGTTGGCAGTAAAACATGTTACGAATTCTGCATTGGCCTTGGTATTTTAAAGAACATTCTTCAGTGAAATATCCTAGATTACAGAGGTACTCTAGATGCACTGATACGTTTTCTTCTTTTATCCTTTGAATATAATATAAAATAAAATTGCCGAGTTATGGTCCCTATACAAAGATCACAAACATAGGATCCGCAGAAGAAATTGACTTACGCGACCGATTGATTGAATAAACATGGAGCATCGCGGCAAACCATCTATTTTTTTTTATAAATTGGTATTTTTGAAAATAGTGGTGCATTTTGTCCCTCCGCCTATTCAGTCTATACACATATAATATTATGAGAGAGGTCGAGACAGACACAAGAAGTAAGTATTTTAATGGACTGAAAGTGAATGGACAGGAAATATATTAATTGAGATATGCCGATGACACAGCGTTAATATCCGATACAAAAGAAGGATTGGATAAACTGATAACTACTGTTAAAGAGCACAGCGAGATGAAAGGATTGAAACTAAACGTAAAGAAGACTAAGATTATGGATGTAAAGGGATGTTGAGAACCATCAGAAGTCACAGTAGATGGCGAGGAAATAGAAAGAGTGGAAAGTTTTGAATATCTGGGGTCATTGATAGAAGCGGATGGAGATGGGACAAAAGAGATCAAGCGGAGGTTGGCAATGGTGAGTAAAAAGTTGACGGAGATGAAGAAGCTGTGGAAAGCAACGAACAAGGATATGAAACTACGAATTATCCGAATCTGCATATTTCCAACGGCTACGTATGGATGCGAAACCTGGACACTTAACAAGAGCATTACTAAACGTATAAATGCATTTGAAAACAAGTGTTATAGAAAGATATTACGAGTTTCGTGGACTGAATTTAGAACTAACGAATCCAACGCAGATGAGCTTGGTGCTATACCCGGAACTTTATTGAACTTTGTAAAGAAACAGAAACTAAGTTATTTCGGCCATGTGAAACGGCATCAATCTCTAGAGAGACTAATAATGGAAGGAAAAGTGAAAGGCAGCAGAAGCAGGGGAAGACCTAGGAGACAATGGGAGAAGGACATAGAGGAATGGATGGGAGCAGACGTCTAGCGAGTGGGGAGACTGGTAAACGAAAGAGCTGTCTATAGACAATCCATCATGGCTGCAACGTCCGGAAATGGACAAGCAAATCCCAACAACAACAACAGTATTTTTGCACCATCAGCAGATTTTACAGAAACATAGATCGACAGCAATTGCTGATTGAACGACGTTTCACGGTGTTTAAGCGGGTGAGTCATTCCAGAAAGCTAAATATAAACTAATAACGGTGATAAACGTACAGTTAACTACGAGTAACTGAGACCACGAAGGCGTTAAGACGTGCACGGGTGTCGAAACTTGTGATTAATCGCGTAGGCAGTATACCCTATTATATATAGGACAGACCTTGGCGTGGACAGTTAAAGTCGCCACAGCTACAATGGCGGTAGCGGAGTGAGGATTTCAGCGACTCGACTTGAGGATTCGCAATTTGACAAAAGCAGAACTTCTGAGAAAATGACCCGGTTTGGGTTCTACACCAGCTGCTTGTTGGTCGTATGTCTGCTGGAAGTTGGTCCTCGAACGTGCAGTGCCGAACAAAGTGAGTATTATGAACGAACGAACGAATGAATGAATGAATCTTTCTATTATCGGATATAACACTCCATATGTATATATGTTAAACAGAAAAAGATAAGCAAGAATTGAAGTAATCGTGTGACCTACATACAAACATATGCCTAGAAAACTCTACCAAATCAATACTGAAATAAAAACGCATTTTTTGCACTTGGAGTACACTTTTAACACTAACATATGCCATGCAAAATTATGGGACGATTTCGACAAAGGTTTAACAAATATACGCACCATCAAAACATTACATTTGTAGTTGAATATTACTACGACGTTGCAAGCACGTCACTGAAATATATGGGAGAGGGAGGATGGAACGAGGGAATTGGGGAGAATGGGAGTGGGAATGGAGGAGGGGAGGTACTGGGAGACAAGGAAGGATGGTAAATGAATGGATTGGCATAAGTAATACAAGTTTCTTATCATGAACACTTAGTGAATTACTTAGTTTTGCAACGAAATCCCTACACGTTTAACACAAGAGCAATAAGAACATCAACAAGAACGCTCTAGGACATTTGACATTGATGAATTATGATAATATAAAGAGTAAACTTTGAACGACACAACACATTTTTGTAGACGATTCGTTACCAGCAAATTGTGCAGAAATAGAGAATGGCGGTGCGGATACAGATGGCGTCTACACCATCTACCTGAACGGTCAGCCACTGCAAGTCTACTGCGACCTCACGACAGACGGAGGTGGATGGATGGTGAGAACATGCACGCACGCGCGCGCACTCACACCATACACACACGCACACGCACACGCACGCACACACACATACACAAGCAGCCTCCAATGGACATCGGATGTTTGACCTTTTCCACTCATATCACCTGAGATAAACAACATACAAACATTAATACGACCTGTGCAACGTATTAGTCCACCAAATACCAGGTAAATAATTGTATTAAAATAAACAGGGAAGTTATTAATCATGTTGGTAAACATAAGAAAAAAGAAACAGTGAAGTTCTTGGGAATACATATTGATAAACATTTAACATGGAATAAACATATTAATTTAATCAGTTCTAAAATATCTAGAGCAATTTTCGCAATTAATAGAATGAAAAATGTTCTGCCACATAATGCCTTAAAATCACTCTATTTTACCTTAATTCAAAGTCATTTAACTTACGGTGTACAAGTATGGGGGAAATGAAAATACTGTAAGGAAGTTATACATTTTATAAAAACGAATAATTAGTAAACAAAGATACAGAAGTCACATCAATCCTATTTTTAACATACTTAAATTTGGTGATATATACAGTTTGCACGTGTTACTATTTATGTATGACTATCACCACGATGTACTGCCTAAATCCTTTTAAAGATTATATACCAAAAAGAACTTAGCCAGTAGTATCAGACTTACTAGACAATACAGAGAAACTCAGAACAGTTTTTCATCGAGGTTACCTAAACATAATTAAAAAAAATATATATGGAATAGTCTTGATTGTGAGATACAAAACATTAAATCTAGAAAAAATTATAAGTTTTATTATGCAAACAATACATATAGATAGCTATCTCAACTATGTACATTGCCTAAATCCCAGATGTGTGGAGTGCAGTTAGAGGTGTTTTAAATCTACGTTGGATCCGGATAAATCTCACACAATTATTTTATATAACATGTTTTTTTTTATTATTCATTCCATCAGACCCCCAATCCGCTGTTACACGGTCATCGTTGGAATATAGTTATCGAACACGTGTATATGTGTGTGGTAGTTTAAACTTATGTTTGTGAGGTCACTGGAAGACGGCATCTAACATGCCATGTGACCCCATGCAGCATAACATTACTTTTTAAACGATTGTTTTGTGTATTCGCTTATATTGCTATTTGTTGTTGTTGCAAAATAAAATTTGATTTGATTTGATTATATACCCGGAGTGTTTCTTTTTTGGCCATTATAGGAATAACATTCTCCAGTGTTTACAACGGAAAATGTAGTAATTGCCAAAACATATTCCACTGTCGTATCGGCGCTTCATTTTGGCCACCAAATGAGTACATTCACAACTACAGTATACAATACAACTGCACAGTGGCCGTAGAACGACAGTCAAAGTGGTTACCTGTATCTCCTATTGCATATATGTTCGCGCAACCTACGGGGAGCATTGCATCGTTTCTGAGACTGCGGTTATTTCACCGTGTTTTCCTTGGTGTGAGGGCACATCACCTCGGGACTGGCTCGAGACTCGCAGGCGACACGTCGAGCCGAGATGCTCGAGACGCGGTCAAGACGCATCGAAAACGCATCTCGACGGCGTCTCGAGCGAGTCTCCTTGGTGTTCGCGCCGCTTTACGGGAAGGCACTGCCTAAACGACGATTTTTTAATAAATGACCGAAAATGAGTTTTCGCTACATTCCAATAGCTTTGTTTATTTACAATCAAGATCGTTAACTTTTATAATAACGACATACCTCTACATAACTTTTATTTATGGACAACGTTTGCCTCTATCAAGCAATAAATACCGTTGTTCAATCTTTAACTAGCAGTTACAGGACATGTTATTTATTGATTTGCGTTCACCATATCTCAGGTAATAGAAATGTCAGGATAGTCACTTTTAGAATGTTGTATTCAGTATCACGTTCTCCACATAACTACAAAAAGAGATCTGTAATAAGTTACACACATTTTTATGGTTTAGTATCTATAATGAAAAAAACATTGATTTTTCGACAATTTATTTAAATTAAAATAAAGCTTATAATTTATCAATATTTAAGATACTACATTGTAGATATTACAAAGAAGGAATGATGATCTCATCTTATTTGGTAATGACAGGAGACCGTGCGCAAGGTATAGTAAATATTCCCATTGTGGCAGATATTTTGTTTGTTACCATGGCAACGCGGGGTCTGAGCGAAACACGTTCCATACATGTTTTACTCCCATTGGTCACCATTCCTCACAGGAGAAATAAATTGGTTATACTTACCAAAATTTAAATCTATCCTATGCAGGCGGAGTGTCTCCCACTTATTTTTTAATCACTCATAAAAATGACCGAAGAGATTCCCAGATTGCCGACAAGTGTTTTCTTGTTCTTTGGGGCCCACTTTAGCCCATTACACTGATGGTTTTCTTTCACCACTAAATTCCCACGGGATCACACATGCTCCCTGACTATTACTTACAGTCGGCTGTTATGCACATTTAACATAACTGGATTTCGAAAGCGATGTCGGCGATATAACAAACTATTGCGCATGCACAAACACATGCATAACTATATACGTCTACATTTATGTGCCAATTTTATGGAAATGTATCTTTGATTCGGAGACAACGAAGGCCTAATCACTAATATTGCATTGCAAGTGAGATAAACAATTCATGAGTATCTATCTCATTCACCGAAAACACATTTGTTCGCCAAATGAGATAAACACTCCGCATAGGGTTAAAGATACAACTGACATCTCCAATCCACAGGTATATATATATATATATATATATATATATATATATACTTTCTATATACTTCGTAGGTTCGCTTTATGTCTCGCCTTTGTCTTGTCCTGTGCTCCACAGGTATTCCAGCGACGTCTCAACGGTTCAGTTGATTTCTACCGTGGCTGGAGCGACTACAAGAAGGGCTTCGGTTCGACAAGTGGCGAGTTTTGGTTGGGAAACGACCACATTCATTCGCTGACTAGCAACGGCAGCTACGTTCTTAGAATTGACATGGAGGCGTTTGACGGTGAGACAAGATTTGCCGAATACGTAGGATTCTCAATCGACGCAGAATCGACCAACTACGCTTTGCGATTAAAGGCTTATCTTGGGTCGAGTAGTGCGGGTGAGTACTACCATTTGTATGTGTTTGTTACTTCAAGATCTGAGAATATAATAACATTATATACACACACACGCACGCACGCACACACACACACACACACACACACACACACACACACACACACACACACACACACACACACACACACACACACACACACACACACACACACACACAAATACTTTAATTTTCCAATCAATGTAGCTCTTGCTTATATATATATATATATATATATATATATATAGTATGCATCTTCTGTCTTCTCAGACAACGGTGTGCGCCGTAATTGTCAATTTGGTTATGTACATCGCCTGGAGTGCCTTAGAAGTCCCACTATAGCGTGGCAGTCTCTGCCGCACTTGTCGCATACATAGGCAGTTGGCGGAGACGAGAATGCAGGATTGGTAGATCTTTGCTTTAGGTGGTCCCTGTTTTCAGCCAGTTGTGTTGTTCTTGTGTCTTCTCCTCTTCTCATGCCTGTTCTAATGGTCGACTTCCAACGAGTGCGATCATCAGTGGCTGTTTCCCAGCTGTTTACATTGATTCCCGCCACCTTCATATCCCGTTTACAGGCGTCTTTGTACCGCAGTTGAGGACGGCCAAGAAGACGCTTCCAAATGACATGTTCACTTAGAGTACATCTTTGGGTGTACGACCATCAGTCATTCGGTGAACTTGGTCGTGTATGGCAGCTCCTGGGTGCTTCAGCACAGAGGGAGGGTGAGACAGCACAGGTAAACGGGGTAAATTAAATACTGGGGCGCAGATAACCAAAACAATGGTGAGGAGGAACACTGACCACATTTCACGAAGTCTCTTCTGTATTTTTCGTGACCTAAACCTTTTAGCGATCCACTATCGGCAAGTCTTATTTCTTGTAATGTTGCTAGATCAAAGTTCAGCCTGTTTAGTTCAAAGTCGATGATGGTTGTCTTCCTTGAATCACTGATCTGTTGAAGATCATTCGATAAGCCAGGACACATGGTTCTGACATTCCAGCTTGCTAAGCGAAGAACTGGCATCTTCTTGTGTTTCTTTTATTTGTCTGGTGGTAGTTTGTTGATGCTCTGAGCTCCGCACTCCCATAGACGCAGGTGAACCGTAGCAGGTCAGCACCTTACTGGCTTTCCAGGGCGGCGCAAGCTTGGGCAATTTATATGGGGATCCTGGGTTGCCCAATCGTCAGGATCCCCCTCTCTGCCTCTCTGGTGTGACCCAAAGGAATGCAAAGCACATCTGGCACCAGCTCAGCTGCAGAAGCTGCCAGGAAGATGGCAGGGTTGACATAAAGCCGCCCACGGGGCTCCACTCCGGATTTTCTATTAGGGTTTACTCCCTTAGATCACTGGTCTACCAAGGCTAAAGAGCGTGACCTACCCTGTACTATTTTTTTTCCAAAGATGGGGATTGGAATAGTGCAATGTCGGAACATATTCACTACACACGCTGGTGGGTCCTGCACATAACACCTCTGAGGCTCCAATCTGCTCCGAGATCCCTAGCACATTAGCCTGGGGCCGCTAGGTGCCCAGTATCCGCAGAGTACCACAAGGAGGTTGTGCTAGAGCCTTGTCAATGGAGAGGCCATGTACCATATATATAAAGTTCCTGCAGTGCAGTGCTGTATATATATATATATATATATATATATATATATATATATATATAATATGTATATATATATATATATACATTTGTGTGTGTGTGTACGCGTGCGCGTGTGCGCGTGCATGCGTGCGTAAAATACGAAAGTTGGTTGTTCTTATTTTCAGGGGATTCCCTGTCAGTCCACACAGACAAGCCATTCAGTACTAAAGATGCGGATCACGATACGTATCGCACCTCCTGTTCCGACTTGTATCTCGGTGCTTGGTGGTACACTGCTTGTCACAGCTCCAACCTGAACGGACACTATTACCAGGAGGGCGTAAGAGTTCTCTATGGCAAAGGAGTAGTGTGGAAGTCTTGGAAGGGGCACTTAGTGTCACTCAAAACAGTGACGATGAAAGTGCGACCTGCAGGATTTACCCCAGGTGAGAATATCTTGTTCATTCGTTCGTTCATTCGTTCGTTCGTTCGTTCGTCCATTCGTTCGTTCGTTCCGTGACATAACGGATCCGTTAATTGACCTATCCAGTACACCGCGGTTTGCCTACGTCACACTCACAATTTTGCGCGTGACCGTCAAGCTTTGCCTTTGCCAATAATGTTGATAACGGTTATATTTATGATTTAAATTACTATTGTGTCATGACATCACATACAAAAATAACCGCATACATACATACTTACATACATACATACATACATACATACATACATACATACATACTTACTTACAGGCGTCACCTTAAATCTTTGTGTTGTTGTCCTTCTGTCAACAACATCATGGGCCTTTTATTTGAAAGAAATGAGATAACAACACATACACACACACACACACGCACGCACGCACGCACGCATGCACACACATTATATACATATATATTTATATATGTATATATGTATAAATGTATATATGTATAAATGTATATATATATATATATATATATATATATCTACATATCTATATTATAAAACAGTTCGTTCTCTGTTTGTATGTGCACCCACATCTCCGTCAGTTTTGCATATATCGGGCTGAAATTTTACATGTGATTTAGCGGGCCCATTGAGATGGTTCGTAGATTGAGACATTTTCGAAATTCGTCCGAGGGGGTGGATAACTTGTGGGGCTCAATATTTCAAAAGGCTGTACGTAGATTTCCAGCCGCGGAATTCAATGTTTTTTATTATCGTAAAGATAATTATGCCATCTACAAATATATCGCTGGATGTATGCATAAATTTGGAATAGTTTTTAAGTAATTGACGTTTGAAAATCCTCAGCGTTAAACATGCACCAGGTTTACCTGTCGCTATTCACGTCCTCACACTTAATTACAAGTAGCGCCCTCTTTCGCATTTCATATATTTCCTACAGATGGAGCTATATGTAATTTAGCGTCGAAATTATCGCCCGTGAAGTTAGTAGGCTCTGTATTATAAAAAAGTTAGTGTCAAAAGTTATATTGAATAAATAATCCGACATATCTTCGATATTATAAACAGTTCATTCTCTGTTTGTTTGTGCAACCACAAATAGAGTTAGTTTTGCATGTATCAGGCTGAAATTTCAACCCAGCATCCGCCCTCTTCCTGTTGCTGGTTACGTCAATTAGACGTGCGAGCGCGTGCGATTTCTAGCAAAAGGTTGTCGTAACGACTAGGCCAGTGACCAGTTACAATTTATTAATGCGGGTAGGCTGGAAAGATTTTGGATGGGTTTGGGGTGTCTAGTACATATGGCTGCCTTTTTCCCCGGGTAAATCAGCTAGTATATGGATATATATATATATATATATATATATATATAAACACATATATAAGCAAACCCAACAACATTATATCATTATAGATATATTTATACATATATAATGTTGTTGGGTTTGCTTATCCATTTCCTGATTTTGCAGCCTTGATGGATTGTCTATAGACAGTTCTTTCGTTTGCCAGTCTCCCCACTCGCCTATCGTCTGCTCCCATCCATTCCTCTATGTCCTTCTCCCTTTGTGTCCTAGGTCTTCCTCTGCTTTTGCTGCCTTCCAATTTTCCTTCCATTATTAGTCTCTCTAGAGATTGATGCCGTTTCACATGACCGAAATAACTTAGTTTCTGTTTCTTTACAAAGTTAAATAAAGTCCCGGGTATAACACCAAGCTCATCTGCAATGGATTCGTTAGTTCTATGTTCAATCCACGAAACTCGTAATATCTTTCTATAACACTTGTTTTCAAATGCATTTTTACGTTTAGTAATGTTCTTATTAAGAGTCCAGGTTTCGCATCCATACGTAGCAATTGGGAATGTGCAGTTTCATATCTTTGTTCGTTGCTTTCGATAGCTTCTTCATCTCTGTTAACTTTTTACTCGCCATTGCCAACCTCTGCTTGATCTATTTCATCCCATCTCCATCCGCTTCTATCAGTGACCCCATATATTCAATATTTCCACTCGTTCTATTTCCTCGCCATCTACTATGACTTCTGATGATTCTCGACATCCCTTCTCATCCACAATCTTAGTCTTCTTTGCGTTTAGTTTCAATCCTTTCATTTAACTGTGCTATTTAACAGTAGTTATCAATTTATTCAATACTTCTTTTGTATCGGATATAAACGCTGTGTCGTCGGCATATCTAAATTCATATAGCTTCTGTCCATTCACTTTCAATCCATTAAAGAACTTGCTTCTCGTATCAGTCTCAACCTGTCTCGTGATATTCTCTGAGTGTAGACTGAATAGGTGGGGGGGGAATGCACACCTGTCTCACACCCTTACCGACTGGAAACCAATATGTGGTACCACACTCTAATCTCACTGCAGACTCTTGCCCAACATATAAATTTCAGATAAGTGATGTAATTTTCTGGACAAATCCCATGTGTATCAATGTTTTCCAGAATTGTTGATGACAAAAATTATCAAAAACTTTTAAATAATCAATGAAACAGATCATAAGGTCGTGGTTGAATTCTCTGCATTTTTGACTTAGCATCTTCAAGTTGAAAATGTGGTCTCTTGTTCCTCTTCCATCCGGAAACCAGCTTGTGTTCTGTTGACTTCACATTCTAATTTTGTTGTGATTCTCTTCATTACGATTTTTAGCATACTTTTGCTCGCATGGCTGTTGAGGGATATAGTCCAGTGGTTTGAGCATTCTTGTATGTCACCTTTTTCGGTATTAATATAAGTATGGCCCGTTTCCAGTCCATGGGCCATGATCCACTTTTCCGTATTTTCTTGCGTAATGTGTGATACATATCCACGCCTGCTTCGCCACTTGCTTTTATTAGCTCTGCAGTGATGTCATCAGTACCAGGTGATTTTCAGTCCTTTAGACTTTTTATGTCCACCTCTGAACGCAAAGGCTCAAGTTAATCTTTTGGTTCTGTCCACTCCCTTCCTTCATCCGTTTCTACCTCTTCTGTTTCTTCTTTCTTAAAGATGCTTTTACAATATTGCTTCCATCTATCAAGTGCGTCATCGCTTTCTGTCATTCCCGTTTCGTCTTTGATAACGTCAAGGTTTGAACGACTGTGTCATATACTTTATTACTTTATACTTTATTTTTATGCTTACTGTATTTTTCATGATAATTCTCACTCCTCCTTTACTTTTTCATCTTGCGGAACACAGGTTGGCCGGACAAGGACAAAACAAAGATCAACGACAACGCCCCCGAGTTCGGACAAGAAGCCTACTCAGTCTCCGTGGAAGAGTCTACCGCCGTGGGAACCACGGTATTTCGAGTCAACGCCTCTGACGCCGATAGTCCAGTACTGACATTCAGTATCGTGTCTGGAAACACTGCCAACGCGTTCTCGCTCAAGCCGCTCTCAGGTACGGGATTAGTCGTTCCTCTCTATGGTATATTAATAGTAACAAAATCTCGATAGGTAGATGGACTATATTAATTTATATGTATGCGATGACGGTCAAAGAACAGGACTGGCAGTGTCGCTCGATGATTTAGTGTTCGCCTTGCGACCAGGCCGGATTGCGTACTTGTTAACTCGCTTATCGTCTGGCAAACGGCAGTGCAGATGCAATTACATATCTATCGGATGCGACATACAAACCAAATTGGGGGTTGAATGAAAATGTGGTAAATTGTACTTAAAGTAAGTGATGGTGATTGGCATGTTTCAATATAAAATGCACACATTTACATATATAAAATATGTTTTTCCTTAATGTATATGTGGCGATATTTTTGCCAAGTCGTCTCTGAGAGCGACTTAGAGCAAGGCCTCGTGAAACTTGAGACGAAGCGTTATTCGGGTACATATGTGTATGAACATTACAATACTACCTACTTCCTAGGGGTCATTTAGATATTAGAGGACCACACATTTCATAACGTTAACAGTGGTATTTTAAATACTCGGTGAAAATATGAGTAGCAGGGTAAATAAATGGAAGACCATCGCAGAAGATCGAGAAAGATAGAGATTATTATTTAGTAATCAAGAAAAAGAAGTTACCGAGTGATATTGACCCCCTTTGCAATAGATAAAAGGAGTCAAGAAGTGAAGATTATATCAAGCAACATGTTGTGGGGACAAACATCTTCATTGTTTATGATGAAAATGATTAAATCGTTTTGCACCATTGTGGCCGGAATTCCGAACTAAAAAAAATGTGATTAGTGATGTATGCGTTTAGCTTTTAATTACTCAAATACAATTTTACATTGCACAATGCTTTGTTAACAGTACATTGTTTCAAAGTTTGTGTTGTATGTTATTGTTTGCGATTGGTTGTCGTTTTATTTTGTTTACTGGGCAAGCATACATTTTCTTAGTCTGATATATAATAATCCAACAGGGTAACATTAATTCATATCTGACGAGCACGGTATATACACACACACACACACACACACACGCACGCACGCACGCACGCACGCACGCACGCACGCACGCACGCACGCACACACACACACATATATATGTATATATATACATTGTGCCTGGATTGTTGATGTTATGACGTTTACGAAATAGGCTCGTCAGATCAGAATGAATATTACCCTGTAAGAATATTATATATCAGAATAAGAAACTGAATGTTTGCCCAGTAGACAAAATAAAACAACAGTCAATCACAAACAACAACATACAACACAAACTTTGAAACAATGTACAGTTGACAAAGCATTATGTATATAATTAGCAATACACACACACATATATATATATGAATAATTATATATACATATATATATATATATATATATACAGTAAAGCCTGTCTTAGCGGTCTCCTGTCCATAACAATAACCTGGATTTAACGGTCACTTTTGAAAGTCCCGAATGATTTCCTATTTGTTTGTATATATATATATATGAATAATTATATATATATGTGTTTGTGTGTGTGTGTGCGTGCGTGTGTGTGTATGCACCAGATAATTAGATAATTTCTCCAACACAATCGAAGACACGCATCATAATCCGACAGCCGACCCATTGATTCTTTGTTTTTTCATAGGTGAACTGGTTCTACTGGGCAGTCTTGACCGCGAGACAAAAGCGAGCTACGAGTTGGTCATTGAGGTGTCTGACGGCGGCATTGACGGCGACAACATTCTCTCCGCCTCCGTCACCGTCAACATCACAGTGCTTAGCACTAACACATTCCCTCCTCAGTTCGACAACGAAGGTGTCTACAAAGTGAACGTTACAGAAGAGGACATTCGCACTAATATCGTCACGGTAAATGTTTTATATCAGAATTTGATTCAAAAGTGGAATTTGTATCATTATTCATATTATTGATTTGTTACTAACTATCCTACGAATGATGAGAGCCGTTTGGGATGTCGGTGTATTTTATACAACGGACAAACAACTTTACTTTCTCTGTTAACTTAATGTCAGTATTTTTCGTTTCTTTATAAATATAATTATTATGATACAAAAAGCGTTCTGTGGTGAAGTCCGATCGTTTAGCCAGTAACTCTCATGGTGTTCGATTGGACACCATGGATATTCAAAGGGATCCACAAAAAGCCACTGTGCGGTATGTAAATGTTGTCCATATCGTGTAGTATCATCGCTATAATGGTCGGAACACATACGCGTTCACTTTGTGGTACACTCTTTTGCATCACGAATGCATACATAAAACATACATACATGTATATATACATATTACATACATGCATAAAACACACGCGCACACGCGCACACCTACACGCACACGCACACACACACACACACACACACACACACACACACACACACACACACACACACACACACACACACACACACACACCACACACACCGCACGCACACGCACACAAACACCGCACGCACACGCACACGCATACACCACACACACACTGCACGCACACGCACGCACCGCACGCACACGCACACGCACACTCATACACACACACACACACACACACAAACACACATATACATACATGCACACATATATATATTTACCTACGTACACACGCAAACACTCGCGTAAATACATACATATATACACAAATGTACGCACGTACATACATTCATACACAGTTTTATATACATCGTTGATAATTTTATTTGTGATAGGTTTCGGCCTCGAAGGGGAATGATGACATAATCAAATACTCGATCGCGACCGCTGATGAAAATTTCGCCATAAATGCCAACACGGGACAGATTGATCTCATCAAAGCTCTTGACCGAGAACGAGTACAGGAAGTGAGACTGGAAGTCTGGGCCACTGACAACGGTATGACTTACCAATACAACGGTCAACTGGTGCCTATAGTTTATGATTTTGTTAACAAAGTCGACAGATTCTCTGCAAACACTGAACATGGTCTACAATTGATCGTAATAAGTTTTGGAAGCTGCATACATGTATAATTTAACACACACACACACACGCACGCACGCACGCACGCACTCACACACATATGTCTATATGTATATGCAAATATATATATATATGGGCAAACTACAGATGACCTTTCAGAAAGAGTATTCATATTTTGGTAATACCTATAAACGACGCATATGTTTGCTATCCCCTTTCAGGTTCGCCTGCGATGTCAGCGATGGCCGATGTGCTGGTCACTGTGATGGACATCAACGACCACAGTCCGGTGTTGGCCGGCAAGAAATTCACAACGATACAAGTAACAACGAGCGACTTCGCTAGCGGGAGGCCCGTCTATCGCGCTGAAGCAACCGACGCCGACAGCGGCGACAACGGGGACGTCCACTATACCCTAACGAGGGTCAGCGTCGACCCTGACACTTTTGTTGTTGATGAACAATCGGGGGTTGTAACCCCGCGTGGAACCCCCGTATTTCGGTTCTACCACATGAGAGTTGTCGCAAAAGACCGCGGGCAGCCTCCGAGGTCCACCTACATGTATCTGTTCGTGAAAGTGTGTCGTTATCCGGGCGGCGGGTGGTTTTGTTTGCTTTAATCGTTCAAGCGCCATGCTCCAGAATGCAGATCTGCTCAGTCTCTCGACATGGCGGCAGAACGTCCGCTGGTTTGTAACCTAGGCAATATCCCCCCGATCTGCCGATTTCCAAACAAATCATCTTACACCGCAAGCGCACATTCTCCCACATTACCAAACATATAAGGAGGGTCTACTTTGTCGTTGAAAGGCTACGAATTATGTTTTAGTAGGCGTAGCCTAGGAATCCAGACTGAATACGGGTAGAAGGGTGTCGGGATAACATAACAATTGTCTTGTGTAATTCGTTTGTCTTTGTATTATGTCCTATGCAGCTTTCTAGATAGTTAGCGGGTGTAAAAGTTCGTTGGGTCGAAATGTCAGTTGCATGGTGCCTTTATGCAGATACGCATGCACGCATATATATGAAATTGTGTTGGTTTGATGTAAACATACGTGATGCAATAAAGGTGATGGGAACGAACAGTTGTTTTGACGTTGAACTTAATTTATGATTTGCACCTAATCGCATATATTTCATATAATGGGTGCCTTTGACTCACGCGTAAATAACTAATTAATCTACTTACCCTCCTACTGAATTACCTTCCTTTTTATATAATATATTGTCTCATCAAGCAAACCTTAACCGAACAATAGCGTACACACGATTCACATTTATTTTATTCTGGGTAATGAGTGACGTTTCTCTTGAGATCAAAATAGGATAGTTCTAAGCGAACCATTGACTGTCTCTGTGTTCTAACGTCGAAGAGATACCACATGTGATGATGCTACAATTATGTTACAAAACGTCATATGCACCCACCATGTTGTCAGAACATACATAAATCCTGGCGTATTCACAGGATCCTCATATTGTTTCCTTTCTGCAGCAAGACTTCATTGCGTTTGGTTCTAATAGGTTAACTAATAATTATATCCACAAAAAAACGTGTTACGTTTTATGCTTTATCCATTATATACTACAACTGACGGCAATCTACGGTATTTTGCTATCAGTTCGAAATTTTCAAACGTAACACGTGACAGTCACGTCATTGTTTGCAAAAGCAACATGCGCTGGAAAAAATTGCAGACCGACCGGCATTTCTCTCGTCGATTCCCCAAGACCCATGTAGCCATTAGATCATCTCAGTACGTCGATGTCTAATATCAGACGAAATTACTCTCGTTTAGGGGAGGGCGGTCAGAGGCAATTTTCGCCTGGCGTCGGACATCGATATTTTATATGCTCACATTTCTGTGCCAACGAAACATGGTTGTATAAAACGACAAGGATCTGACAAGAATAAACACAACGTCCACGACATCTAGAAACTTGTCGACGAAATCGATCCGGACAATATTACTATATACATTGCTCGTTATCTTGGTAAATAGCCATTCATTGATTTTAACCACGTCAATATGTCTTCATTATCACGTGAACTCATTCTCTGTAAAAATAAACAGTGTCGTCACTTATACCAGCAATACAACCTTCCCAAAATATAACCCAGCCCACTCGCACTACTACTTCACAGAGATCATCTACTGCAACAACTTCACAACATCTGCTGCTGTATCAACCTCACAACCCGCCGCCGCTGCTGTATCAACCTCACGACCCGTCGCTGCTGCTGTGTCAACCGCTCTACCACAATCAACGTCAACCGCGGGTAACACTCCTACACCAGTGTGGACCGTGGTTGTCGCACGAATTAGTGTGGATCGTGGTTGTCGCAAGAAATGCCAAAAAACGTCCAAGTCGGCCTTCTTTAACACGTCCAAGCCGTCATCTTCCAAATATAAACCACATACCATGATTACTGGCAATTCAGTGTGGACTCAAATGCGCTCCTGATCGACTCATAACTGCTGAATACTTCTTAACAGGATTTCACGCAGACACAACTTGTACCGACATTTCTACTTATGTGTCAACTACTATGAACATGAAATGCTCATGTGAACGCTTACCAACTAAATCCTTCAAACTCTGTGTGGACATTGTTAATCCGAACTTGCTCTATAACGCCAATATCTGGCCTGCTGGAACAAAGATTGGACGGTACATCCCGCCTTGCAAGCACACAACAACATATTCGAGTCACCTGTAGACTGTCAACTCCGTATTGCTTCATTTAATGCCAGAAGCATACGGAACAGTGCGTACGACGTGCTTAACTTTAAAAAATCATGTGATATACTTGCAGTGCAGGAACATTGGCTCTCTAAACAGTGCCTTTCATACCTTAATTCTGTTCACCCTGACTTCAATGCCACAGGTATTAGTTTTGTTGATTTTTGTGATGGTTTGAGTGGACGCCCTCATGGCGGGCTTTACTTTTTATGGAGACGTTCACTCGACCCATTTATCGATCCTATAATTTATGATGATAAAAAAGACTTCTTGGTCTACAAATCTCCACATCTAGTGCCACTATTCTGATTCTTAAAGTCACTTCTCAGTGCTTTTATATTAATGACTGTCACTTTATTCTAAGTGACATTAAGTGTTTCTCTTCCGATGTTTTTACTTATGTCAGTGATGCTCCTGGCTGAAGGAGCTGGCTGGACCATGTGCTCAGCACTCACTCCAGTCACTCATTAATCTCTGTAACGGTAGTTAATTACGATTGTGTCTCTTCT
Source organism: Paraescarpia echinospica (assembly GCA_020002185.1). Taxonomy (NCBI): domain Eukaryota; kingdom Metazoa; phylum Annelida; class Polychaeta; order Sabellida; family Siboglinidae; genus Paraescarpia; species Paraescarpia echinospica. Next base: position 51,694,865 of record CM034531.1, read on the forward strand.
GACCACCTACCTTTATGTTTTCCTATATCTGTCAACTTATTACCTACTTCTGAAGCATCCACTCAGAAGCAAATTCGACACCTTGTCCTATGTGGGGGGCTGCTACTCACCAAGACCTTCACAACTATTACACTCAAACCAGTGTGCTTTTATCTGCCATTGATGTACCTCATCATGTTTTACACTGTACTGACCCGCATTGTAATGGTGAAGCCCATCGGTTATTACTATGCAACTTTTATGAAGACAATATTAATTCACTCAGGGATGCCTCTGAAGTAATACCTACTAAAGCGCATAACATGTCATCGTAGCATGCCGTTCTTGGCTGGAATGATATATTGTCAGAGACTCCCACCAGGCTGCTAAAGTCTTTTATCATATGGCGGTCTGCTGGGAGTCCCCGACATGGTCTTTTGTATGACATAATGAAAATTAAACGTGCTCAATTTAAAGGGATTCTTTGAGAATTTTAATACCTTTATAATGCACCAATTATTAGGTAATCCTGTTAATATGATTATTTCATGTAATTCTATGCCTTTATTTCATTCTTCTTCTATGTGCCATGTCTGTCACAGGCGTTGACGATCATGGCCCTCCAAACCGCACGGTCGTGTGTAGTTTGTAGCAGTTCTGTTGTGCTCCACACCATGTTGAGAGACTATCTATTATTTTTATTCTCTGGCGTCCTCTGGATCTTTTTCCTTCTATCTTTCCTGTTGTTACTATTTGTTCTAACTTTTTCTTTCTCATGACATGGCCTATACATCTTGCTTGTTGTGTTCTAACTTTGTTGATGATCTTTCTTTTTGATTTGGCTGTCCAAAGGATGACTTCATTGCTTTGCTTTGCAGTCCATGGCACTCGCAGCATTCTTCTTAAGAACCACATTTCAGTGGCTTCTATGTTTTTTTGTGAACTTTTGGTTATTGTCCAGGATTCACTTCCATATAGCAATATGGGCTCTATGTTGCATTGCAGTACACGTTTTCTCACTTCAATTGATATATTTTTATTTGTTAAAATGTTGTAAAAAGCTGTTTTGGCTTGTGCAATTCGTCTCTTGATCTCATCGTTGCATCGACCGTCGGATGTTATTAGTGATCCCAGATAGTTAAACGTTCGGACTTGCTTCAAAACAGTGCCATATGCTACCGTGTTGCATGTTGGAGTGTAATTTTCTTTGAGATGACCATGATTTCTGTTTTCTCTTTGTTCAGGGACAGACCTTTTTTCTCACTTTCCCTTATTACTGTATCTAGCATCTGTTGAAGATCTATTTCGATCTCAGCAATCAGTACCGTGTCGTCTGCATATCGTAAATGATTTATGTTGTATCCCCCTACTTGAATACCTGGCATATCTTCTAATGTACGTAAGTTGATCTCACTGTATAGTGAAAACAGATCGGGTGATAGGACACACCCTTGTCTTACACAACGTTTTATTTCTTGAAATTTACTGATGTCATTTTCTATTCGTATTGCTGCTGTTGGTTCCCGGTACAGATTTCTCACAACTCTCAGATCTTTCCCATCGAAGTCCAAACTCTCCAGCATTGATATGGTTTCTTCATGACGAACTCTGTCAAATGCCTTTGTGTAATCAATAAAACAGACATACAGATCTTTCTGCACTTCCAGTGCTCTCTCAATCAGTGTTCGTAGGATGTATATTGCATTACTTGTACCTTTATCTTCTACAAATCCACATTTTCTTCAGCAATTTCCGGCTTCATTTTGTTTCTCATCCTGGTCATAATAATTTTAAGCAACATCTTGGTGAAGTGACTCGTGAGACTAATTGTACGGTGTAGTTCACATTCAATTGCGCCTGGTTTCTTTGGTATTGCTACAAAAATGGATCTGGATAAATCAGTTGGGATTCTTCCGCTCTCATATATTTTCTTCAAGACGTCTGTTACTATATCAATACCAAATTCCTCTAAACACTCAGTCATTTCAATGGTAATATTATCTGGTCCAGCAGCATTTCCCTTTTTCATTGATCTGATGGCTTTTCGAACCTCGTCCTTCAATATAGGAGGACCATCAAAGTTCTTCTTAACTGATGGTCTTTCACCCCTTTCATCAATTCACCAATATATTCTGACCATCTCTCGAGTATGTTGTCTTAGTCCATTATTATCTTTAGATTTCAGGCAACCTGTAGCTGAGCATGTTCTTTTCCCTGTGATTTCTCTTATTCTAGCATGCATGGATTTTATGATGGGCTTCATCATTACAATTCGGGTCAGTACAGTGTAAAACATCAAACATTTTAGTATATTCGTCTAGTTTCAGGTTCCTTGTTGCTCTTTTCCTTTTCTTCAGTTTCAGTCGGAACTTGGTTCGCACTGGCACATGGTCGGAATCGCAGTCTGCCCTGGGAAAGGTCTTTGCCACCAGCAGGGCATTTCTAAATCTTTTACTGACCAGGATATAATCAATTTGGTTTCGTGTACGGTCTCCTGGACTTTGCCAAGTCCAAAGTCTTCTTGGGTGTTGTTGGAACCAGGTGTTTCCTACAATCATGTTATGAGATTTTGCCCACTCTATTAGTTTATCTCCTCTCTCATTTCTGCTCCCCAGGCCATATGGTCCAACTATGTCTTCGCATTTTTCCCCACCAACTTTAGTATTAAAGTATCCCACAACTATTACAATCTCCTATGATTTGCAATGTGATTTTGCCAATTCAACATCATTATAAAATGTCTCGTGCTCTTCATCAGATTTGTCTGCGGTTGGTGCATACGCTTGTATGATGTTAATGTTAAATGGTTTGCCACTGATTTTCACCAAGATGATGCGATCCGATATGGTCCAGTATCCTAGTAAGCATTTTGCTCTTTCGTCATCCAACATAATTCCAACTCCTCTTTCATGTTGATCGCCTACTGAGTAAATTATTGTGTAATTATCTGATGTCATCAACGTCCATCTAACTTCACACATTCCCATTACATTTATCCTCAGTCTTGTCGCGTCTTGCTTATATAGAGTTCTTACATTCCATGTAGCAATATTCAAAATCTTTCTGTTGCACACAGTAGCCGGATGACGATCTGGTGTCACCTGTCGCACATGACTATCCCTACCGATCGAGGTGGTCCTGTCAGAACTGTAAGAACAACCGTTCACGCTGTTAACGTTATTTTCTGTGGTTTTGTGGGTCATGATTGTCTTGGGAAAGATACAGCAGTGGTTTCCCATTGCCTTCCGCCGGTTTTTTAATTGTGCTCGCCGTCGTTGTCCATATAAATGGATCTTCCGCCGCCGGAACTGGTGTATATTAGCTTACAAAGAATCCGTTTAAACATAATAAAAGTCTCTGTGAAAAAACGCTCAAGCCCTTAAGACTGAACGACTTGTTTAAAAACTGAGCAGCAAGTAATGACTTTAAAAACTTCTGGAAAGATATAAAACAAATGAACAATGCCAAGTTGCCAAATCCTAGCAATGTAGGCGGTGCATGTGGTGCTGAAAACGCAAAGAATATTTAGCTTCATCATTACCAATCTCTGCTTAATTCTGTACCTGGCTCTCCACCACATACTACAAGATTGACATGTATTGCAGCAATATGCAATGTAATGATCAACTGACTGCTGATGTTAAAGAAATACAAGAAATAATTCAGGCGATGCCTACAGGAAAAGCTCCTGGTTATGACTGTATAAGTAATGAACATTTTAAGTATGCTAATGAAAAACATCATGTTTATATGTCACTGTTATTCAGCAGCTTGTTAATTCATGGGCTTTTACCTGACGCTATGATGGTCACAATGATAGCTCCAATACTTAAAAACAAAGCTGGTGATTTGTCTGATAACAATAACTACAGACCTATTGCACTTGCAACAATTTGAATATTTAATATTATCAAAGGCTTTCAGTTTCTTCACAACATGTGCCAACCAATTTGAATTTTAAAAACATCACTCAACTGAGGTGGTCAGCTTTCTTTTAAAAGAACTTTTTCGACACTACATAGCGAATGGCTCTTCTATGTATGTCACTATGTTGGATGTCTCCAAGGCCTTCGACAAAGTGAAACATAGCAAGCTGTTCAGTAAATTAATTGACCATGGCTGTCCTGCTTTTATTGTGCGCATTCTGTATCACTGGTACAGTACCTAGAAATTCACTATCAGAAGGTGTCAGAGCTTTTCCAGATTGTTTACTGTCTCAAATAGTGTTAAACAGTGTGGTATCCTTTCTCCCCACTTTTTAATGTGTACATGGACGACTTAAGTGTAAATCTTAACAAATTACAAAATGGAAGTCTTTATACAGGCACAACAATGAATCACTTGACGTATGCAGATGACTTCTGTATTTTTTCACCTAGTGTTCTGTGTTGAAAAAACTAACAGATTGTTGTGCCACATATGGCGAAATGTTTAACATAACATATAATGTCAACAAGTCGTATTGTATGGTTATTGAAACCAAACCTCAGGACATGAAAAATATTCATACTGTCACTCTCAATAATCGTCCGTTATCTCACACTATTAAATGCAAATATCTGTGTCTTATAATTAATATTAATCTTACCGACGATGACGACAGACAGAACAGATGCATACTTATGTGCTCAGTCTTAGCACGAAAATTTCGTCTTTGCAGCTCTACCATTAAAACTTTCCCATTTAACTCTTACTGTGGTACTATGTACACCTCAAGTGTTTGGTGTAAATATAAAAAAGATAGTTTGAAAGGTATTACTCTTGCATATAGCAACAGTTTTAGAATTTTACACAATTTGTCATCACGCTGTAATGCAAGTTTTATGTTTGCTACAAACTGTGTTAAATCTTTTAATGAACATATGCGTTCATCCATATATAGCTTATTATGTCGTCTTCAAGTCTGAAAATCCACTTTTTATTAATTATGTTTATACTGATATACGTTTTAGAAGTCCTATGTTTTAATACTGGACTACAAAATTGTATACTTAAAGTTGAACGCACATTTTATATACGCTTTTTATTAGCTATCTTTTTTATTCCATATGTGTCTATATCTTTGTATTTTTTTTATTTATTATTTACTTGTATTGTATGCATACATATGGACTTGTCAGAAATAAACAATATTATTATATTATTATTATTTACGCTTCGGACCGATAATGTTAATCAGAGAGTGACATTCAGAGAAAAAACCGGAAATTTTGCTGTGGCCCACATTTCAGCCCGAGAGGACTGTCTCATCTAATTGGGGGAGGGGGGACTCCTCAGAGATAGTTTTTAATTGTAGACGACATATGGTGTATTTTGAGCAATTTTAAATAGAAAATCTAAAATTTTCAATAGCAAAAAAAGCACACGGACTCACGCACACATTGTACGTCATAGTACTAACTCACGTGTTAATGATATTTTCTGGGCTGAACCCGAGTTGGCTGACGGGCAGCTTTCTCCTTGGCCAGCTTTGTCAAAACAGCCCGTTGACGGGCCATTCTAGCTTTCTTCGTTGCCAGCTCAACTGCTTCCTTAGCTTTGTACTTGGTAGCTGCCTTCGTCTTTGACATGTTCAGCTCAGTTTTCTTCTCCTCCTTCATCTTTCCTTCCTCGGCAAGAAGGATGGAGTACATTTTGTATGCACCCCTCGTGTTGTGAACGAGGCGACCAGTCCTGTTTGTGGAAGTCCTATATAGCAGTCTTGTTGCTTGCCATGAGTGAGTAGTTCACTGTCTGGATAGTGTTGAACGTACTAACATTCTTTCTGGCAGTGGCAGTATTCATGATGCTAGACACCCTTCCACTTGAGGACCATGAAAGCAGCTCATCATTGCAGCCACCAGCTTTGACAAGGCTGGGAAGTTGCCAATAGAGAATATGGTAGTCCACTACGAGTCCAATTTGGAACTTGTGGGTGCTTGTGGAAGTGTGTTGTCTACATGGAATCGGCGAACTTCCATGTGATACGCCCTCTGTTCAGGTTCTAATAGAACATTGGTGACCAGCGTGGGCAGTGCCAGCGTGTGTACGTCAATGCCTTCGGTTCCCCTCTGACTGTAGCCCGTAGGATCCAATCCGCATAGTTGACATCAGCCTCGCACCACAAACAGTAGGCTTTCCCTGGTGCTGATAATTTACTGATGAATATATCCAACATAGTGTCTCCCGCCGATCTCTCCAGCCACGCCCAATTCCACTTATTCTTGACACTTTTGTCAATGTCCTTCACGCAACATTTGTCTTGCCGTTCAATAAATCGTCGATTAGTAGTTGTGTTCGAAAATGATCGACATCTCCACAAAATACATCGTCGTTTCCTATTGGTCCACTGCTTTTGTGCGCGCACTTCGAAAGCGCTGAAGCGAACAGCCGACAGAACTAAGGGTTTTACTTCGCAGATTCACGGGTTCGGAGCGGTCGGTTCTGTCTCTAATCGCCAGGCAGCGTCATTAACACGTGGCGACACTCGGTGGATAGATGGTTAACTCAATCCGCAGATAGATCGTCAGTGAATTGTCCAGGATTGTATATACCCTACCCCCCCTCCAACATTAATTTTTTTCTCCTCGGATTTACACGATTCACAAAAGTGATCTTTGGAGCAGTATAAAAACCGGAATTCCGGCAAAAACCGTAAATTTCTCATCCCTGGTTAATATTGATACCATCATATCAACGTTTGCCAACTTTAGTCTGAAGGGGTGGGGCTGTGGCCAGATTAATGTAATTTGGTCTGATATCGGACATCGACGTTCCGATATGATCCCTTGTAGTACAGGCATCGATCGCACTCATCGTTAGCTTTGTTATTTTCTGTCGAACATGTTCGCCACTCAACTACCAGTAGACACGATTTCTTTTGGAAGTGAGTGCGAGGCACAGTGCGGCAACTGCTGATCTTGTGTTGATCGCGGTGACTGCTTGGAAGCTCCTTGCCTTGTGTACATATTCAAGAACACATCGGTGTCAACAGGTCACGCGTCATCCATGTGCCACAAGTAACTGCAATATGGCAGGCGGACGTGTTCAAGGGTCGTTTTCAAAGGACGACTTCCTGTTGTCAAGGTCACGTCGGATGCAATCCAGCACGGACTCGAAGACAACGTCTTAGTTATCAACACTCACGTCGTTGTTTTAATGAATTGGACAAGTTCGCTGCAAAACAACTCTCAGAACTGGTCGTCAAATGCAACAGCTTTGAACTCAGTCGGCATGAGTCGTTTGGCTTTCATCTGCACGTTATGCGCCTCCGTAGAACGGGACAAATCTGTAGAATCCGGCAACGTTGCCTACGTCGACTTGCGCCCCCATGAACTTTTCACAGCTCGCTTTCTGGCCACCCAGCTGTAAGAGGTGGGATGCCTTGACCTTACTCTCCACGTTGTCTATGGTCAGTTCAATCTCACCAGTATAAATGTAGTCGACGATGCTTGTCAGTGACAAGATTTAACAAGATTGCCACCCAGAACATTAATTCTAGATGGCAGGTGGACAAGGAAGCTCTGGCTTATCGAGAGTCCAACCCATATATCTACATGTATCCCGCCCTTCTGAGGTATGTGTCGATTTTATTTGTAAATATATTGACGTTACTAGCACCCACACAATCAGCAGATAAATTGTTCTATTCATTTACTTTTGTACGTCCTTTTGTGAAAATGAGAACTTTGTTATATCGAATCTACACTGCTCATTTACTAATGTAACTTCATGTCCTCTAGTCTTTCTATGTTTCTTAACTAAGAAAAAATATTTCTATCAATATTTTCATAACCATTCAATATTTTAAACACTTACATCTGATCTCCTCTCAATCTCCAGGGCCCGTATGCATGAAGAGCGGACAAGTCCCTTATTCGCGTTTAGCGGCTATCCGGCGGATAAACGTAACAAATCGGTATGCCCAAAGCGCGGATAGGTCTATCCGGTGACGTAAACGCGGATAAAGTTATGCATATATTTTTCTATGTTTAGTGGCCTATCCGCCGGATAAAAATGGCTGCCATTATTTTACAACATTACCGGCAGCGACGAATGTTGAGAAGATATAGAATTTTCAGAGATCGAAGCCATCCTTTTGATGTGTTCGATGAATATGAAATCTTGCAAAAGTTCCGCTTCGGACGACAAGAAATCGTCGCGATAACAGACGGGATTGCGAGAAACATAAATATCTCAAATAGATTGGGCTCGCTGACGCCGCTGCAACAAGTCCTAGTAACGCTGCGATACTATGCCAGCGGCAGTTTCCAGGATGTGTGTGGGGAACTCATCGGCGTTGACCAATCCACCGTCAGCCGGACAGTGACACGGGTCACGAAGGCATTACTACGTAGAGCGCCTGATCAAGTTGCCGAATCAGCGCCAAGCGGACAAGACGAAGGCGACATTTTACCATGCGAATGGGATTCCCAATGTGGTTGGGTGTATCGATGAAACTCAAATTCGTATTCAAGCTCCGTCAGCGAATGAGCACGAATTTGTCAACAGGAAGGGGTATCATTCCATCAATGTGCAGGTAAGTGTATCATTATCCTCTACACTACTACACTAGTGCTACGTAATTTAAAAAGTGAAACCTGCCTTACACGAGACGCAATCAATGAATGTGTGCCATCTGTAAATCGAGCACCAAACATTTATGTTAGGCGCAGTTGCTGGACCTGTGGCTGTGCAATGACAATGAATAATATGGATGCGCAATCTGCGTTTTTTTTTATCTAGCAACTGCGTCAAACACAAATACGACATTGTTAGTAAAAACAGGCTGACGTAAACAAAACAAAACCTTAGTATAACGGATTTATGTCCACCCACTATATGTCATGTATGTTTTATCCCATTCTTTTATCGCTGGCTGTGGGATATTGCCCAGTTTGGGCTTACCATAGTATTCGAGATAAGAATAAGTTATGGGGCGATGTGTTTCTTACATTTAATTTTTAAATATTGCTTGTTTCCCAGGTTATATGTGATGCGGACCATGTCTTCATTAATTGCATTGCCAAATGGCCAGGAAGTGTTCACGATTCTCGGATCCTACGCTAGTCATCTATCTTCGATGCATTTGAGAACAACCAAAGAAAGCCCCTCAGAGGAGTCATCCTGGGAGACAGTGGCTATATGCTGCGCGACTGGTTATTCACTCCACTTACGAAATCCCACTACACGTCAAGAGAGAACCTACAACTTCCGACAAAGTTCAGCTCGTACAGCAGTGGAAAGGGCCATAGGAGTTTTAAAGAGAAGATGGCACTGTCTTCGCAGACTGCGTGTGGCACCTGCCAAGGCATGCAAGATTATTACAGTGTGTGTTATGCTTCATAACCGTGCTAGGAGGCTGAGAGTGGAGGTTTCATCAGACTCTGACAGTGACAGTGACCCTGACCCCCTCCTCGGGGAGTTCAGATGCCGATTCCGATGTGGAAGAACCGCGTCCTGCAAACAACAACCCCGTGTTGCTGCTGGAAGAGGTGCCCGAGACCGAGTAATCAACAATTATTGTTGATAACGGTGTGAATGAACCTCGTCGTGCAACAACCCTTTTTCGCAGCGGACCCGGGTTGCTGTTGGGAAAGCTGCCCGAGACTGAGAAAACAACAATAACTGTTGATGACGATGTATCAGTGTTTGATCACTCGTCATTTTTATAGGATGTTTTATTATTGCAGTATTATTATAAAAATGAATTCATTTTACATTTGGACACTGCATTTCTAAATTATTAACTGTTGAATCAGTTGGAATAAGACTGAATTTCTTAACATTTTAGACCACAACAAACAGTAACATTTGACTACATGCTAATGCAATAACAAATGTCGGCCACATACATGCAACACTGGCGGAGGTATGCTCAGACACACAGATAAACAGAGTCCCACAATCTTTAACAAATAGTGTATAAAATAAGGTGTGGGCAGCAACACTACTGTCATTTTGCAATCTAAGCCAGTTCACTCATTTCACTTGCCGAAGTCTTGTTCAAGCTTTTCAATCTCAAGCAAGACTTTTCTGTTTTTGTTATCCATCAAAACAGTCATCATCTTGTTTTTTCTATTTCACTGCACAGGTAGTCAGCAAAGAGGCCAGTTTCGTCTTCCAGCCCTTTTTCCAAGCACTGTCCACTTGGATTTTGGTGAAATTTGACTTTAGCGTCACTCCTGTGCCACTGACACATGATGCTCCTGGTGCTTGTGTTGCACATGTAATGGATGCGGCTGCAACAAGACATTATGTAGAATGGATGGTTGTATAATTTCTAGTATACAGTGATAACATTGTGTGATTGGATTATTCTTGTTTGGGGGGAGGTGGGAGATCATGCCTACACGTATACATCAGGCATGTATAATATGTAGCGCCCATGAAGAAATTAAGGACATTTGTTGAAGTCATGAAACCAGCTGAATATATTATGTTTCTCATCTTGGGATGCCTATTGACAGTGGCTATAGCTACATCATTTATGAAGGCAGATTATCAAGGACTCGGTCCCACTTACTGTATATATGAGCCTGTTATCTTTTTCAGTAGCAAGATATTAGATTCTTAACATGGGCAAAGAATTGTAATATGATTAATGAGTGCAAAAATGGGACATGATGCTCTGTTTTCAGTTGCGAGGGACATTTGATTTGCAAGTAAGGTGAATCACATGAGAACTTACAAGTACTCAGACTTTCGTCACAATCTTCTATTGGCTGGAAACCTGTCTCTTGCACTGAAATATATAAAACATAACAGATTTCTTCATAAATAATAAATATTAATTTACATAACATTAAAGTTATTTTAATTTATTATTGTTAATGTAATCATTAGTCTCATACAATGTGCTGTCTTTTAACTGTTCTTGTCCCCACCCAAGATCAATGAGGATTTTCAGTTATGATTATTTTACAATAATCGCCACAGAATTCCATTATCCAAATATTTCACTTTCTAAGCCACATAAACATATGTTCTTGATATCATGATCGACGAGGCGAAGCTGAGAGTTGAGAAACGCAGCGGTGACAAAAATTGTCAACAGAACCCATTTAAAAATCCCACAAAACAGCATGCAACAGTATGAATGCGAATAATACCATGGTCCCTGCATTCAAACAACCATACGTTTTTAAACAACTACAATTTGCCACTGACTTAAACATTGCTTGCAAACACCATTTACTTAGATGCACACATGGGTAACATTTTATTAAAAAAAGATATATTCACCCGGGGCACTGGCTGGGTTGGCATGAAATTACCCTATTGTTCATTGTTAACATTTTGTAAATACTGCATTTTTTTAAAACGTGCTAAAATATGGCCACATGCATTGGATGAAATATAACACAAAATTTTAAACACCAATTTGTTTAGTATTTATTAATTTCACATGGCATCATGATTTCCCTGTTTATTATTTTGAATCACAAGAGACCTTACAAGTATTCAAATTCCGTGCAGGTGTCTGTCCCTTGCACTGAAATATAGAAAACATAAAATATGTGCAATTTCTTCATAAACAATTAATAATGTTTTTATTAATACTAACTTATTATTATTACATAATGTCCAATACAGGGCAGTGGTATTTATTGAACAACTGGAATAAAGCAAAAACAAGCTTCTGTTCCTTATTCATGTGCTCAAATTGTACACAGCAATTTTTTGGGAAATTGAGTTTCCACCGTGAAATAATCCGTAGCCAATATCTAGAGTGAACATTTTTTAAGTAGTTTTTCTCAAAACCATATTTTTTGCATTTTTGACATTCAAATTTCTGTATCTCTGGAAATAATGCGATTATATGTAACACTGATGTATCATGTTTCTGTCTCTCTGAGTGTGCGCTATTCAAACATGCAATAAAAGCAATGTGCATGTTTTTCGAGAAGCGTCTCATTTTGGCATTATGGTTCACACATAAGGACAATTTCACAGTAACCTAGGTTTACAGAGTGCCTAAAACCATTCGTCTCTCGTAATAAACATCGCTGCACCAAATTTAGCAGTGGTGCATTTGTTAAAGTAAGAAAAGCTGCGTGTGCTTACCATCGATTCCAGTCAGCAGACTAGAATTATCCCCGATTATCGCAAGGATAATATCTTCATACGGCAGAGTCTTCTCTGCCGGCCCACCGCCGGTTTTTTGCTGGCCCCTTCTGCCGGTTCAAGACAGCCCCTTTGAGGGCCCGCCACTTATCTTTTGCCTCTTGCGGCCACGTGCGCTCGCGTCGTTCTGTCTGTTTACGTTCTCTATAATATGTATATATATAATATAAGTGTGTGCAACTGTTGCGGCAACCCCAAGCCAATCGCTCATGTTTTAACATCAGAACTGCTCCGTCGCGACGCCAACACCGATTATGAAGATCACAAATAAATGTTCCAACTATTGTGGTCACAATGCCAACTTTTCGTAATAAACGGATTCGTATTTATTACAAAAAAACGTTTCAACTCATTGACATTGTAGTTGACAGCTATACCGGAAATGACCCCGGAACGCAGCCAACGCGGTCGCGAGCTCTCGCGGCACACCTCCTTTGCGTAATATTCGCCCCTATATAAATGCAATCGCGCGCCAAGAGACGCTGTTGTTAGATACTTGAATAACGTGCGATTTACCCTCTTATTCTACCATATCTCTTGAATCATCGATATCTATCCAATCTGTAGCTATCCCAAAATAATCTTTTATACTCTAAATAACATTAGAACGGCCCTAAAAACTATAGTCACCTACTCGATTTCTGCCCTATCTGAGTTTCTGCCTCATTACGATTATATAGCTGGATCTCATATTAAATACATTTTTAGTCAGATATATCGGACACAATAAGCAAAGGACATCTATAAACTTGCAACAAAGGTATTTGTCTCAAATTAAAACGAGGCAAACAGGTTTGTGACAGATATTTTGATAGCGAACGCAGACCACGTGACTACAGTGCACCATATCGGTGACGGTGATGTAAACAATCGTAATATTTAAATTTATCGGGCGAAATTGTAAGCGTTTGCATTTATATAGGTGGCGAATATTACGCATAGGAGGTGTGCCTAAATTCGTGATTCTTAGTTTTGACCAATAATGCCATCTGGCGGAATTTTGATGAACTAAATATATAGACCAAAGTTCAGTACTGCCTAAATTCATGCTTCTTATTTTTGTCAACTTGACCAGTGATAATGACATTATGGCCATTGGTGTAAAGCGACAAGGCAAGCTCCTCGGGTGTATTATGAGTACACATGCCTGGGGGCGATGAGTGAAAAAGGTATGTGAATGCGTCCTGTAAATAAATGTTCTCATTATGCTAACATTATAACAAGTAAAGTGCACAGATCATTGCAAAAAATATATATTTAACAAAATAAAAGAGAATATTTTAAAGTAATTGAAGTAACGATCGCAAACCGACGTGTGATGTGGGAATTACGACAGCAAAACAATGTGCCACGTGGATATTACGACTGCAAAATACAATAATATCGTTATAAGCATGAAGAAGAGTTGCAGTTAACGTTATCACAAAACGACGTACCGCGCCTGGGTGTGATGATTTTCACGAACAATAAAGGGGAGCAAAATGAAGGCATAATTATGTTCAGCTACACATGTGTACCCTTCCCTTGCAGAGATAGCAGAAATCGTATTTTTATGTAATAAATGCAATTACTTAACAGTGCATTCCATGAAGTGTATAAATTACTCACCAAAACTTTATAGCTTAGAGCGATGCACACTATCCACGGCCTGCAGTGACAACGAACAGTCAGAGTTGGGGTTTGAACTGGAGAGCGTCTCTTGGCGCGCGATTGCATTTATATAGGGGGCGAATATTACGCATAGGAGGTGTGCCACGAGAGCTCGCGTCCGCGTTGGCTGCGTTCCGGGGTCATTTCCGGTATAGCTGTCAACTACAATGTCAATGAGTTGAAACGTGTGCGCGACTCATTAAAATATTTTTTTTGTAATAAATAAGAATCCGTTTGTTACGAAAATTTGGCATTGTGACCACAATAGTTGGAACATTTATTTGTGATCTTCATAATCGGTGTTGGCGTCGCGACGGAGCAGTTCTGATGTTAAAACGTGAGCGATTGGCTTGGGGTTGCCGCAACAGTTGCACACACTTATATTATATACATATATACATATAGAGAACGTAAACAGACAGAACGACGCGAGCGCACGTGCTGGCGGCGACCGCTCGGCTACACCGCACGCACTAATTTTCGATGTTATCTTTCTCCAAATTTCATTTTTTTTGTCACCGACTGATTATGTGAGCAAAACAGGATATAGTGGTCGACTCCTATCATTTCCAGAAGTACTATGATTTCGGCGTCAGTGAAATTTGGTTTCCTCGGCCTTTTTGTCGTCTGCTTGTTTTCCATTTTCGCGGAAATGAGATCGACAGTTCCAGAATGCCATGCGTGGCCGGTGTACCGGTCTGGAAGGAGGTTCCGGTCTGAGAGTAAGTTCCGGTTCCGTTTTGCGTATTGCGCATGCGATTGGACATGTCAAAGGTTAGCGCCTACTTTCGGCCCGCAGCTGTATGGTCTGAAAGGAGGTTCCGGTCTATGACCGTTTTGCGTACACACTGTACATGTCAAAGGTTAGCGCCTATTTTTGGCCAGCTTAAACACGGTGTCGCGCTTACATTTATCCGGGCGTTAATTTTTATCTGGGTGATGTTTATTTGCATATGTAAGGCATAATATTTGGCACCAATAGATCACGTAGTGATAAATAATATCCAGTAGTTAAATCTGTTTCGTTTGTTGTCGTAATACGAGCGTCATAGTTAGAATATATAATTATAATTTGCTGTTTCAGATTTACGACCAAGTATAAGAGTAAGTCACGTGACGTGTGCATGGAGAGGAAACTGTTTTACGACAGAAATTTTGTATGTCTGTGGGAAGCAAACATTTTATAATTTATATATATATATAGACACATATGTAAATATAGATATGCATATAAACATACATAACGCGCGGATAACTGAAAACGCGACAGTCGTAGATGATGTTAAATACATTCCCTAGATACGCGCACGCGCAGAAACGTCACCCGGATATTATTTAACGCCCGGATAAATGTAAGCGCGACAACGGTGTTTGCCGAAACTATGCGTGACCCAATTATATTATAGTTTACGTTAATAATACGGTTACTTTTGTAATTGTTAGTATACATAACGAACCCTCATAATTAGCATAACTTGTAATTATTTGCCAAAAAATGTGTTTTATTTTGATGTCATTGTCTCAGAGCGTTGTGTATCTTACGAATTCGTCACACAGAGCTGCAGTTTTCAGCGCTGTTTATACGCACAGTGGGTTTTGTGGTAAACACAAATGACACAAATCTCTGTCATTTTGGCATGTATGCTGAAATTGTGTATGTAATCTAGCAGGCCTATTTGGGGTGGTTCGTAGATTTATATTTTTAAAAATTCGTCGGGGGTGGGGATCCTGGGTGGTAACAATTTATAAATGACACATGTCTCTGTCAATTTGGCATGTATGAAACACCATAGGAGGGCAAGTAGGTCAGTGGAGTAACGGTCGCTACAGCAAGCGAAAAATTATTAATTGTGTAACTCTGTCGCCGCGAGCGTCGAGCAAGGGTCAAAGGTGATCGGTCATCTGAGGTCGCGTTGCTCACCACGATCTAACTCAGTCGACACATACTTCTGGCACGGGGTCAAAGTTGATCGGTCAGATGAGGTCACGTTGCTCACCGCGGGTCGCATTTGATGTACTACGCTTTCGCGAGCATACGCAATACGCAAAACGGAACCGGAACTTACTCTCAGACCGGAACCTCCTTCCAGACCGGTACACCGGGAATTCCCCAGTCTAAACTTTAACACGACCGGATAGCTATCCGCGACCTATTCATGACTTGTGCATACGAAATGGGAACAGAAGTTAAACGCGAATAGCTATCCGCGGATAGCAGCTATCCGCGTTTAACTTTATCCGGTCTACATGCATACGGGCCCTGATCTGTAGTGTTCTTAAACCACGTTATTTTAGACGTTTTTCATAACTAAGATCTCTCAGTTTTTGTATCATTTGAGTCGCTCTCCTCTGTACTCTTTCTAACATATATATGTCCTTCTTGTGGTACGGCCTCCACGCTTGTATACAATATTCTAAATGGGGCCTAACTATTGTTTTGTACAGCGGTATTATTAGTTCTTTTTCCTTATACGCTTACACTGTTAATTCGAAAGTGTTAGACTTGCTTTCTTTGGGACCACATCTGAACAGTGCTTTGAAGTACTGTAATCACTTGCGACCGCCAGAACGACGCGATGACACCGGATGTGGACGTCACCTGATCGCAACGTCACATCCGTAAATTCACCCTTTTAGCACTGTTCTTGCGTATTCTTCATGAAGTCATTCTGGTATTCTTTATCAACAAACTTGTTCATCTTTCTTGCAGCAGATGGTAAAAAAAGATAAACTACATGTTTATAATTGTACATATTTCGTAATTACCACATATATATATATACACACATAATACATACACGCCCGCCTGCCCCGTCCGCCCGCCCGCCCGCCCGGACACACACGCGCACACGCACACGCGCGCTGTCTAACCAAAAACAAAACAAATATGCACAAAAGCATGTCATAGTGAATACTAACTAGCCTTACTTTTCCACTGAATTACACTGAAACGTGACGTGCAACAAATCGAATTGGTGGAGAAGTTTTAAGTAGAAAGAACACGGCATATATTTGCAACACAACACACCTACATTATTGCAGTACCTAGAACAAATAGTAATGGACATTCCATATGAAATAAACCAGCGATGTTCTCGAATCCCGCCGATGTTGACAATATCAGAGATAGTTTTACTGTTGTTCCATAGACAATTAAAGACATACCTTCTATTGGTTGTTGCCCGGGTTCGGGAAAACTTATTTTCTCTTCGTGTGCAGTACTTATTGTCACGCTTGGCAAATAACTTTTGAATATTTAACGGCAATTAATTTTTGTGAGCTTTATACATAAACCGTATTATTCTAAATTGTACCGGGTCGGTGAACATCAGAATGTGTGCTTTACAAAACAATGGAGTCGTGTGGTCGTTGTACTGTGCATGGTGCATAAGTCGTATTCTTTTGTAACATAATTATACCGTACACATTAGTTGAATACGTATTTCCCCATATTTCAACACAGAACTATAATTACGGCAAAAACAGAGTGGAATATAACATGTACATGCTATGACGTTTACGCAATTTGCTGCATCTATACATGATACCAACACTGATTGAGAGTTTAGACTGTACTCGATTGATATGGTCTTTCCAATTTAACGAATCGTAAATAAGCACTCCTAGAAATTTCATTACACGCACTCTTGATATATGTGTATTTTTATATTGATATTTATATCAGATAGACGTGCTCGACCAGAGAATAACATGTAGAATGTTTTTACTATGTTCAATGACAATTTGTTGACCGAGAACCACAGTTGCAATTTATATAGTTCATTGCATATCATAATTTCAAGCTGTTTTATATCTTTGGCAGAACAGAAGATGTTCCTGTCATCAGCAAACAAAATAAATGTTACTCGTTTAGAAATATTACACATGTCCTTGATATATAAAATAAACAACTTCGGTTCCAAGTATAGAACCTTGTGGAACCTCACGTGTTATTCTTTGAGCGTGTCACGGATTAGCGAGGTCTCCGTACATTAGATGGCTCAGTCTAGTAGGGTTCTTATATATCAAGGTCAACGCATATGAGAAAGAACGGTTATCGTGAACAAACAACAAAGAACGAGGAAAATTTAATAAATTTTATTACAAGATATATTCCTTTTGGTAAAAATCTCGATTAACAAAATAAACAGAATAAAGAAATCCCGTAACCAAATCTTAATAGAACATAATAAACAATAACACTGAATCTTTCGATTATCAAATTCCACTTCCTTTCTAAGGTGGATTATACCGCTACACGACCATACACCAGGCGCCAAGTGTTATCTAAGAATAACTTCCATAATATAAATACACAGTATAAGCTAGTCCTCGCGGACTCTCATTATAGTAATCTGTTACAACACACACACACATATATATATATATATATACATATATATGTGAATACTTCAAGGGTAAAAATACCTCACTTCAAAACACAGATAACTACCAATCATAATACAGCAAATAATAGATACATTCAATCATAACATAGACATTTATACTGGGCTAGTCCCATCTCGAATATATACGAACGTTTGTTGAAGTCAACACGCCGAGCTCAGAACACAATTAGAACGGAGTATCTCGGCCGCACGAGTGATGATGCCGGGCACTTGACGATTGCCGTCGTACGCCGCGAATTCTCGAGTCGCGTCCGTTCAATGATCGCACGGTCGCAAACGATTGCGAAGTCAGTTGAGTACGTTCAACTGAAAGACGAAGCCGGGCAGTAGACGCTTACCGCCGGCCGCTACGAATTCGATCGAGAGGTCTTGCCCTGTCGCAAACGATCGAGAAGTTGGATGAACGGGTTCGCGCGAATGACGACGCCTGGCAGTGTACGTTTACCGCCGGCCGCTACGAGTCGCATTCGGTCAATCTTTCTGACGTTGTCGCTGTGAGACCGCTGTTCGAGGATGGCCCGTGCTGGGTGAGCGCGTCGCGATTATCGCTCATCGACGCAAATACGTTGGGGCCGACAGGAACGTTGTCTCAATATACCGCTGACGTGGCTCGATCGAACAGTCACTCTGGACACTGAATATTACACACACACAAAAGCTTGGGAACGTAACCCACGTTAACGATTCCCTCCACGCTTTACGACTTGACTTGCCATTCTCTTGGCAGCAGGGCTACCTGTCTCGTTCAACCCTGGATCTGTCCCAGTCCTTCGCCAGAGCCCAGATCGCGAAATGCGTACAACAGACGTTTATATATGCGGACTTAATTACACATCATATGACAGGTTTCCATCATTTCTATTGGCTAAAGCAATATACAATTCAAACTAAGCATAGTGGAACACCCTCTAAGATTACAGTGAAACCACCTGCTGGCATAGAAACGCTAGCAACAGAATACCACGCCCCACTGAGCGCATCTGCAACCGAGCTTCCGAAATTACGTAACCAAGGCGGTTGGTCAACAATATGTCTATCTACTGGCTTGACCTTCCCAAATTAAACCTCAGGAAAGTAGATTTAACCATTTAGAAATAGCAGAAATGCTACAGAGTGTCTGACCTGTAGCCGTCAATGTTTACCAATTGGCTACGATTAGCTAAGTAGCTACTAATCCAAGTATATGCATTTCCACGGATGCCATAGCGTTCTAATTTTTTTTATACAGCAGTTTATTGTCAACGGTATCAAAAGCTTTTTTTAGATTTATAAAAACGCCCATTGAACAATTCTTATGTTCTAACGAATTTGTTATATCATTAAGCAATTCTACCAAAGCATGAACAGTTGACATACCTTCTCTGAACCCATACGGACATGGATTTAAGATATTACAGGAATTCACAAAGCTTTGAAGTCGATAATTAAACAGTTTCTCGAGTATTTTAGAGAATTGTGGTAGAAGTGAAGTCGGCCTGTAGTTGGTAAACAACTGTTTCTCACCAAATTTAAGTAAAGGAATTACTTTAGCTATTTTCATCTTATGTGGGAAAACGCCACTTTTAAAGGACAGATTACATACATGTGTCATAGGTTCAGAAATGCATTCAATTATATTTTTAACGAGATTCATCGTAATGCCGTCATAATCGGCAGAAAATTTATTTCCGCAACTATTGACGGTGCGTATAACCTCTTCTTTGTTAGTTGGTGTAAAAAACATCGAATGTTCATTGCATTCGTCCATGTGATCGAGAACTGACACTCCTGGTGGAGCTTAAATTTGTTTGGCTAGCTCTGGTCCAATGCTTGTAAAGTACTTATTGAACGTGTTAGCAATCGTAGGCCGGTCACCGATTATAATACCATTGTTATCGAATTGTAGAGGATAATTATTGCATTCATGTCGAGATTTCCCCATGATTTTATGTAAAATTGTCCAAGTCCCGGATAGGTTGTCCCGTGTTCTGACAAAAACTTACTATAATATTCACGTTTTACATATCGTATGACGGTTGTTAGTTTATTTTGTTATACGATTTATACCACGTTTGTATGCCTCATTAATATCTTTTTGACAAAGCACCGAGTCCCACGGATGCGCGTTCAACGCAGCTTTTAGTGCATTAATATTTTCAACACTTGTATGACGTTTGTATTGAGTTGGACAACTACGACTACATCGGCTACCTCCATACTAGCAAATAGCAAAAACGGGCAAATGATCGCTCATATCAATAATGAGTAATCCACTCCTGATATCATTATCAATATCGTTGGTAAATATATTATCAATAAGTGTTGCCGACACATTCGAGATTCTAGTAGGCTTAGTAATTATTGGTTACACACCAAGACTGAACATCAGATCTAGGAATGTTTTGGTGCCACCATGTGGTTCATATTTCAATAAACCTATGTTGAAATCACCACAGATAAATAACAATTTCTTAGTCACAACTTGATTAAATAAACTGTCAATGTTGTCACAAAAGAATGTTAAGTCAGACCCATGTGTTCTATATACGCAAGCAATTACCACATGTCTACAGTTGGCTAACTTTAACTCAATAGTAACACATTCAAACACATCCTTGATTTACTCGATATACTAAAACAATCTAGATCATCTTTCACAAATAGTGTCACACCACCACCTTGTTTGTAACCCCTTACAATGTGATAAGATGAATAACCTAGCTGGTAATTAAAACCGGGACGTCTGATCGGTTTCAGCCCATCTTACAGAAGTAGCAATAACGTCGAAATCAGTGTTAAGTGAGTCCAGATAATTACGAATATTTTCTAGATTTGTATTCAAACTGCGCGAGTTAAAATGAATAAATGATATATTTCCACCATGAATACTATTTATGTCATCATCAAATATTAGTTCCGTGTAATATTTACAATTTGTCGATATATATTTATAGAGGTTATTATCTGGATCAATGTTGTTGTGGTCGTGGGCACTATATTCGGAGTATTCAAACAAACGAAAGTTCAACTGATCAAATTTATCTAATACATGGTTACGTAATTCATAGTCGGATTGCATAAATATAAACTCATCGTCGCATATTCCCGCAAAGGGGAGAGCGTCTAGCGTGTCCAGCGGCATTGCGAGTTATTGTCGGTAAACATTGTTCAGACTCTCGCCAAATCAGCGAGAGTCCTCACTTTACGTTTTTGTCCGTCTTCACGTACCTTGGTGTTCTGTGTCCACGCGCTGTGGATCTTGTTATCGCGCTTCAGCTGTCTCGCTTGCCTGAACAGTTCGCTGTTCAAAGTTGATAGATGGTCGTTCAAATAAATGTCAATTCCCATCAATGTACCCCGTTTCATCATAATCTCGGTCTTCTTTTCAGCCGACTGAAGTTGTACGATGATCGGCCGCTTGCCGTCACGCTGCGGCGGTAAGTCGTGGATCGCCGTGTTCTCGTATGGAGCCAGCGAGATGCTGTGCTCTCACTGATGGTCGGCGTTTCATCTGCATTGGTCGATGTGGAGCTTAAGACTATACAAACTTTGTTGAAGCTATACTCCCCGCCAAATTGTGTTTAGCAATACGGCCGAGTCGGGCTGAGTTAACTGGTATACCCTTTGATGTTCAACGATCCTCACTTTCCCACGGTCAACACAGCAGTCCCTTTATGCAGACTACTGGATATATAGTGGATTTAGTGTGTGTCTTCGTCGCTAGGTGGACCTACATATATCTATATTTATTCCTTTAGTGAGTTGTCCGTTTTGACGGTGCACACCGTAAAAGGCTGTCACCGGCCGGCTTGTGTAGTAGTTACAAGTAGTAAATGGTAATGTTGGTTAGGTGTACCCATAACATATTGAATTTGACATCATAACAACATAATTACACCTTTATGGTTACGAGCGGCCAACGGCAGCAACAAGGAAGTATAACAAGGAACATATGTAGTGCCATCTTGCGTATGACCTGTTTTAAATATTGCAGCGTCACGTAGTGACTGTAAGTTCATTCATGTATAATTCATTGCAGACGACGTTATGATACAATAAAAACACTGTAAGTAAACATGCTAAGTCTAATTACACGGGGGGGGAGAAAGAGATCGTTTGCCATGTCACTGCAATGTGTCATAGCTTCGAAAACAAACGAGATTTAACTGGGTGCAGAAACAATAATGCACAAATAGTTTTCAGACAGTAAGGACGGGGAAATGGATAAAATGTTACTTATGTGAGGCGTGGGCACCCCATGACTGGCCAGGTCCGAGTATGCACAATGCGTGATGGTGGCTAAATAATACAAGTGGATATACAGGGGCTCATTTTGGGCGCACCTTTTTAGTGAGTCAAAAATCGGGTGGTGTTCTAAAACACCTCGTATATACTGTAATTTTATAAGAAATACGCTTAATTTTAGCATAGACCTAGTCAGATAAGTGGAGAAGATGATCTTGTAGAAAAAATATTAGAATAAAAATGAAAAACGTTATGACAAATCTCGCCTAAGCGGCCCGTTTTGCACGCCAATCCCCTCTGTACTATCCAGTTATTGCGGAAATAAAATATATTGTATTGTATTATTTTGTATTGTATTGCATGTATGCCAGCTTCAAAGTCCAGTCTTCGTCCGACAGTTTCTCCAAAATATTTTGACGATATTCCTTGCCGGTGCTGTCAAAGAAGTCGGCGCTCTCCACTTTAGCGACTCAACTCTAGATACTGCGCTCCCAGTGACAGGGAAAAAACCGCATGTTTTCACCGACAGTGGTACAATGACACAGCAAAGTCTATATCAAAGATTACTCGTCCGATAGTTACAGCAAAGACCGGAAGCTACCATAGTCGACGTCTAGTTGGCCTACGCTTCACGGTTGATGACATTACACTGGATCTATTTATATATGCTCCGCCTGGGGTGATCAGGCTGTGTGCGTGACGGGTTGTTCCACCGACTGTTGCCGAATGAATGGAAAGTTTTTAGTCTGCTGCTCGGACAAGGTTGCAATCCGAATCAGGGAATTAAAGCTCGTCTTACGCGCATTTGGTTTACGTCGACTTTAAATCGAAGATCGTTTTAATTGAACAACGGTATGTATACAATATACAACAATGCTAGTATGTTGCTAGCCTGTAGGCCGCAGAAGGTCGTGGTAGTTGCGTGTCGTGTCTTCACAGGCGGGCGGGCTCTAGCTGCATTTCACTTAGGTAGCCGAAGTCATGATTCCATTCAACTGCTCGTGTATATCTAAGGCGTCGGATCCTGGGATGATGAGCGCCCGATATTTAAGGAGGGGGGCTGGCTATAGGATTAGCCTTCCAATATTTAGGGAATTTTTGTGCATTTACTGTTGTAATTTCTGTTTGTGGGGGGCCTGGAAATGAGATTAGCCCCCTAATATTTCCTCAAGGGGGAGCAAGGTTTAACTAGGTGCAGAAATAATAATAGCCTAAAGACTGTCTGTCTGTCTGTGTGTCTGTCTGTCTTCTAATATCATGAGTCGAACCGACAGCGGAGAGAACGGAGTGGTGCTCAAAGTCCTGTTCAGCCCCTGCAATATTTATTTCGTTCCGGTGCGTACGATATCGTATACGTAAATGTAAGTGTGAACTGTGTGTGTGTGTATGTGCGTATGTGTGTGTGTCTGGAGTGTGTGTGTGCGTGAGAGAGAGACAGAGAGAGAGAGAGAGAGAGAGAGAGAGAGAGACAGAGAGACAGAGAGACAGAGAGACAGAGAGACGAGACAGAGAGATAGTGTGTGTCTGTCTGTCTGTCTGTCTGCCTGCCTGCCTGCCTGCCTGTCTGTCTGTCTGTCTGTTTGTCTGCCTGTCTGTCTGTCTGTCTACATGTATGTGTGCATGTGTGCAAGTATGCATGTATGCATGTTTGAATGTATGCAGGTATGCGTGTATGCATGTATGTATGTATTTATGTATGTATGTATGTATATATTGATGTATGTATGTATCTATGTGTGTATGTACGTCTGCTTGTCGGTCTGTCTGTCTGTCTGTGTGTCTATTTGTCTGTCTGTTTGTCGGTCTGTGTTGTGTCTGTATGTCTCTATGTATGTATGTTTGTCTTTTTGTATGGCCGTCTGTATGGCTGTCTGTCTGTCTCTATGTATGTCTGTATGTTTGTCTGTTTGTCTGTCTGTCTGTCTCTTTGTCTGTATGTCTGTCTGTCTGCCTGCGTACACACGGACGCATCGTTGCATCGTGATCCGTCGGGTGCATAGCAACCACGTATAACGTTGTGAGCAATACCTGTATGCAGTAATACGCAGTATCTAAATCTAAAATATACGACAACACTAGTCCCACATATCGGCATCCGTCATACTGTTGCAAAAACTAGACTTCGGGCTAAGACACACGAAAGTGTCGTTTTGTTCGCTCTTCAACGCTATTAGCGTTTATTTATCGATTGCTTTTGGATCGCGTTTGTGTGCGTCTCAAGTGCATTTGCTATCACATGCCCACGTTCAAGCAGCAACTGTTTTAATATAATGCTCCTGTTGTACAAATGACATACCTAATTTGTTGTATAAGGCGTGCAATTGTGTGACCTGTTGTTCAAAAATAATTTTTTTTAACAACTGGGATAGACATGTACACACACACGCACATGCACACACACACACACACACACACACACACACACACACACACACACACACACACACACACACACACACACACACACACACACACACACACACGGCACAACTTTTGTCTCAACAAAATATACATATCGAACATTAGAAAAACCAAAATGGGACACCTTAATAGCTATGCCTGTGGCCAGAGCAGCACGTTAGATGTGGATGACATAATGAAATGTATCCATACAAATGCACGCAGGTGTGCATGAGATAACACCGACGTGTCGTGTAACTTATTCTATATCGTATATTGTTTTTTTGGTAAGTATGCCCGATATGTTAAAGCACGAGAGGCATTCAAGGTTTTTGGCCTAACTTCCTGTGTTTGCTGGTTTTGTCATACTTGCAAAGTTGTTACATTGTCTTTTTTCGCGTTTTATTTATACACGATAGCACATCAATAAGTGCAGTTTAAAAAAAGAGAAGCCGTCATTAACTAAATATTCAGCTCATCTTTTAGTGGAGATGTTGTATATCCCAGTGGCACACTGCTACAATTTACTAATGACTGACTGTGTGTGTTATCTCACTAGACAAAAGTATGTTGTATGGATACTCAACATCTGCTTTGGTTGAATCAATGTCATAGTTAAGAACAGGGCCTGATTAACTAACAAAACTTTCTAGGAACATTTGGTATGAATAATATATAGTTAATTATTCATTTCTATATAATAAACATCACATATCGTTTTAATACAACTATTTATTTTGTTCGTCAGTTGACAGTTGCAAAGAAAGTACATGTAACTGTCCAATGTTACATCATTGTTAACGCAAACACATTTAATGTAAACCATACATAAATATATGACTTGGCACACCAACTATCATCATATGTACCAAAACAAAAAACGTAGACAAGTTGCGAAAATGCATAAATACTGCTGAGAACAGGGAATGTTGTATGGATACTATGACTTTGTATGGATACTGTAAACCCGCACATTGGATACTCGACGTCCTACTGCATCAATATTCGTATAACTTGCTTAACTCATAACGAAATCAACGTAAAGATATCAAGGCATCATAGTGAGCATACAAATCAGTATTAAATTCTTTACGCTTATGCCAAACTTGAATTATTCCAGGTCACACAGCAGCGACTCCTTATCAAACATATATTTGTGCGTAATAAACAAAAAGCACCACCAATTTAACGTAATGTAATTGAAAACATTGTGCAAGCGGCTGTATTAATGGATTAGTCCAATAAGAGGCGTTTGTTGTATGGATACACAATGTTGTATGAATACCATGTCACCCTACTGAAGCTAATGTATGGGCTACTCTCACCAACAAACTTATCTAGAGCACATAAAACATGATCAACATATCACTAGGAATATCAGTACATGTAACTGAAGTTGAAACCAACAATTAATAAGTAACACAAACTAGTAAGTAATGGAAGATTACGCTTTGGAATTAGCAATTGCTGTTGTACAGTTGGTTAATTATTAAATGTCACCAAAACATGAATACAAAAGAAACAATCGACATCATCGATGAAGCACTATACTACACTAAAACTTTCAAATGCACGTTCAACGTTTGCCCGATCAGATGGGGAAATGTCCAAGAATGTATTGTTGACATACACTGGTTCAGACACTTTATAGAGGATGTCCTCCTTGCCAATGTACATCTCATCGGTCTTCCCCCAGCGCCACTTGCCACGTGTTCGAGTAAGACTTGTGATGAAGATTTCGTCATCCTCTTTCTTAATGACTTTGGACACGTACCATTTCTTGCGGTACACAATGGCTATGTAGTCTCCGGGTGATGGCATGATGAGGGGGACTTCGACATCATCATTCTCATGGTAGTGATTCAGCGGGAATGTCGTCATTGTTTGCTGTTGTTGACTGATGACCATTTGCAGTGACGGACGCCTTTGTCTGTATCTATCCTCGACATGTAGCGGAGAACTGGCCATCTTTAAAACAGCAGTCCTTGAAGCAGGATGTCTCCCTCATCCATAACTGACAATAAATAACGACCATCGCGTGTGCCGATATGAGCCTATCTACTGGTGTTGTTGACCATGAGCCGATGATGTCACAACACTCTGTGACATGCGCTGACGTCACACGGATGAATTCCATTTTGCAGTCACCCATCCGAAAGTAATCACTGAAGGAATCTGCTTCCGATATTACGGCACCTTTCTTCACTGCGTTTTCTGCCATCTTTTTACGGCACCGCCGACGCCATCATATGGTCCTTTTCCGTGGCCCGCCTCTAGCCACTGCCAGCTTGCGGAAGTACCAAACAGGTCCTTGTGGTGGGCCAGCAGAACTATGACACTTTTGTTACGGTACTGACTTTATGGAGCATCTGTCACGTAGAGGACTGTTTGGAGGTCGGGTAGGAGTTGGCGAAGCCGTGGCTGCAGTGCCTTTATGAAGGCCATCGTGGTGGGGAATGTGTGCTGTTTCTCCTCCGTGACTCCGACCACGCTGAGATGTTGAAGGTGTTGGTTTTCATCCTGGTAATGTATCACCATGGGATGGATGGAGATCTGGTTGCGATCACAATGCACAGCGCTTATTTAATCTTGATAGCAGCAAGAGTAATTTTCGGCGTAGTCCAATTGTATCGTGCACTCTTTTATAGGCATCATGTTGTAACTTAGCCGTCTAATTTCTGCGTACTGTGTCGTCACTCTGCAGGCATGAAATCTCAGTTTGGCCAGGTCTTCATTAAAGTCGTTGATGAATGTGTCTCGTGGCACAACCATATCAGTAAGCTTCACCTTGGATATCGTGCGCTTCCCATAGGCGGCCCTTGTGCGTTGTCACCTTCGGAAATTGATGTTGGCGTCGGTTATCTGGTCCAGCTTCTCGTTAAGGGCCTCCTCTTCCATAGCTAGCAATGCATCACAAGACTTTGGCAGAGTCTTTACGGCCGCCAAGCGAAGTGCCATGTTGGCGTGCTGCTGACAAAGACATTGCCGACAACGTGCCCACACAATTTTTTTCATGTTTCGTGGCCGACTTCGAGATGGTTGTGTCGATATTTTCTAACCGTAACTTCTTGTACAGATTGTCCAAAGTGTCTGTGAGTGCAAAGCGAGTCTTCCCATGAACATTGTCTTTCTTGCTAGGGAGCTCAGTGCTGTTGTCACTTCGGCGAAAGAAGTTAGCAACCTCAATTGCTGTTCTACGTGATTCTATCTTCCGGTTTGCAAGAGATTGCTTGGTACGTCTTGAAAAAATAGTGTTACGATGCATGCAAGCCTTTGAAGCAATCTGTTTTGCCATGCCAGATATACCAGAATGTTGTTTTCGTAAAAAGAGTTTGCGCTAGTTTCTTAGGGAAGCAGTCGATTAATCAGGTTTTTGGTCGCAGGGACCCCTTCGGCAGCCAATATGCTGTGGGCGTCCTTCACCTTCCTGGTGATGTTGGCGACAACGTTGGTGTACCTAACTGGGCCAGCAACTGATCTCGCTTCTCTTGGGTCTGTTTAAGCTTACGCTTGAGGCTGCGCACAATACTTGGTACAGCAACGACCAGTCGTTGGCTTGGATTGACTTGTTGTCTTCGACGCCTGGGACTGAGGGCAATGTTTGGTGCAGGGATGTTGGCCAGACGGTGTGATGCTCTCTGTGTTTGTTGCATATTTGACTCCAGCTTCTCCGGTCTAAGCCTGTCTCGACGTTTCTGGGCCGTTATTGCCTTACGAAGGCGTTGGGGCGCGATTGCCTCCTTCGACATCTCTGAGACTTTCTTTCTGTATTTCTGTGAAAAAGTTATTCAGTAGATAACTAACCATAGGACTTCACTAGACATTGATAATAACACTTAAATGGCTTAAATAAATGCAAAACATACACTGATTAAAATCATCTGTAGAATATACACATATGAATAATTATCATAATTAATGTGATGTTTATTTTTTCATCACTTCTGATTACACATTTATAAAACAAAATTACACGCACAGCTGTTCGCTCCGTCTCCTTCTTTCCATATTCCGGATTCACCTGACGCCTCTTTTCACGCCACCGTTTTGATGCAGTCGCACCCTTTTTCCTCGGCTCAGCAGTGGACACTCGCTTCGGTGGCATTCTTTAAGTGCGTGGTGAAAATATGCAATATGTATCAGAAAGACAGTACCCTTGCAATATACTACACACAAATAGATAGCGTACGGTCAAAGCATAGATACTGGGAAATATGTATTTTCTTCTTCACCTAAACACTCTGTTTCTTATTTATTTTGCACCAATACAGAAACAATTGTGGGATGTGTTTAACAAAAATAACTATAACAGCGCAGCAACTAAGTTGACCAACCTGACTTAAATCCGAATAGAGATACAGGCACAAAGACAACTTCAGAAAATTAGCTTGTATCCATACAACAAGATGTGATATCGAGTATCCATACAAAAAGAGTCAATAATGTACATTATTTCACACACAAATTAATAATTCTGACTACAAGTATAATGTATGACTTGAGAATGTAGAATGTATGCAATAATACATGCAAACAACTGCCATAGACAAGACAACATGTTTGAGTAACTCAAAATAACACGTAACTTTTGCGTTGTTTACGCAAAATTCCCAAATTCAAATAAATTATAATTGAACATATCCCACTAAATATAAACCATACGTAATTATCATTAATATAATACCTTCACATGTTACACAGTCATTATGAGGCACACAGTTGCAACTTGTTTGCACAACCGAGTATCCATACAACAAACATATCGCTCCGTGTCCATACAACAATCATACTCAGATCGGCATTAACGCAGGTATCGATGAAGATAGACTGGCTGTATTACCTCTCATGCGAAGCATATTTGTTTCAAAACAAGCTTGCATGCGATTAACGCCTAAACGCTTAGTATTTTATAAACCCCCATTACCTATAAGTGATATCTGTCAAAATTACAAATTCGTCTAAACACAAAAGTTGTCAGAAAATGATAAAAACGTACGACGTACTGGTCGATTTTGTTTGAGTCGCAGAGGGTCTCTAACCACGCTACCAGTGTAGTACAAGCCAACAACACCAGATGGCATCACTATTCCTCATTCCCATTTTAACACCGTGCATGTTGTATGGATACTATTCGTATGGATACGGGAACACTTTCGAGTAGTTGTACATCGACCGAGCCACGCAATACAAATACAAACAATACATGTCCGTCTACCTTAGACCTTATACTATATTTCTACTGAATATGTTTCTCTAATCTACGTAACTGTTGGTAGTATTGACATTTTAAGAGTAGTCGTATGGATACGCATTTTTTTACCACTTTATAAAAAATATGATATGTTACCCATTCGCGGAGTTATCGTCTCAACAATAATGTTTTCCATTGTCAATGGTCTTTCATAAGATCAAGAGGAATGTATCAGGTGTAACCAAGTCTACTTTTATATATATGTATTGTATGCAATCCAAGCTTACAAATTGCATGTTGTATGGATATTGTTTAATTTTGCACTACAAAAATCAAATATGTACACTATGCTTCTGAGCCTAGCCAAACAACGTTTTCGGTCGTTGTAGCTAAACATATCGTACATCATATTCAGTTTTGACAAGGTTTGCCAGTCTATTATCAAACATACTACTCACGTTTTAAAAAATAATACGAAAAAGCCGACCTTTCGTGAGAATCGACCATATATATATAGACCACAACGACCGCGTTTTCGTTGTCTCCGCTTCGCCAAACAGACCACTATCTATGTGCACCGCTCAAACCCGCTTGAGCATTGTATAGAAGGACGGAATGGTAGTTGTAGTCGTGACCACGTCGTTTTCAGAGTCACTGATCCAAAGAAAGAGGAACGTCTGTGTAGATATTACTATTAGTGGGGTATAAATTGCTGCACGGAGGCGGACCCTACAGAAACTAACGTACACGGTAGCGAGCGTTATTGATATTTTCCGCACGATCCTTCAGATCGGTTAACACGATAAAGTGGCATACTATCTATATAATTATAAAGTTCTGTAGAATGACGTTGTCGTTCTTCTGCAGTCACGACGCGAGTTTACTCAGTTAACAAAACACAAAAAAAGCCTCCTATGTGAGTAGCGATAACCGGCGACTGCTCGTGCCACTGACCTGAGAACTAAGTGCGCATTGTAAGTAGCCAGGGTTTAGTTACCTGCGACCGTCGCGCACATAGGCATGGGGATTTTGTGAGTAGGCAGGGCCTAGCCGTCTGTGATCGTGGGTCGCATGCTTGGGGATGTTCCCGGCACTTATAGCAACCCAGAAAGTAAAGGTCACAGGCGCGGGAACAGAGGGGGCGGGGGGGGGGGCAACTGCTCCCACTGGAATTTGGTTCTGTTCCTGAACATATGATTCTGCCCCCCTTTAAATGTGAGCGTTAATGTTTTTTTTAGGCGAGCGTCAATGGCGGGTAGAAATAAAAAAATTATTAGACGATTAATGTGTATTTTTGTGGACTGTGGAAGGTGTGTGCAATTGCAGGGTAGACATATGGTTTTCTACCCCTCCCAGTAATAGGCGCAGCAGCGAAAACAGTTTTCAAAACTCCGAAACCCCCCAATATGAATTTCATTCCCGCGTCACAGGTAAAGGTGCAGTGATGCGAAGAATGTATTGAGTTTAGCCGCCCGCGACAGGGTCTACTCCACTTAACAAGTTATATCGCTCGACCGAAAGCACACACAGGTTGTACGTAGATCTGATACTATACTTACACATGCCTACGGCGCAATAATCTCGTCGAAAAATCACATGCACGTGCTTCTATAAACGCAGTGGGCGTGGAAGAAGTGTTAATGAATTAAGTAGTTGTGACAAACCATCTTATTTCTATCACTTGCTCTTTTCAGTTGATTTTGTGAAGACACCCGCGGCTACATTTGCGACAACGAAGATGGTCATTCCAGAATAAAAAAGAACGTCTGAGAAAATGATCCGGTTTCGGTTCTACGCCATATGTATGTTGGTCGCGTCGTTTCTGAATGGACATCGAGTTTGTGGCGCAAAGAACGGTGAGTAATATATTTATGGACTCTGCACTTACATGTACATAATTATAAGTAATGTGTATGTGTTACATTTCAACACAATAGAAAATGGCATGGAAATACTGGACTTGGCTGCTTAAAGCTGTCAACACAATATAGTTCCTTAGTTGCATATATAAATCTAGACATTCTACTATTGGTCGAACGAAGTTCTCTCATTTATCATACAAAAATTAATATAATTCTAAATAAAATGTTACACCTCTGGTTCCTCGAATGGTAAAAAAGTTATACCAAACGATTACGATATAAATAAAAAATCGAAAAGGACGCGGCTTTTTTGCGTACACACAGACCCAAAGCGTAAAAGAGACGAACAGATGATGAATAAAACTGGGCCCGCGGTTCGTCGGCTATGATCATGCGCTGCTGGTCACTACACGTCGACATTACAGAAACTACAGTAAGATAACAAATTTATCAATCGAAATTTTATCATCATTGGTTGTCTGTGCCGTTTTCTTTTTCTCGAAGTTCCGTTCCATTGGTCAATTAAAGATTCTTATCGGTTTTAGCGTTCGTATCGTATGTTAGACGAAGTAGACCGATTGGTCACAACGTTACGCGTATTTGTTTGCGATAGTTCCAAGATCGCGAGGACTGCGATCATTTGGGGACGTTTTACGTGACTTGCGTTATTGCGAAAAACTGTTTAAATGTTCATCAAAACAAACATCATTTACTACTACGCGAGGAAACTGTCTTCTGCCTCTGTGTGTATTTAGCATCGTCCAGAGGGTGGACAGTTTTTCCATTTATAATTCTAACAGTGCTATTATCATCATAATTGTGCAGCCCTAGTGTCCCGTGATTGGTTGAAAGTCTCAGCATGCCGTTTCCAGATATGCCCGTCTTGCGCTATCCTCAGCCAGATGGTGCCCTTCCAGAACTTGTCTAGTTCGTCTCTCCATTGCCTCACCGGTTTTGCTCTAGATCATTTCTCTTCGTAACGTCTCCAGCTGGTGATACGGGATATCCATCGGTTAATGTGCCCTGCGCAGGTTCATTTCTGACTTATGATTTGTTCTGATACGTCTATGATCACTGTATTCTCTCATACCCAGTTGTTTGTTTTTCTCTCCCAATATGTTGTGTTTAACATACTTCTTTTCTATCTTTGTTTGTGCGGCTGCTAGCTTGTTCTTTGCCTGGATGGTGAGTGCCCATGTTTCCGCGCCGTATGTCATCGCTGAAATTACGCATGAGTGGTAGACTTGTCTCTTCAAGCAGATTCCAAAGTTTCCTTTGAAGATGTCGCGGTGTTTGGCGAATGAGCAGCAGCGGATGTCGTTGTAAACACAAATCTCCGTTAGGTTCGTAAATTATGATAAATAACTATATTGTAAAACAATACGGTTCTGTGCTTGTTTGCCTGTCTGTGGACCAACATCTACGTTAGTTTTGCATGTTTGGGGCTGATATTTTGTGTGCACTTGTACAGTTTGCAAGCGGGCCTATTGGGAATGGTTCGTAGATTTAAGTTTTTGGAAATCTATCGCGGATGACGATCTTGGGGGTTAACTATTTTAAAAAGACACATATCTCTGTCAGTTTGGCATGTATGGTGCTGAAATTTTATTTGTGATCTAGCGGTAGATTTGTTTTCAGTTTTAGCAGTGGACTACCTTTTCCTCCAAGCAACTCCGGGTAACTGCTATATTTTAATAATAAAGTTTGGGAAAAGAGTCATGCAATGACAGTTTACATGACTATAACTTTAATATTAACATGATTAATTTTATGTGACATGACAGTTCAAATACTATTATTAAATTAACTATAAAATGCAAAACAATGCATTTATTTGCATATATGGAAACGACGTAGCCGTTTCTACAATAGTGCACTGGCTTATAACAAGACATTTATACAAATATGATCTATTATAATATTTAATCAGACAAGTAATCAAATCAAGTTATTCAAAAATGAAACAACTGTTACAAATAATTATACATAACATTAGCCTTTCTGGTCGCACATATTTACATCACCTATTGGGCAATCTAGTAGAACTTAAAATAAACTGAGGAGATTTTCATGGAACGAAACGTGTGGTTGTTATTTTATTAAGCAAAAGTAACACAAAACAACACGAGTACACTTAAATGATTGGCATATATTTACAAAGAACAAAACCACGGAGCACTTTGTATACTACTGCAATGACGTGCAGTAGAAAGTTGATACAAATAAAGTCTATCACAATTTTAATCAGCCAAGTAATATCAAATGCAATTATTCAGAAATAAAAACAGTGTTACAAATAGTCATTAACTCATAGATAGCATGACTGCATAATGACTGCACGTGTAGGTCATTGGAATAACGGTCGCTACAGCAAACAGAAAATGATTAATTATGTTACTCAGTCATCGCATGCTTCTTGCACGGGGCCAACGTTGTTTGGTCACCTAAGGTCACGTTGCTTACTGCGGTGTAACTACTTGCACGGGGTTAGGTCACGTTGCTCACCGCTGGTTGCATTTGGTGTAGTGCTTTAGGGGTCATGCCCCAGTTAGACTTCCTGTTTCGCTACAGACGAAACAATGGAGTGTATTTTGAGAAATGATTTTTTTTACAAAATTCACATGCTCTGACATAAGTGCATTTGAGTAGGAGGATTTCCAGGTGTGATTGTAGAAACTGTTGACAGTAAAATGGTGTATTGTTAGCTGATTGTACTATGCGGAAAGATATTTGGCAGCAATTTGGCTATTTTACCTTTTAGCCGGAGTACTGCCTGCATCCATTCGTAAATATTGACGGGTGTCATATTTACAGGCATTTTACGAGAACTAGAGATATCAAATTTTTACTAAACTCGATTAGCATGTCAACGAGATGATGATAACAGCAGGTAAGAAGTTTCAGGATTTTTGTAGGTCACGTTTTCTAATAATCATACAAATGCTAACATGGCAACCGATGGGAAAACTAACTGTGGACGACCCCTTTAGCGCGAGCATGCACAATACACAAAAACAAAACCGGCAGATATGTTCAGATCGGAACTTACTTCTGCCACGCTACACCCGGTTATCAATTTAGCATAAACTCTATATATAGCGAACCAAAAGTAAATTCCGGTCTGAAAGTATATAATATATATATCTCTCTCTCGCTCTCTCTCTCGCTTTCTTTTTTCTCTCTACATATAATACATATATATATATATATATATATATATATATAATTTATATATATATATGTATTATATGTAGAGAGAAAAAAAAGCGAGAGAGAGCGAGAGAGAGCGAGAGAGAGGGAGAGAGAGCGAGAGAGAGCGAGAGAGAGGGAGAGAGAGAGAGAAAGAGAGAGAGAGAGAGAGAGAGAGAGAGAGAGAGAGAGAGAGAGAGAGAGAGAGAGAGAGAAGAAAGCGAGAGAGAGAGAAGCTCTACGGCACCACCCTGATTAATTAAAACGTTACTTACCGTTAAAGAAGAATGTCCTGATCTTGTAAGACAATTCTTAAGATGTTTCACTGGTGTCTCCTTTTTGGCATCATGGAAACCTCCACAATTTTTCTTGATGACACGCAACAAATACAGCTTCTGCTATTGATCTCTAACATGAAGCATAGCTGTGTACCTCCGTTAGAGCAGCGGTATTGAACTTATTTGATACTGTTACCCCTTAAGTTAGTCAATAAAACCATAGTTACTCATCCATTGTAAATACTAAACATAACAAGGACATTAAAAAATTGATTCATATAACTGATATATTTATTATAAAACATAACAATAATTTCGCCCAGGATGAAAGTATATATGTGTTGCTTGAAATAGCTTCTTCTTGATACGTTATGAGATGCAAGGCTTTAATATAGCTGGAGCACATCGAATGTTCAGCTTTTAATATATTCCTTGATCGATTTCAATGGTGACCATTGTAAAAATGCAAACTCTCTGCAGCAATAGGATGAGAATTTTGTGAGGTCTGTCAGAGGGAATTTGGAATTCATCACCAAATTTTTGTCAGAGAGTTGCCACAGCAGGAACCTGAGCTGAAGGTCTGATTTCGGCATGCTATCTTGTCGCATGCAAAGGTACACGAAAACGGCATTACAATCCATGCATTCTTCTCATAGTATTCCAGACTAGGAACCTGTCCACTGATGGGCTCTTTCGGAACAAGCATGAATCGCACGATATCATCAGGAGATTACGCCGTACTTCGTTCACCTCAAGTAATGTTTTCAATTTGATAGTTTGGCATTATCGTTACCAAGAGAGAAGTTAATTTGTTTCCACCACTGACTGGCAAATGTCGTGCTTAGCAAATATGAAAAATCATACAAAACATGGCGACATGGATCTTCAGTCAGAACCTGGTAAAATTGGATCTTGCGAAAGGTGCTGGCAACAGAGAGAATATTCACTATATTCCCTTCTAGCGAGGCATTCATCTGATAGATTTTACCAAAACATGTGCAAGATAGTCCAGTTTTAAAACGAATGTACGGACTCTTGCTCTTACATAGTAACCTGATGTGCTTGGTCTGTAGCGATATTCCCCTTACAAGAACATGATGAGTTTTTCAATTACTGCACCCAATGGTATGGACGAGAACGCTAAATTAAGCTTTAACCTCTTCGCATTCATTGACAATTATGAGGTCCATGGTACTCTATGGTAAGCAATTCAGTGCACAGACAATTCCCATTTACAGTTGCACAGGATTTCAGGAGTATTATTCCTAAGTTTGAATTTGTAGAGATCCATCATAGACTTGGCTTAATCTAGACAATTTGCTAGTTGTTGGTATGCGCGACTTTTTAAAGAGAAGTAGTCCTTTCGTTTTTATCGTAAGACCACTTTTTAATACTAGATGAGCTACCCGTGGAACAAAAATAAAGCCGTTCTATGCCAATAGATAGATATATGTTGTACACTACAGTTGTTGTTGTTCTCCTCTCGATTCCTGTCGTCAGGGGTGAGGTTGGCCTCGATTCCGTTCCTCGATTTCAGTTTTTTTTTTCATCTTCTTCTTTTCTCTCACTTATTTGCACTGCTCTTTCAACCAACTGTCTCCGTTCCCCTCTATATTTCGCTCTTGTTCTCCACTCCTCTCCCAATCCTTCCAAGTCGCTCTTTTTATAGCCCTCCCATCGCAGTCTAGGGTTTCCTCGCCTCCTTTTCTCATCCACTCTCTGTTCTGAACATTGATAATTGACCCAACGCAAATCTCCGACATTCAAATCCAGGCCTCCCCTGGAATACAGTGGATTTAAAAAAGAACGCACTGTATATATATATATATATATATCCAGCCAAGCGTTTTGTTAATGTTAACCTTTCATGAATGCACAGTTTGCCTAGTTTGCCAAGACAAACCTGGATTGAAATAAAACCCGCCCGCAGCAACATTGAACGTGATACATTTTGTTTTCCATCAAAAGCGTCTTTAGGAAATAAGAAATATTGCATTTCTATTATTGCCTGAGTAGCATTTGCATTGAAACTGTAATAACGTGAAAACTATTCAATACTTCCGCGTACATCCATCGACATGTATGCATATGGCATATTACACTGTTGCGTATGCAATGCATGCTGGCAACCCAGCCATGCTGGAGGCAGTTGCAACTGTGCAATGCCTGGTACAGGACCACTGCATTAAGCAGTCTGCTCTTGCGAAGCAGAAGTCGATCACATACTTTGTTGTTGTTAAGTGAGAAGGGTGCATAGCGTGTCAAAGTTGACAACTGTCACTTGTTTTGCTAACTGTCATTATACATGTCAGTATGTCAGTATGTATGTAAATATGGTGTGGGTTTTGGTATGGTGGATGTAAATAAAGATTGTAAATACGTTCCAAAAAGTCGTCTGTAATGATGAAGGGACACCTGCGATGTAGGGACACTTTTGCCTGGCCCCACAGGTGTCACTACAAGACAGGTACTACTGTACTATCTTTATGATGACGTCGAACTCAATCGAAAATGATGTAATTACATTGACATGTCAAGATTCAAAGGGGCTAGCAGATTTTAAAATTGCAATGACATGACAACTATTCAAAACGTGTGTATATCCAGTGACACGTGTGTAGGTGTCACCGTTATCTTTGCGATGACATAGACAAATATTAAATCCCGGTACAGCAAGATCCGGGAGACAGACAGACGTACACACAGACAGACATACATACATACAGACAGGCAGACAGGCAGGCAGACAGACAGACATACATACATGCAGACAGATAGACATACACACTGACAGACAGACAGACAGACAGACAGACAGACAGACAGTCAGACAGACAGACAGACATACAGACAGACAGACAGACAGACAGACAGACAGACAGACAGACACACTGACATACAGACAGACAGACAGACATACAGACAGACAGACAAACAGACGGACATACAGACAGACAGACAGACAGATAGACAGACAGACAGACAGACATACAGACAGACAGACATACACAATGACACACAGACATACATACATAGTTAGTTTTGAACGGGATATCATCGACATATTCGGATAATTGATAGTTAACTAATTTGTTGTAAAATTTTAGTTGTTTTAGATGTCATCCAATTTTTAAAAACTGATGTTGCCAAAATACGACCTGTAGGGGCATTGTATTTATTGTTCGTATTGCCTTTTTCCATAGTATTTGATGTGTCTGATAACTCCATAACAGTACGCCATAATTAATATGAGGGATAATATGAAAAGTGTACGTAATAGATCATATGTTAAGGGGTAAACAGTTTATTTATAATTCCAATCGTGTTATATTGTTAATAGCTACTTTTAAATAATTAAAGTCATATCGGGAGGAAACAATTTACAGGTTACACGCCGCTATTGAATGTGTGGCATCTGGTCCGAATACTGATGAAACGGATATGTGCATCACGTGACACGTCATAAGAGTAGGTATTGGTGACGTGAGACTTTCTACCACAGTGGCGCTGTCCGTAAATGTTGGTGCGGTACGTACTAGTGTTTGTTAGGAGACAATGAATGTAATGTTTAGTGGAAACGTTGTATACAAAAAATGGTTTGTAGAAACACTACCAGCAAATTGTGCTCAGATCCAACATGGCGGTGCCAACAAAGATGGCGTCTACACCATCTACCCGAGCGGCCAGCCACTGAAAGTTTACTGCGACCTAACTACATCCCGCGGAGGGTGGACGGTGAGAAGACCTATCTATGCAATACCGATATATAAATACGCCAACTTTGGGACAATATGGTAATATCTCCTCCCAGGTAGTTTGGTTCCATTACCCCTTTCTACGTATATTCGCTTCCTTGGACATTGTGCCTCTGTTGTACCAATTGGTGATGTATTCCAACTACACAGAGGCACTTGTTTCGAATTGTGTACTTACGAAGTCACGTGTTTGCATTTCTATCTAAGATGGAAACAGCAAATCGAGTGAAAAGTCATGCTTAATATACAGTGTGGTTTTACTTTCGGGTTACCGTTGCCCATGATCAGAGGGAACAAACTGAACATCACAAGAATGTAATGGTAATAACATAGTTCCAAGACAGACATATAGTGACTCTAGGTGATTAAGCTAGCATAATGTTAGCTGGTATATATATGTGCGTATGTAGGTATGTGCGTTTGTACATATGTACGTGCGAGCTTGCCTTGTGTGATTGTACGCATGTTTGTGTGTGCTTGTGCGCGTGTTCGCACATGCACACGAGTGCGTGTATGGTATGTGCACATGTGCGTGTGTGTACGAGAGTGTGTTTGCGTGTGCTTGAGTATGTGTGTGTAAAGGTGTATATGTGCACGTTTGTGTGGGCATGTGCGCTTGTATGCGTGCGTGTGTGCAAGCATGCGTGTCTTCACCGAGCGTTTGCGAGCGTATGTGTCAGTACGTGTGTGCGTGTGTGCGTGTGTGTATATCTGTGTATGATTGTGTACGCGCGTGCGTATGCACATGTATGCATGTGTGTGTATATATATATATATGCGTATGTGTGGATGTTTGAGCTTACAGGCACGTGCGCGTGATTATGTGTGTACGGACGTGCGTGTGCTTACATGTGTGAGTGTGCGTGTATACGCATGTGTCGGTGTGCACGTCTGTATGCATGCATGTTTGCGTATGTGTGTGCGTAAGTGTGTCTGTGTGATAGTTTGAGTGAACGAGTGGTTGAGTTAGTGACTGGGTGAATGAGTGAGTGTGTGAGTGAGTGTGTAAGTGTGTGAGAGTGTGTGAGTGAGTTCGCACAAGCTTGTGTATGTGTGAGTGCCATACCTGATTGACAGTACTTCCTCGGCGGTACGTCATATGCTCATCATCTTATGTCCACGAGTTGCCAATATATATTGTTATTTGTCACAGTATTGCACAAGTGAGGTGCATGTTAGAGTAATTGCTTCCTACCCTTCACCCTTTGCAAGCAGACAACGTTATGTATAGTAGTATGAATAGGCATAATAAAATATTCCATTTGCACCAACGATAAGAACGCGGCACACCGTACGAGTTCACTATGGTAGTTTCGTCTTTGTTTCTCGCTGGAACTTGTCCGGTGCACCACAGATGTTCCAACGACGTATTGATGGTTCCGTTAACTTCCACCGTGGCTGGAGCGACTACAAGAATGGCTTTGGTTCGGCCAGTGGCGAGTTTTGGTTGGGAAATGACAACATTCACCGGCTGACTAGCAATGGAAGCTACGTTCTTAGGATTGACATGGAGACTTTCGACGGAGAGAGGAGCTTCGCGGAATATGTCGGCTTCTCGATCGACGCTGAATCGACCAACTACGCTTTGCGACTGGAGGCGTACCTCGCATCCAGTTCTGCTGGTAAATACATTATTTGTATCAGTCCTAAAAATGACAACATGGTATGTATGCATGGAACTTATCGTAATGTTTGAACAAATGAAATTGTGTGTTCAACTATAGATTAGTTTGTATATATTGCGTTTCTCTGGTTAGACGCTACTGCACCCACATACTACGTAGCTCGGGACGCGATTGTTTCGTTGACATGTGGAAGATTACTATGCACACTTGCTACCGGGTACATAATATCGCAGCAAGTCACAGCAAATGACCAGGAACGGACAATGAATCTCTTAAGGAGCGAAAGTAATATTTTACCAACGCAGATGGGGGCAGCCATCCATTTAAGGAATGTTTAGAAAGTGTAACTAATCAAATCCGTAGCGTAGTTGATTATCGGGAAACTGTTTAGTTGAGCATCTGTCTAGACCCTCCCTGAGGCTCACCTAACATCTGCAACTGCTCCCCCGTGAGGCATATTCAAGCAAAACCACACACCCGTTGGATCCGCGGAAATATTAACATAGCATATGAGTGTTCTTTTTATTTAATCAAATGCCAAACCTCTCTGTGTTTCCAGCAGTCTCCTGGATTTGTTGTGAAGCTTCTGTCTTATAAAAGAAGAACATATACCGGCTTCTAGGGTTTTATGTGCAATTGCAGATTGTTGTTGAATCTCAGGCAAAGGGGTACAATTGGAGGTCACTGGGATGCAGTTGGGTTTTTAAAGAATCTCAAGTGGGATGCAGTTGGAGGTGCCAAGTGGGTGCAATTGGAGGTGCCAAGTGGGTGCAGTTGGAGGTGCCAAGTGGGTGCAATTGAAAGTTTTTGTTGAATCTGAAATTCTCCTGTTTTTCTAAACTCATATGTTGGCAGATACTGAATGACATAAAATTCATATTTCAAATGTTGTTTGTTCATTTGGTTTGTTAATGCTTTCAGGCGATTCTCTGTCAGACCACAAAGACATGCCAGGAATTGTGTGGCAGAAACTTGCGGGATATTACAAGTCGTTCAAGACAGTGACGATGAAGGTGCGACCAACAAGATTTCCATCAGCAAGTAAGATATTTAGATTGTAGCCTGGATACCACCTTAGTAGTAGTTAGGTCAATTACGATATTATTATTGGATAATTGGAATTATCCAAGGACCAGGGCAGGGGAACAACTTCCGGCTTGACACGATATGAACGCCTATTTCTACAACTTCTCCAGTGATTCGTAATGATATTGTTTTTGTATGCCTCAACACTAGGCCCACAACTATTTCTATGAACAATCAAACTGCTATTTTTGCAAGTTACGAAAACAGTCCCTAACTGATTATAAGTCTGTCTATGTAGCTTGGAACAATAATGGAAAACTCGCGTACAGTTGCGAACAACTGTTCAAAGCTATATGATCTTCGTAATCATACGTACGCTGAATCTGACAGTTACGACGAACTGCGAGGTTGTTGCTTAGGTACACTAGCTACATGTTTATAAAGATAAAACATAAAATATACACTCAATGGTAAAAAGTTAATTTGCCGTTACATGACGGGAATGGCTCACCATATGCGGGCATCATGCGAATGTTAACTGCTGTCTAACAGTCACTCGTGTCTGTGGCACTCATGAATTGTTTTCACCTGGCAGCAACACCATCCACATCTCGTGTATTATCCCCTTAACACTGTATAAAATAGCATAGTTCTAGTTAAGGTATACTTTTTTGCAGTGTGAGGTTAATATGCATGTTGTAAAGGAATCACATTGCAAAGGAGTAATAACGAATCGCGCAATATAACGGATGCGGTCGGGGGGAAGGCCTAATAAAGGTTCTACATCCTGAGCCAGCTGAAGAAGTTGGTCTGAAAAGAGAGATTTCTGTTCAGTTTGATTTGATCGCTCTTCTATTGATAGTTTATTTACATTCGGCACATGTGTGTGCAACAAGCGTTAGAAGAGAACAGAGTGGGGAACACAACATCCAAGATCATCGGCAGTGAGCTCAATGCTCTATCAGTACAGAGTGAGAGATCCAAGACGAGAGCTCACGGAATTATCAATGAGCCAACACACCCCGCCCACCATCTTTTCGAACAACTTCCTTCATCTTTCCTAAATAATGCAGTTTTTAATAATTGTTGTAATACAATCACCACACAATTAATAAAAACAACCGCAATGCAAACTCTGAAACATCAGGGATCGTTATTTAAGAAATATTGAAGCATTTTGTGGAAACGTTTGGTTTTGTAGACAATTCGCAGGGACCGAGTTGTGCCAGGCTCCAATATCACGGCGCCGACAAAGATGGCGTCTACATCATCTACCCGAACGGTCGACCAATGGTAGTCTACTGCGACCTCACGACAGACGACGGTGGATGGACGGTAAAAAGAAATATGTAATATTGTGTGTGTTAGCCACGCGAGCGCGTGCGCCCGCGTGTGTGTATGAGAGAGAGAGAGAGAGAGAGAGAGAGAGAGGGAGGGAGAGAGAGAGAGAGAGAGAGAGAGAGAGAGACAGACAGACAGACAGACAGACAGACAGACAGACAGACAGACAGACAGACAGACAGACAGACTGTCTCTGTCTCTCTGTCTAGAGAGACACAGAGAGACAGAGAGACAGAGAGACAGAGAGACAGAGAGAGCGGGAAAGCGGGCGAGCGGGCGAGCGGGCGAGCGGGTGAGTGAGTGAGTCTGCTTGCGCGCGCGTGCTCGTGTCGCACGTGTGTGTGTGTGTGTGTGTGCTTGTGTGTGTATGTGTGTGTGCGTGCGTGTGTTTATGTGTGTATGTGTGTGAGAGAGAGAGAGAGAGAGTGAGTGAGTGAGTGAGTGAGTGAGTGAGTGAGTGAGTGAGTGAGTGAGTGAGTGAGTGAGTGAGTGAGTGAGTGAGTGAGTGAGTGAGATACTGACTGAGTGAGAGAGTGAGAGACTGAGAGACTGAGTGAGTCTGTTTGTTTGCGCGTGCGCGTGTGCACATGTGTGTGCGTATGCGTGTGTGTGTGTGCGTGTGTGCCTGAA
Source organism: Paraescarpia echinospica (assembly GCA_020002185.1). Taxonomy (NCBI): domain Eukaryota; kingdom Metazoa; phylum Annelida; class Polychaeta; order Sabellida; family Siboglinidae; genus Paraescarpia; species Paraescarpia echinospica. The sequence goes on from CM034531.1 coordinate 51,738,529, forward strand.
TGTGCTTGAATGTGTGCATATGTGGTAGGAACCAGTCACAAAAGTAAGCATAGGCACACTAAAAAAACTCCATTTGCACCAATGTGATAAGAACGCGGCGCACCGTACGAGTTCAGTATCGTAGCGTCGTCTTTGTTTCTCGCTTGGATCATGTCTGGTGCGCCACAGGTCTTCCACCGACGAATTGATGGTTCGGTTGACTTCTACCGCGACTGGAGAGATTACAAGAACGGCTTTGGCTCGGTGAATGGCGAGTTTTGGTTGGGAAATGACAACATTCACAAGTTGACTAGTACCGAGAACAATGACGTTCTTAGAATTGATATGGAGCCTTTTGACGGAGAGAGGAGATTCGCCGAATATGTCGGGTTCTCAATCGACGCAGAATCGACCAACTACACTTTGCAATTGGGAGCGTTCCTCGCCTACAGCTCTGCGGGTGAGTACACTAATTTAGAAGGATCAGCGGTAGTCAAAAATTACAACATAGTATGCATGCATACATATGAACATATCGATTGAAAATTAAAATTGTGTGTTCAACTGTAGCTATTTTGTATGTCTTTACTAGCATATGTTTTTTTTCGTGCATCCAATGCATCAGGTGACTCGGGACGCGATTGCTTTGCTGACACAATGTTGTACACTACTATGCACACTTGCCATCGTGTACGTATTGTCTTAGTGAGAATGATCGCATTCCTAGTAATTTTGAATATTCATACTCAAATGCGAATTGTGGTTGTTTGTGCTTTCAGGCGATTCTCTGTCCGGCCACAGAGATATGCCATTCAGTACTAAAGACATGGATCATGACACCAGGCGGGGAGGTTCTTGTGCAAGCCAGTATCACGGCGCCTGGTGGTTCAACAATTGTCACACTTCGAACCTGAATGGTCAATATTACCAAGAGAGCGAAAGTGTTCCGAATGCTACAGGAATTGTGTGGAAGGATCGGAATGGTCATTATAAGTCGCTCAAGACGGTGACAATGAAGGTGCGACATGCAGGTTTTTCAACAGGTGAGACATTAAACATTTAAGTTTATTGACGTTGTAGCTTTGTCAACTACACGAAGATTCCGGCGTAATTGACGTGCTGAAAATAGCGACTTTATAGTTACGTATTGTGGCATACCATTATACAAAATATATCATGGTATTTTATGGTATAGTAAGGTAAACTACTGTAAACTGTGGCAAACCATGTGTTCCCAACATCAGGTAATACATTAATACAGTATGTTAATTTAGGTTGTAGCTTTATCAGCCGAAGCATGACTCCACCGTTGTTGTAGAAGTTACAACATATAGAATACAATTCCCTCGTGACGCACACACTTCGTGTATGATTCCCTTAATAACACATCGTAGAATTATCAGTTGGGAGGCAATGTTTTCCCGAAAGCATCGAATGTTAGTTTATGGCAACATATATAAATGCATTATTATATGTCTTAGCAATAAGAAACCTCATATTGTCATTTTTATGTTGACTTTTAATGACATTCAACAACGGTCAATTTTTTTTTCGCTTAAATGTTTCTTAGTGATTGTCTGAGGCATTCGATCTTTAGACTTCCAGAGGCATCATTACTGATAATTTGGGACCTGTGGCGTCTTTATGTGTGTGTGTGTGTGTGTGTGTGTGTGTGTGTGTGTGTGTGTGTGTGTGTGTGTGTGTGTGTGTGTGTGTGTGTGTGTGTGTGTGTGTGTGTGTGTGTGTGTGTGTGTGTGTGTGTGTGTGTGTGTGTGTGTGTGTGTGTGTGTGTGTGTGTGTGTGTGTGTGTGTGTGTGTGTGTGTGTGTGTGTGTGTGTGTGTGTGTGTGTGTGTGTGTGTGTGTGTGTGTTGATTTTCTCGCCAGAACACTACACCACCCTGTAAGGTCACGAGTGCATATCTTGTCAGTTCTTTATGTATAATTGTTTAAAGATCTCTGCATTGGTTGTTTTTGTTATCCGTGGCACTCTTAGGACTTTTCAGTAACATTTAATCTCAAACGCTTGTATTCTTCTCATGTCTTCTTTGTTCAGTGTCTACGTTTCGCTCCCGCATACAGCTGTTGGGAAAGTAGTCTTAAAGTAGGTTACATCATGACTGGTAACACAGTAAAATTGTATACACTTCAAATTTTTACACACCACAAATATTTACGAGTACGGCGAATAATTTATACAATGAAATGTCTACGATAACATAGCTACGATTAATAGATTGAGTGGCCTAACATCTAAATGCTCATTAAACGTAGCTCTGTGGTAATATTTCAAATTTGTTCAATCGTATTGTTGTCGTACGAACGTTCGCAGAATTTCAGCGAATTCGACGTGTTTGTAGATTGGTTGGATTTTCACATTCTTGCGAGACGCACACCGGGACGACGACGTCAAGGCTCAAGCTTATTCTGTTGATCTCATGAAGACTGTCTTGCAACTAAATTTAACTAATTAAATGTTCCTTTGGACATATTCAAATCTCTCTATAATCATAACGAAACTTTATCTAAATAAATTGTAACGTTTCTAAGCTATTATCTGCCCGGCTAACTTAGTAACTACATCTTTCCTAACTAACTCGGACGCGACCTTCTCGGCTGAACCACTATCGCGCAATGCCCAGATTTAAAACTATCCCCGTATGGCTTTTTTGCTGACTAATCATAATAATATTTTGCGGTGACGTCAAACGCTCTGGAACTTTCAAAAATCTAGAGGAGACGGACACGTGAATCTACAGAAGTCCGGGAAAAATAAACACGAACAAGCGGTTTTCGCCACCTATTCTAAAAGTATTTAATTAATAATTTGACTCTTTCCTTCAGTTCTCAGCCGACTATATATTATAAATGTAACGCAATATGAAATAATCTCTTAGAGACTATTACTGTGAATAACAATTATAAATAAAACAACATTCCTTTATAATAATATATTACCAATTTATTAACAATTAAATTAGCGCAGCTTGATAACGATACAAAGGTATCACCCTCTTGTGGATACTGTGATATGATTTTCTACAATGACAATGTGACAGATGATAACTGCAATGAATTATTCAGAAATGTTGTTTTACAGCATTCATGACAAAAATATACACTCGTAACCTTACTGGGTGATGTCGGTTTTTGGCAAGAAAATCAACCCATGCACCCACATAAAGATGTCAAGTGCTATAAAATGACCAGGAATAATGCCTTTGTGTACATATACGATTGAATGTTTTCACTTCCCCTCCCTAATACGATAATTTAAGGCGTAAAAATGCCATTAAAAATCTAGGTCATTAAAGTTCAACTAAAAAAATGGCAACAACAGTTTTCTTATTGTTAATACGCTAACACACACGATAATGCACTATATAAGTTCTGTCAATACATGCTCCTGTTTTGAGTAATTTGAATGTCATAAAGGAATCACTATACAATGGAGAAATGAGGAACCGGGACAGACACAAAAAATTCGATGTGATGTTGTTTGATCATTATTGTGCTATGTATTTCGTGAAAACGTTAAATGACGAAACATCACAGTTTTGAACACAAATTTTTTTCAACAGATTTTGAAGAATATGCTGTAGAACACAATCCAAACATGATGAGCATAATGAAGCATACATTGTATTATGTACTCCTACTTTGCAACATAATGACGGGATGTTGTGTATTTGAATGCACAAATCGATCGATTGCACAAATCCATTTGAAACATGTAGTGGTGTACATATTCCCAGCATAAGCCACACGGAACTAATGTGGCAGAACAAAGTCAGACATCTTATTCACTACTTTGTCAGTTAACACATTGTCCAATCAATAGCACTGCTATGCATTTTGATACACAAAGCTATCAGATGCACACATCCATTTGAAACACGAAGTGGTGCACAAATCCCCAGTAGATGTTGCACAGAACAAAGTCAGGCACCATCTTATGTCTGCGGACCCATTGTCCAATCAATGGCTCTGTTGAGTAGAGCTCTTCAATTTCCTCTTTCCATCAGCTCGGCTATTTCCAATGTTCCTCCAAATAAACAAAGTTTAATTGAGGAAACTGAGCCTAAATATGAGTTAATTAATTGAACACTGCAGATTAATTTAGTCTAAATATTAGATTTTGGGACTTATCACCAAGTGTATAGCTGGCGAAATGGAAAAGAAATACCAGAGAACCTTGTTATGCTGATTTAGTCATACTAAAATCCCAATCCATAACTTTAGCCAACTTATAATTTGCTTCTACATAATTACCTGTATGCATTGGTCATACACAGTGCACTCCAGATAACTGGAACTCACATAAGTTGATTTTCGCTAAGTTAAGTTAATCGTTTCCTCGGTCCTGGGCAAAGGACCCAATAAGGGGACCTTCTGATAACTTTCTAGTTATCAGAAATCCACTTATTAGTATTGTTATGGGTCCCTGGAGGTTCGACCTTATCCAAGGTGCACTGTATGTTTTCCTTTATTCTTTATATATATTATATACAACGTTAATTATTATACATTTGGGCCATTCTTGCGAAAAATGTACAGTAACGGTAAAGTAACATGTCAGAAATAAATATTTAGTTTCTATGTTTTAGCGAGTACTATTAATATCAAATGTGCTATTCACATGAAGCAGCGCAACTTGATCTGACCTATTACTAGATTTTAAAAATACATTCAAGGATAACAACTTATATATACTAGAGTGCAGATCTGCTGGTGTCCAAAATTCGTGCATCGCAAAATCCGTGGCAACACGGTATTGTGTACATTATAACAAACCTAAAACTTTTATATTGAATGATGACATGCCAGCCATGTTAATTAATAATCGTAGCTATAGCATTAGAAACAGTCTGTGGACGTACGAATCTCACATTTTCATGTTTCGGTTCAAATATGTGGGGAAACGGGGACTTTTAAAAAAACGGCTGACTGGAATTTGGAAAGGCAAGACCCGTAGACACACGGTGACAGACCCAATCCGAAATATGCCCGAAGTCCCAGATTTTGGCAACAAATAACGACCTCGACCAGGTTGATCCTCTTTCTATGATTGTATACACTGATATTTTAGTGTGCATTTTCGTTCACTGCATGTCAAATACTGGACAATGCAGTTTTACTATCTAGAAAGGCGAGACCCTTGCCTAGTTAGTAGTAGAGGCTCGACAGTCCCAGCTGACACCAACTGCAGCCGTCGGCTTAGTTGCGCTTACTTAATCGAAACGTTAACCGGCTGACGGCATTGGGAAGCAGGATAAATAAACAATGCATACGCTTCCTACATTAAAAAAATAGCTGTCAATATACATATGTCTACAAATTGCTTATTTATAATGACATTGCTTGAATAAACTCACCTCGAAATTTGACAGGTTGACTGTGTGTGTGACGTCAACGGTCTTTGCGTGGTTCACTGCGCGTGCATGGATATTCATTATACACGGGCTGCATAATTAATAATCCACGTGGCAGCAAGCTCAAAATGACTCGTGTAAACACAATTGTTTATCAACTTTTTGCGCAGACAATATCCAAATTATGCATAAACATGCAAGACATAAGTAGCAGACAAAGTACATATCGGAAATTATCACGTTTTGATACAGTATATCTCGAATGGATATTAACTTACAAAGAATCGCTTTAATCTTTCTAAACACTTTTATATCATCTGCGAATGTCAACACCTTACTTGTTATGTCATTGTCCAAATCGTTGATATTTATTAAGAATAACATAGGTCCCAGTACTGATTCCTGTGGTACACCACTCAAATCTTATTTCTAATTTGAAGCCTACCCATGAACTACTTACTACCGGTTGTCTTCTGTCAATCAGCCATTTTTTATTCAGTTAATTATACCATCTTCTATGCCATGGGCCTTTAGTTTAAGCAGTAATCTTTGATGTGGCACTTTGTCGAAAGATTTCTGAAAATCTAAGTAGATAATATCTACTGGTTATCCCTCGTCTACCCACTTAGTGATATATTTCAGAAACATGATATAATTGTTAAGTATGACCTCGCTTTTAGAAACCCATGTTGAGATGGGTTTATCAAGTTATGTTTAACAAGAAAATCCACCATGTGATCTTTAATTAGTCTTTCTAATAATTTGCAAATCACCGATGTTAAAATCACTGGTCTATAGTTATCTGACTTGTTTCTGGAACCATTTTTAAATAACGCTATAACGTTTGCTTCTTTCCATTCTAAAGGAACCACACCCTCGTTTAATAAGTTAAAAACTGTACGCGTTATGCTAGTTTGTTCTACAATTTTCAATAGTAGTTTGGGTGGAATCTCATCCACTCCAGGTGATTTATTATCCTTCATTGCCCTTATTTTCTTAGCTACCATATCCGGGGTTACAATTAAATGTCCTAAATAGTTTTATTCCGCCCCCTTGAACTTAGCCTTTGGTACTGGCTGTGAACTAATATCTTCCCTGGTAAACACCGCATTAAAGTACTCATTCAGATCTTCTATCATTAAGAATCCTTCTGATATTATATTTCCAGCACTATCTTCTACAGGACCGACCTTATCCTGAACGTTCTGTTTGCTCCGAATATATGCATAACAACTCTTGCTGTCATGGTTTATATTACAATCTAATTTTTGTTCATAGCTTCTCTTTGAATTTCTAATTTAAGTTGTCGCTTGGTTAAGTGCTTCATTCTAAATGTTGTAATCTTCATCCTTTCCGTATATATGCGACTTCCACATCATTTGTTTGTACTTAATTTTTTTAATGGCTTCTTTTGATAAGTGTTTCTTTCTGGACCGTTTCCTTTGTTTTTTCAATGGAACAAACTTGTCGATGATGCACTCACTTTCACTCCTTAATAGATTTCAGCATTCTGTTGCTGTCTTATTCTTAATTGTGTTATTCCAGTCTATCTTTGTTATATATTTCCTCACGTCCTTATATCTTCCTTTGTGGAAGTTTCTCCTGTACTGTTTTTTATTATTCATTTCTGATTTTACTTTGATGGTAAAATGTATCTGGTTGTGATCACTACTCCCAAGTGGCTCACATATCTTGACATTGTAAATTAATTCATTTTGTGTTGACAAAACTATGTCTAACACATTTCCTTGCCTGGTTAATTCTAGCACAAGATGAGAAAGGAAACTTGAGGAATCTTGTACTAAAACTAAAAATATGTGGTCCTTACTCCCTGTACTCTGTAGAGATTTCCATTATATATGTCCATGGATAAAATCCCCCATAATGATAAACAGTCCCGTTTGCTTTCTTCCCTTATAGCATTTTGTATTTTATTTTGTTTCTATGCTTATGTTTGGATTTCGATAAACTAACCCAACCGTTAACGTCGAGTTTCCTGTAATTATGTCACACCAAACTTCTTCTTCGCAATCTGCTTCTCTTACTAATTCTCGTTCATAAGCCTGGATAGATGCTTTAATATATAAAATAACTCCACCTCCCCTTCTTCCTATTCTATCTTTCCTAAACATTGCATAGCCTATCAGTCCAAATTCGGCATCTGATATATCGGTGGTGGCCCATGATTCGGTTATGCCTAGTATGTGAGGGTTAGTATCTTCTACCATAAAGTTTAGTTCACTTATTTTGTTTACTATGCTCCTTGCATTTAAACAAATGCATTTATAGCCAGTTTCAGAAATATTTTCCAGGCTGTTCTTTGCTGATTTATTTGTGTCTTTGTCTATGCCCTGCGCATCTAGTTTAAATAAATGCAACCTGTCCCACTGTCAGCAGATCGCAACAGGTTCTCTGAGAAAACTACGGCCCCCTTTCCATGTAGATGGAGGTTATCTCTCATGTACATATATTCCCTCCAAAAAATATCACCATAAATATTTGAATCCCACCCCCTCTTCTTAATACATCTGCTTAACTATCATCTGCCATCATCTTGCAGCTTATGTATGTTTACCACCTCCTCCCATTACTGACAACATTCCTAAGAGAACAATCTGTTTTACCCTTGTCTGCTTTAACTTCCTGACTAACTGTCTGTATTTCTGGACTATTCCGGTTGTCCCCTCCCTCTCTGCATTATTTGTTCCTACATGTACTAGAATGGTCCCTCCCTTCCCGGAACCCAACACTTTCTCTACCCTTTCTGTTATATGCTCTATCTTGGCCCCTGGTAAGCAAACTACTATGTCTTCTCCTTCACTAAGCGTCTTTTCTGTCTTTCTCATTAAAGAGTCACCCATGAATATTCTCGCTTTTCTCCTCACCCCTTCTATCACTGCCTCAGAATAGCTCCTTCGTTGGTCTCCGTCCGTCTCGTTGCTGGCATCTCCCCCGTCACCTTCATTCCCATCTTAACTCCTGTCTTCTTTCCCCGTGTTGTCATTTTTCCTCCTGTCACCTTCTTTGTTCCTTGTTTTTCTGTCACCTTCTTCTTTGTCCCTTTTCCTTCCGTCTCCTTCCGTCCTATCAATGATATCTCCCCCATCAACAGTCTCCTTGGCTTTTCTCTCCTGACTACCAGCCTCCTTCCTAGTTTATGTTCTCACTGATATCTCTAGTCTCACCATCTTGGTGGACCTTGTCCAATTCACCCTTTCCTGTCATCATCACATTCAACTTCTTCAGCTCGCCTACTTCTGCCAGTAAACACTCCAACCTATTACAACATCGACTCTCAAAGTGAAAACCCTCCATATGCTCCTCTTTCCACGAATGCTCACACCCCGACTTTGCAAAATCTACCTAATTATTGCATTTTGAACATGTCTTTATTTGTCGTTTGCACGGCTCCATGGTTTTGTCTAGTTTTACAGTTTATCCAAGGTAGAAATTAATATATTAAAACTAAGATAGGCTTTAGAAAGACTGTTTCCTGTGTACTACAGCACACTTTATATGACAGTAAATTTTAATTACATATCTGACTATCTATCCTATCACAAACGCTAACGCTACCGGTATGGTCATTAGTGACCTAATTTAAATACAATCAATTATCTTGCGCTAGATTGCCTTATTTATATGATTGCTAATCAAAGTATCTAGCAGGTTCTGGCTTACTCAGACATTATCTCATGTAAGTAGTTTTATGTTTGTTACTTATCGAAGTCGAAGTTACCCTATTATCACTCAGTATATTAAAATGTTCTAAAGTACTTTATTTGACTAACTTTAAGCACAACTGTTAGTCAGTATATGCCTACTGCTACTTTATGAATAATACTAAGGCAAGAATAATACTTATCGATCAATAATTCCACACGGTTTTCAACTTTTATGCACCACCAAATCTCAACGATCTAGACAGGAAGACAAAGAAAACCGCTGCGTATAACTTGATGTCTACAGCTTGTTGTTTGCATGGAAGTCCTGATAAATGACACGTTAGCTAACTGCTAAAACGTGCACGAATTAATAGGTGCTCAAGTCCTCCCGTGCTAAATGTTCCGATATATCATATTATTTCACTGAATAACAAGGCGAAAATACGGGGCGATCATATATAATTCCCATGTGGACATCTATTGCCTTCAATAACACCACTTGTTTTTATTGTTATTAATGTTAATATCTACCAATCATGCAGAAATAAAAACTAAATTTTTCGGATATTGCAACTAACTAGTATATGTTGCTGCTCTAATTGTCCATTCAGTGTTTTGAAATACCCCTTCTTCGTTCGTTTATACATCGTGTATGAACATCTCACTAAATGATGCATCATTGTTTGTGTCCAGGTGATTCTGTGTGCAAGGAAGGTTGGCTGCTCCCGGGCTGTACCCATCCTTCCTGCCAAGACCTTAACAACTGTAGCGGCCACGGAGTGTGTATCGAGCCAAACATGTAAGGGAACAGCCTTCACTTATTTACTCAAGTACACAGCAAGTGCCATAATCACGCGCGTGCGCACACACTCTCATACACACGCACGCACGCACGCCCTCACACACACAGACGCACACTCACGAGCGCGCGCGCGCGAACACAGACACATACATATGCACACGCACGCACGCACACACTGCTTCCTGAAATTTGTGTAGGGAACGTTTGATATACTGAAATATTGTTTCTTGTATTGTTATTGTTTTTCGCAGCAATTGCTGCAAGTTACATAAAACTTCGTCAACTTGGAACAATCTTACCAACATATGGGTGCAAACGTTTCGAAATGACACTGTTTCGCGTGGCTATGCAGATGTAATTGCGATGAGCAGTTCACGGGTGCGGCTTGTGATGTGTGCCCTGCCAACGGGTGGGGACCAGATTGTCTCCTGTGTCCCGACTGTGGCCACGGAGTATGTCAAAAAGATACAGGTAAGTCGAGATAAATTTGTTTCACTGTTATGTTAACGTGCGTGTGGTTGTAGGTGTTTTTTTCATTTCTGCGTCATTTGGAAATATAATATAACGTCGGCATCATTTACATATACATATTTTCAACCGCGCTTCATATATATTTAACAATATTGCCATCCTAAGAAAAATTACCCCGATCGTAGACGGAAAAGGAAGCAAGTATAGGTTGATGTAGCAATACAAACACCAACAAATAGGAGTATGGGTCTCACATATGAGCATATCTAGACAATTCTTAGTCAGTCGTGTACGTTAAGACAGCCACTACAGTAGATTTTTATTGTCGACACATTTCAAATAATGTCAAATTGCGCAGTAGATAAATCATAATGTGTGTTCACACAGACGATAACGTATTGTAACCGATGCAAAATAAGGATAGTCCTTCTATCATTTTTATTAGTTAAATGGAGGTTGTATGTTACCCTACCCAGAATCAGTCATGTTAGTACTAATTAACAAGAAGTCTGCTTTGTTGTCTTAAATGTGGAAAATAGCAATGGCGCCGAGCATCAAATAGTATTGTTGTCATTCCTGCCGGTCTCGGTATTATTGCCAATCTAATGTGTTTACAGTGTGGATGTTTTATTTATAATTCGAATATTTCTCGAGCGCAACTTTATATTTCAAACACTGTCACGGGCGTGTTATAAGTAAAACGGCGGGCAGTACAACTTCAACATATTTACTCTCGTGTTAAGAAAAATATATAAATAAATGTTATTACATAAGGAACGAATGTCTTATCGTTAACATGTACTCCAACTGGTTCGACAATTTCCCTTTCCAGGTGACTGCGTCTGCATTGAAGGTTGGTTGTTGCCGAACTGTGAACAGGTCTCTTGCTACGACTTGAACAACTGTAGCGGCCACGGCGAGTGTGTTGAGCCAAACAGGTAACATTCGGAGGATAATATTTGTGTAGTTTTATTTGTTAATGTAAGCGGATTTTCGTCCGATGGAAGAAACATCCGTTTATAAGAATTAACTTTACAATCCCCGTTCCGGCCTGCACTTTGTCATTTACCCATAGACAGTGACGCGGGAACGAAATTCATATTGGGGTGGGCTAATGGAGCTTCACCACCACTGAAACATTTTCGCCGCCGCTTATCTTTCATCAGAAGAAAATCACGTGGTTGCGCCTATGTGGCTGAGCCTTGTAAGAGCTCAAAATAACATTGTGTATGTCTATGTATATATAATAATTGGCAAAAACCATCAGGTCATTACGCCAATATAGGGGACGGGTGGCATATGCCATAGCACTACAGGGAATTTTAGAGTCGTCTGTCCAGCCTAGATTTAAAAGTATCCACCGCGGCTGCAGACACAACTGTTTCGGTTAGTCCGTTCCAGTTCTTTACTGTTCCATTAAAAAAGCTGTTAGCATAAATGTGAGTCCTGGCCGGCACCTGAATAAATCGTTCACTGTGGCCACTAGTGTTATTGATTGAGTGTACAAGGTGGCTCGGCAAAGGAAGGGCTACTTCTCCATGTAGAGATTTATAGAACATTGCTAGGCGGCTGACCTCTCTGCGGCGTTCTAGGGACTCCCACTTGAGTGTTTTCATTATTAATGTTACGCTGCTTTCCCGACTGTTGTTACCCATTACAAATCTCGCTGCTCGTCGCTGTATTTTCTCAAGTTCGTTAATATTTTTTGGTGTATGGATCCCAAGCAGCGCTCGCGTATTCGAGATTAGGACGAACTAGTGCAAAGTAAGCCGGCTGTTTAGTTTTCTCTGAGCATTTATACATATTTCTCTTGATAAAACCTAATACACGATTATATTTGGCAGATAGGTGGGATATGTGAATGTTCCATCTGAGGTCATCAGAGAACTCCACACCTAGGTACGGGTGATGATGTACAATTCCCAGGCTGTCTCCATTGATGGTATACTGAGATCGGTGGATAGTTCTCTTCTTTGTGATATGCATAACTGAGCATTTATTGATATTAAAATGCATCTGCCAGGTTGCAGACCAGTCCACCAGCCTCTGCAGGTCGGACTGGAGGGCTTCTGCGTCATTACTGTCATTGATACACCTGTATAGAATACAATCGTCGGCAAAAAGCCGGATGTTAGAGGTGATCCCCTCTCCTATATCATTGACATATAATTTTAAAAAAAGTGGGCCCAGTACTGTGACCTGTAGTACCCCAGACTCGACTGTCACTTCTTCTGACGACTCGCCATCTACTACTACATTCTGCTTTCTGTCAGTTAGCCAATTTGAGATCCAGTTGGTGACTTCATCACTGACCCCGTAATACTGGAGTTTTCCCCATAAGGCGTTCATGGGGCACGGTGTCAAAGGCCTTAGAAAAGTCCAATATTAGGAGATCAGTTTGGTGGCCGTTATCTATATTCTTTGTAATGTCTTCTGTGGCACCAATTAATTGTGTCTCACATGAATGTTTATTCCTGAACCCATGCTGGTACTCTACGATGATGTTATTAGAGTCCAGATGGTCCATTATGTTGTTGTAGATAATATGTTCCAATAGTTTGCAGCATACTGATGTGAGGGATACTGGCCTATAGTTTGCTGCGATTGATTTGTCACCCTTCTTGAATATTGCTGCTATATTAGCATGTTTCCAGTCAAGGGGGATCTCACCCGTGTCGATGGATTGTTGGAATATTCTAACCAGGCAAGGTGCAATTTGATCAGCTGTCTCCATTAGAATTTTGTTTGGGATTGTGTCAGGGCCATGCGCTTTGCCGGGCTTCAGTCTGAGTAACAGCTTGTGTACTCCATGTACCGTGACTGTGATTCCCGGCATTGCGGAATATGGTGACTGAGGCATGACTGGAATGTTGACAAGATCTTCCTTTGTGAAGACAGTTTGGTACATTGCGCTATTTTAAAATTGGTGGTTGTCGGACATCGATACTGTTTACCAGTCGTGATTGTGAATATACGTGGACTTCAATTCGACGGACAATTTTATGTAAGTACGACATATATGTGAATTTTAAGCTGTTTTTATGACATCGTACTGTTGAACTGGTGGTGATCAGTCAGGGTTAATGACAACCAGAACCAGAGACACTTCCAACCAGCCGACAGATCGGTCGTCACGCTTAACTAACAGCGACAATTGACTGTATCTTGTCAAGCATGACAGAACAATACCAAGCTTTCTGCACCTACACTCAACTGATTGAAGGCAGACATTCCAACAAGTCACGCTTGGATGACAGTACGTGGACAATGTTGTGTAAACTTAGCATTGCTGTAAGACTTCCTACTAAGCGCGCCTGCCGTGGTGGACGTAAACAACACCGAATATCCACTGCGGTAGCAGCGACAGCGGCGGAACCAGCGGCGGCAGCAGTGGCGCCGGCGGTGGCAGAAGCGAAAGCAGCGGCACCGGTGGCGGCAGCAGTGACAGCAGCGGCACCAGCAACGACGGCGGTGACAACTGTGACAGCAGCGGCGGCAGCGTCAGCGGCACCGACAGCGGCGGTCTCTCTCTCTCTCTCTCTCTCTCTCTCTCTCTCTCTCTCTCTCTCTCTCGGTGGCGTCAGCAGTGATTGCAGTGGCAGCAGCAGCGGCAGCAGCTGCAACAGCAGCGAAAGCAGCAACAACAGCAGCTGTAGCAGCGACAGCAGCGGCTCCAGCGGTGGCAGCAGCGATAGCAGCGACAGCAGCAACAACAGCTGCTGCAGCATCGACAGCAGCGGCTTTAGCTGCGGCAGCAGCGACAGCAGCGGTACCAGCGGCGGCTGCAGCAGCGACAGTAGCGGCACCAGCGGGGTCAGCTAAATTGTGTGCTATCAATGTACAATCTATTCGTAATAAGACAAGTGAATTCACTCAGTTTGTAATTGAGAACAACCTGGACATTATTGTTATATGCGAAACGTGGCTTAAACAAGAAGATGATGTGATTATCGGTGACATAACGCCAGCTGGATTTTGTCTCAAACAAATTCCCCGCTCTGCACAAAAGCGAGGCGGAGGCATCGCCTTAATGTACAGGACAGGATTTGAAGTGCGTTTCGGAGACACAGGCCTGTCACTAAAATCATTTGAGTTCCTGTCATCTGAATTCATCACCCCAACTGTATCCATACGCTTGGTCACCCTCTACCGTCCACAGCAGAAATCCACCAACTGTTCCTTCAGTGAATTCCTCGAAGATTTTACATTACTGATTGACGCGTTTTACTTAACCCAATGCCTCTTATTATTGCAGGAGATTTCAATATTCATGTTGATGACCCGTGTGACAATAGTGCCAACGCCTTCCTACGTCTCCAGTCCAGCAGTGGTCTACAGCAAAATATCCACAGTGCTACTCACAAGAAAGGTCACATTCTGGACCTCTTGATCACTAGAGAATCTGACCCACCTGTCATCGACGATATCAGTATTACTGAAGGGATATCTGATCATTCAGCGATCATGGGGATAATCCGCCTACCGCGACCTCGAGTTCAGAGAAAAGTGATAAAATCACGCAACATTTCTACAATTAAAATTCCATCATTCTGTGAGGAATTAATTGACATGGATCTTAGCAATCCCGCTCACACCAACAACGCGCTGTCTATAAAAGTTGAGAGATACAACAATATTCTCACCCAAGCTCTTGATAGGCATGCTCTGATGAAGGAACGGTGTGTGAAACTTCGCCCAAATTCTCCGTGGTTTGGTGAAAACATCATGACAGGGACGCAGTTACAGCGTCAGCTTAAGAATAAATGGAGAAAATCACGTAATTCATAAAATCAAACTAGCAAAATCGCACTACTATAATTAGCTATTCATCGACATCGCTAAAGACCAAAGGCGAATTGACAAACTCCTTCACCGGCGACATAACTCGCCCCTTCCGAAGTGTGAATCTCAGCAGGACTCATAGTTTCCATCTCTTCTTCAATGTGAAGGTAAAGCGGATCTGAGAGGCGTTTGATATAGTAGATGATCTACATCTTCCTACGAGAGATCTCCCATCGCCCGAATTCGTGAGCTTTCATGAAATGTCTAAGCAAGGTATACAGAAGATACTTTCAAAGTCGCCAGGAACAACCTGTGACTTGGATCCAATTCCATCTTCACTACTGAAGAAGTGTGCCGATGCCGTATTGCCGGCGATGACACACATAATCAACAATTCAATGAACTCGAGCGAGATTCCCCCTCTCTTAAAGCTGCGCAGATCCGACCTGTGTTGAAGAAGGCTAACTTGGACCCAACTGTGATGACCAACTATCGCTCCATATCAAACATAGGTTTCCTCAGTAAGACACTGGAGCGAGTGGTAGCCAAACAACTGTCTTCATTCATGGCCCACAATAATCTTATGGATGAATATCAGTCAGCCTATCGTGCACACTGCAGTGTAGAAACTGCAATACTAAACGTTCACAATGATCTACTGCAGGCCATGAACTAAGGCAAGATTACCCTTCTTGTGTTACTCGACCTATCCGCAGCTTTTGACACTGTCGACCATTCTATACTTTTATCTCGCATGACCAGCTACTTCGGAATATGCGGTGTTGCACTTGACGGGTTCCAGTCCTACTTGAGCGACAGAACCTGCTGTGTGCTCATTGACAATGTAACATCGGATACATCGCAACTAACATACGGACTCCCGCAAGGCTCTGTCCTAGGGCCAATACTTTTCTCAATGTATATGGTACCTATTGCCATCAGGAAGCATGGTGTCATCAGGAAGCATGGCCTCAATTATCATTGCTACGCGGACGACACAAATATACCTCTCAGCCGATCCCACACAGTCAAAAATTAATGACGCAATACAGCAAATTGAAGCCTACCTTGACGAGCTACGTTAATGAATGTTGCAGAACTTCCTCAAGCTGAATGATGGAAAGACAAAATTCATTGTCGTCGGATCCAAACAACAGAGATCAAAGGTCTGCATCACACATATCAGAGTGGGCGACACGAGGGTTACTCCTTCGGACAGCGTCAGGAATCTCGGTGTTATCTTTGATGAGAACCTTTCCATGGGTAAACATATTGCCGCTGTATCCATAGCCGTCTGTCTGCCAATTCGTAATATTGGCCTGATTCATAAGCACATCAATCAGCCGATTGCGGGACTACTTACTCACGCTCTCATTACTACTAGACTGGACATGGGCAATGCTCTGCTTCACGGCCTCAACAAATCACAACTACAACGACTCCAGCGACTACAAAACGCTGCTGCCAGAGTAGTCACTCTCTCCAAGAAATTCACACACATCACACCTATCATCAAACAACTGCACTTGCTGCCAATCGAACAGCGGGAAATCTACAAAATATCCACGCTTATATTTAAGACAATCCACCGTGTCTCTCCTAGCTACTTGTGCAACCACGTCAGACGGTATGTGTCATCTCGTGAAAATATGCGTTCTGCAAACAAGTTACTCCTAGTAGAACACAAACCGAAAAACTCGTGGGGAGCACGATCGTTTATAGTACCCGCAGCTAAAATCTAGAATGCGCTTCCAAACAATGTTAGAGCTACTACAACAATCTCTTATTATATTTTAGAATAGTTATTTTACAATTCTTAAAATTACTACTTTAAAGTCATCAATGGTCAAATACTGTGCAAGCGCCATGAGCACCTCTACGGCGGATACCGGCGCCATATAAGTCTTCATTATTATTATTATTATTATAGTACTATTACTGGTGTCGCTGTCGTGTTCCTTACAGTGAGTGTCCACTGTACTTTCGTCAGTGATAGTATTATTACTGGTGTCGCTGTCGTGTTCCTTACAGTGAATGTCCACTGTACTTTCGTTAGTGATAGTACTATTACTGGTTTCGTTGTCGTGTTCCGTACAGTGATTGTCCACTGTACTTTCGTCAGTGATAGTACTATTTCTGGTGTCGCTGCCGTGTTTCTTACAGTGATTGTCCACTGTACCTTCGTTAATGATAGTACTATTACTGGTTTCGTTGTCATGTTCCTTACAGTGATTGTCCACTGTACTTTCTTCAGTTATAATAATATTACTGGTGTCGCTGTCGTGTTCCTTACAGTGAGTGTCCACTGTACTTTCGTCAGTGATAGTATTATTACTGGTGACTCTGTCGTGTTCCTTACAGTGAGTGTCCACTGTACTTTCGTCAGTAATAATATTATTACTGGAGTCGCTGTCGTGTTCCTTACAGTGAATGTCCACTGTACTTTCGTCTGTGATAGTACTATTACTGGTGTCGCTGTCGTGTTCCATACAGTGAGTGTCCACTGTACTTTCGTTAATGATAGTACTATTACTGGTTTCGCTGTCGTGTTCCTTACAGTGATTGTCCACTGTACTTTCGTCAGTGATGGTATTATTACTGGTGTCGCTGTCGTGTTCTGTACAGTGAGTGTCCACTGTACTTTCGTTAGTGATAGTACTATTACTGGTTTTGCTGTCGTGTTCCGTACAGTGATTGTCCACTGTACTTTCGTCAGTGATAGTACTATTACTGGTGTCGCTATCGTGTTCCTTACAGTGATTGTCCACTGTACCTTCGTTAATGATAGTACTATTACTGGTTTCGCTATCGTGTTCCTTACAGTGGTTGTCCACTGTACTTTCTTCAGTGATAATAATATTACTGGTGTCGCTGTCGTGTTCCTTACAGTGAGTGTCCACTGTACTTTCGTCATTGATAGTACTATTACTGGTGTCGCTGTCGTGTTTCTTACAGTGATTGTCCACTGTCCTTTCGTCAGTGATAGTATTATTACTGGTGTCTCTGTCGTGTTCTTTACAGTGAGGGTCCATTGTACTATCGTCAGTGATAGTATTATTACTGGTGTCTCTGTCGTGTTCTTTACAGTGAGGATGCATCGTACTATCGTCAGTGATAGTATTATTACTGGTGTCTCTGTCGTGTTCTTTACAGTGAGGGTCCATTGTACTATCGTCAGTGATAGTATTATTACTGGTGTCTCTGTCGTGTTATTTACAGTGAGGGTCCATTGTACTATCGTCAGTGATAGTATTATTATTGGTGTCGCTGTCGTGTTCCATACAGTGAGTGTCCATTGTACTTTCGTAGTGATAGTACTGTTACCGGAGTCGCTGTCGTGTTCCTTACAGTGAATGTCCACTGTACTTTCGTCAGTGATAGTACTATTACTGGTGTCGTACTATTACTCGTCGAACATCCGTTTAAAAGACCCAAATTTACAATCCCCGTTCCGGCCCTCACTATGTTATTTACGCAGATATATTTAACACCAGATACAAGGAAGAGTTTGACGAAGTTCCACCGTGTTCCTTACAGTGAGTGTCCACTGTACTTTCGTAATTGCTAGTACTATTACTGTTGTCGCTGTCGTGTTTCTTACAGAGAGTATCCACTGTACTTTCGTCTGTGATAGCACTATTACTGGTGTCGCTGTCTTTGTTATTATTTCCATTGTTGGTGTTGAAATTGCTCTTTTTGAAATTGTTATTATTGGTGTAATTATCAATATTGGAGTATTTACCGTATTTACAGTAATTACTACAATTACAATAATTACGGTCATTACTGTCATTGTGAATGACATGATGGATTCGGACGAAAACATTGGCTGTAACAGAAGCGAAAACCATATTCATTTTGCAGATACAACACATCTGCTGTTCTGTTGTTTTCGTACTTCTGCGAATGTTGAGTTTCCATCAATTCACCAGCGCATAAGCTCTCACATTATCCGGAGTTTCGTGTAAGTGTAAGCTAATTCAGTGACGTTCTCACCCGTGGTTGTGTAGATGTGCTTGTGCTGATCACTTCACGGGCTCGGCGTGTAACGCTTGCACGGAGAGCAGGTGGGGCCCGGATTGTCTCCCGTGTCCAGACTGCGGCCACGGAATGTGTAACACAGATACAGGTATGTCGAGATGGATTTGTTTTATTTACAAGTGTGTTTGTGTGTGTGTGTTTGTGTGTGTGTGTGTTTGTGTGTCAGTGTTAATATAATTGTTCTAATTATTGCTGCTGACACCCATAACGGGTGAAGGATGGTACTCTATATAGATTCCATCTACTCAGTTTATCATACACACAAGTAACCGTGTAGACATAGATGCGTATTTCGAAAGTAGCCTCAGTGAACAAAGTTCGCTTATAGGTCAATTGTGTTTCTCTTCTGTCTCATTGATATTTGCAATGCATACTGAAATATTCGTGCGTTTGTAATAACAATAACTGAGATAAGATAAAAGCCATGATATTTGCTTCGAACATGACTTGTTACTGTTGCAAGAAAGAACACACTCCTTGATGTTGATATAAGATGATATAAATTAAACACCTTAAGTGAACATCGGGACCTTGTTTCCTATATACAGACTGTACAGTTCTTGATACTTGAAGCAACAATTAGGCGGACATTTAATTATCTGAGTTGCTTCCAGGGGCATGCTATTTTTCTAGTAGCTATTTGTGTATACCGGTGAAAATAATAAATCATAAATTATACACAATTACGCGATATACTCTATACCAGGTTAATCAGGGCGTTTTTTATTGAATTTTCAGTTGGGGGCAATGTCCTAAAATGACACTTCTAATGGGTAAAAAGGACTGTTTACGCATACATTAATGATTATGTACATAACCCTTAGGTATGTATGAAAACTTAATATAATGTGTCATTATCTTTGTATCAACACAGTTGTGGGGCTTAAAGGGACGAGTGACGACTACATCTTTGTATGAAAATAAATGTTACACATGTATCCTAGCAGCATATTTTATTACAACCAATACATGCAGTAGTCATAAAACATGAGAGACGTATCCTGCAAGTCAGAACGTTTGACAGTCGTCTCAATTCGACTGGACGTGTCCCGTTTCGCGGGTGAATTTCTTAACGAATTCACGCTGTCCGTAGATATCCCAGTCTGGAGCCCCGCATCTTCTTGTCTTCTCCAATAATTTGACGACAGCGGGTCGAAGGTCGTAGTAGGCGGTGCTCACACCATTCAGTGCCACTATGAGGCGGACGTTTCACGTATCCTCACTCATATTGGTGCGGTAATTATCTACCACGAGGTTGTGGTGGCTGACGATCCTTTCGGTCTGCATAGAGTATGGACTTAATGCAAGCCAGATATGCTAACACTTTCTGAACTGAACCTGTTGTGACTGGCAGAAGTTGGCGCAATCTGACAGTCAACTTACAATCGAAATCACAGCCATCAGGCAGGAATGGCACATTCATCATGTGTTCCAACTGCTCGGATGCCCCGTTCGCAAAGTCAGATGCCTCATACGGGAAAAGGCGCCTGACGACGCGTACACCATGCTCAACGAATGACAGCTTGACATCACTAACTCCTTCATGTCTTTGATGACGTCCTCCTATTCCGGGTGTTTGCGTTCAGACAGGTATTTGTACGATGCTTGCATGACCTCCAACTTGACTGCTCGTCTGTCGCGGCGGTTTGTACAAACGAACTGGTGGTTACATTTTCGTTGTGTTAGTTCCTCTTTTGTGTTATCGGTTGGACAACTCTCTTTCTCCCCCCTTCTTCCCGGGAATGGTCCATCCCTCATTAGGTTCAACTTCTTGACTGCCACATCAGTCACAGTGAGAGTTCGCTGATGAACAAATCACTCCTTTGCAACTTCTTCTGGAGTGTTTCAAATATATGCAAGATGTCGCCCATCATTTGTTTGTTGGTGGTTCCATGTTTTCAACAACCATTTGGCTTCAGCCTTCTCCTTTCTGTCGCTGGTACTTTCTTGCGCCTGCATCAGTTCCATCATTCTACTGCAAGCTGGCTGGTTGTTCAGCACAGCATCCACCAGCTACAGCTCGTGCTGGGCAAACCTGACATCGCGGTGGCGGGGGAACTGTTTGACATTCCCGGCCTGCGCTAACAACATCTTCATCCGTCTCGGCGTCAGGAAGAATCGTACGAGTACCAGTAACTTGGACTTTCAGATTCCCAACTCAGGTACGGTGCTGACGAGCGATCAGTAGCTAAGTCAGACCGGTGCGCAGCACAACAGAACGTTGCCAAACCTCTCTGCATTTGGTCAGCAAGCAGACGCCATAGTCCACCTTGTCTGCCGGTGTTTGCCGCCTCGCCATCAGTGGTGACACCAACCAGTTCCGTGTCTTTACCTCGTGTCAGATCCAGAGCTTTGTTCACCGCTTCAAGTAGTCCAGGGGCACCGTTCTTCTCTGGCGAATGTACGAAAATGAACACACTCGTTACGCTGCCATCACTGTTAGCCATCCGTCCACTTATAACTTGTGGTCCAACATTTGACTGTCACAGCTGCCATCGAGCTGCACACTGAAGGATATACATCGGCTGAATATTTGAGACAGACGCACTTTCTCTAGTTCGTATAAGACATCCAACATTTGTTTGTAGTAATTGGTCTTTTGAAAACACATTGCCCTTTGGAACGAAAGGGTTTTGCACGTTAAGACACTGTTTCGAGTCGAATGTAAACCTCACCATCGAACATGTAAATAGTAATCTGGCTTCTTGTTACGGAACAGAAAATATAACTGAATACACATTTTTTGAAAATGCTCGATGCTTTTCTGAGCCATATATATCAGTAAATTGGTCATGTGTAGTCATATTGCCCTTCGGCTACTTGTGGTTTTTTATTATACCCCAGTGCAAATTAAATCAAACATACTAAAACGAATAAAAAGTATGCCCTAGAAGGGGCTGGTTTGGGAGAATGGGGCACACTGGGGGTGGTCTGACTGGGGGGGGGGCAAACGAAAGGGCTGGGGGCATTGATAAAAACGGCAAAAACGCCCTGGATAGTTCATTGCAAAGTAGCATACCCTAAAGTGATTATGTGAGTGTGTGATTGCTTCGAAACGAATACTGGAAGCAGACATCATGTGGGTCCAGGGGTCTCCCTATGAAAGTGACATAACGTTGAACATAAAACATAGAAACCATTGTTGATTCCGTTGTGAGATGGTCTGGTGTCTAGGTGAATGTGTCTGCGACGACGTCAATTGGTCTGGGCGACTCTGTGACGTGTGTAGCGAGACGTTCTACGGACCAAGCTGTCTTCCTCTGCTCAAAGTGCTGCAAGTTGCTCCGGACACGGGGCCAGACGTAGGCGGCACTGTCGTCCATGTGCTCGGACACAACTTCCCAAACTCCAGCGAATACCAATGCAGGTGAGCTATGTAAGGACACATATAATAATGAATGTTATTACTATATCAACATACTATTCTATTAAGTAATAAAACAATGTATGGCGCTGACCACATGCGAGCTTCTGCATGTGTTTTATTATAACAGTTAAAACAACTCTTTGTCAGCTAATAATACATGCGAGCTTCAGCATGTGTTTTATTATAACAGTTAAAACAACTCTTTGTCAGCTAATAATACATGCGAGCTTCAGCATGTGTTTTATTATAACAGTTAAAACAACTCTTTGTCAGCTAATAATACATGCGAGCTTCAGCATGTGTTTTATTATAACAGTTAAAACAACTCTTTGTAAGCTAATAATACATGCGAGCTTCAGCATGTGTTTTATTATAACAGTTAAAACAACTCTTTGTCAGCTAATAATACATGCGAGCTTCAGCATGTGTTTTATTATAACAGTTAAAACAACTCTTTGTCAGCTAATAATACATGCGAGCTTCAGCATGTGTTTTATTATAACAGTTAAAACAACTCTTTGTAAGCTAATAATACATGCAAGCTTCAGCATGTGTTTTATTATAACAGTTAAAACAACTCTTTGTCAGCTAATAATACATGCGAGCTTCAGCATGTGTTTTATTATAACAGTTAAAACAACTCTTTGTCAGCTAATAATACATGCGAGCTTCAGCATGTGTTTTATTATAACAGTTAAAACAACTCTTTGTCAGCTAATAATACATGCGAGCTTCAGCATGTGTTTTATTATAACAGTTAAAACAACTCTTTGTCAGCTAATAATACATGCGAGCTTCAGCTTGTGATTTACTATAACAGTTAAAACAACTCTTTGTAAGCTAATAATACATTCGATATGTACCGTATCAAAACGCTATATTCTCCCGTCAGTACATTCTTTGTTACTTATTTCTTGCATGTTATGCAATACTGGGTCTTATATGCGCAAAATAGACCATAACTAATTGTGTTTTCACGAATCGTTTTGAATTTGTTGCCACGTGGATGATTAATTATGCAGCCCGAGTAAGTATGCACGCATGCTCAATGAAGCATATTTTAATCAATCCATCTCACATGGGCTGCCGATTTATTCACCCTCCTTTTATTCCTTAGATTGTCCCCTTCCCTATTCTTTCGTTCCGTAGTTGAATCCGTGGCATAAACGGCAACTGTATGTTTTTCTTACCCCATAAAACTCAGAGGAGATAACCGAAGTATGATGGACGGTACCAACTATTCAATAGCATGCCTTTTATCGATCGTGAATGCTGTACGCAGATTTATATATCGATATATTGTCATGGCCTAATAAAATTCTAATAAAAACAACGCACAGAATAACTTGAATTGGTCATGTCAACAGGATTAATGAATAATTGTGTACATTATGAACATATAAAAATTCTCAAAGAATTGCTTTAATGTTGCACACTGAGAACTTAAAACTATTCGCCACGTATGATTCGCCATCAGATTTGGGGACGACGTGGAGACAGGAACGTGGGTATCGTCAACGGAGGTTCTCTGTTCGTCTCCTCAGCACTCGACAGGTAGTGTCCATG